>CM033641.1:234143248-234668744 GCA_019512145.1 Engystomops pustulosus
ACAGTAAGATCCGGCATGGATCCCGCCGAGGTTCCGTCTCCTATAAGCCTGACCTCGCTACTATTGTGATCCACCAATCCCGGCAGATGCTGCTCAGCGTGATCAGCTGGAGCAGATCACTGCCATGTTGCAGCAAACTATTGGCAAACCAACAACCGCACAGGTTCAGGAAGCTGCTCAAGCGATTTACAGCTCGACTCCT
The DNA here is from genome assembly GCA_019512145.1 of Engystomops pustulosus. NCBI lineage: Eukaryota > Metazoa > Chordata > Amphibia > Anura > Leptodactylidae > Engystomops > Engystomops pustulosus. The sequence continues at coordinate 234,143,451 of CM033641.1, forward strand.
CTCCCTGCTGTGAACCCGGATGCGCTGTCCATTCCCAGCAAATAGATTGTGATCCTAAGATGTGCAGAAGTTTTTTACTCAGTCTCCCTGCATATTGAACTATGCCGACCCAGTTTTTTGCGAACGATCAAAGTGGGCTTTTTTAATCAGCCTACTCTCTGGGAAGCGTGGCCTGGGCTACAACCCCTGTGGGACAGAACGACCCGGTTACGGCCTCTCTCTCAGCCTTTGTGTCCGAATTGAGGCCGTGTTTGAGGAACCGCTCGGGCCTCCTCCGCCGAGTCTGCCTTATTGAACTTGCGCCAGGGATTCCTCCGTGGGGAGTATGCGGTCCGTTCCGTACTTGGCGTCTGAACTTGCTCGAAGACCCGCCTTGTCTGCCGCTTTGAAGAAGGGTCTCGGCTCTCATGTGAAGGACGCTCTGGCCGCGTCGTGATCTCCGTCTACTCTGAATGGTCTCATCACCTGGGCCCACTCGTATAGACGTGCGATTAGAGAGCGTGCGGAGGAACACGCTTGAGCAACCTCAAGTCCGTCCACGACGCCTTCCCCGCCTGGCCCCGTCTTCCAAAAGACCGTCCAGCCTCAGGTCTTACCATCCGCAGAGGAGCCTATGGAGGTGACAGAGCTAGACTCTCCTCCCACTCCCGCATACCAAAAGCAGGAATACGAACACAGGGGCATCCATACCAGTTGCTGTCAACTAATCGTGAGTGTTCAAATTTTCATATAGCAACATTTATAAGCAAGATTATTTGAACTGTCCAAAAAACGTTCAAAAACGATCTGTAAGAGCCATTACAGGTGTAGGGCCCTACATCCTGTCAGTTAGTAAAACCTCCTGGACATCAATTTACCTCCAATATAATTTTTTACAAATTCTATATATTTTTAGCTACGTATTTTTATATGGACTTTTTATCAATCAATTTTTTCCGCACACATTTTTCCACATATCTGTCTTTGGTGTACACCCATCAGAAGAACTAAACAGGCATTTACTAAGGGCCCGAATCGCGTTTTCCCGACGTGTTACCCGAATATTTCCGATTTGCGCCGATTGTACCTGAATTGCCCCGGGATTGTGTCGCACGCAATCGGATTGTGGCGCATCGGCGCCGGCATGCGCGCGACGGAAATCGGGGGGCGTGGCCGAACGAAAACCCGACGTATTCGGAAAAACCGCCGCATTTAAAACCCGAAAAAGTGTCGCTTGGTGACCGCTTACCTTCACCTGGTCCGAGGTGGTGCATTCCGGCGCGTGGAGATGATTTTCAGCGCAGCAGCGCCACCTGGTGGACGGCGGAGGAACTGCCTTCATGAATCCCGGCCGGACCCGAATCCAGAGCAGAGAACGCGCCGCTGGATCGCGAATGGGCCGGGTAAGTAAATTTGCCCCATTATATTGTATAAGTATACACAGTGTATGTGTTTCCACGAGGAGGGGTATTATAAGAAAAGGACCAACCAAGTCCCTGCACCCTCACGATCAAGATACCAGAGTATACATAATATACATTTGTGGATAACACTGCACTGTTTGTTACAATTTTTAAATTAATTGTTTGTTGTATTTTTTAAAAAACTAATTGTCTTATTATTCGTCAGAAATTAAAATGTATGTATATAATTCATTTCCGAAACCGTTTTTTGAGAGTGCCCACAACCACAAAATCTGTTGTTGAATTTTCCTTCCTGGTCCCTTTTGGTGATGAGACCTATTGTGGCTGCACCTGAAATCGGCTCAATAGAAATTTTAAAAAAAGTTATTTCTTTTCAAGGTGATGATTAAAAGATGGAAATCTAAAAAAACAAAAAGAGTGGTGTCCTTAAAAGGTATTGGCAAGTATCTATCAGAAATCTGAGGTGTTTTTTTTTTTTTTTTGCACCAAATATGTTGCATGTTCCATAATTGCGGGCACCATCTTGCAGCACAAAAACATATCTTAGATAAATCCACCCCCATTGATTTTATTATTGTTGTTTTTTGGATTTGTATTCCATTGTGAGGTTTTGTTTCTTTTGCTAATAACATTTATTGCCTGTAGGAGGCACTCTTACCTCACATATGTGACCAGAGCACAAGCCTGTACATTCTACGGACAACCAATTCATTCAATAATGTACAATGCCCTCTAGGGACCAGAAGCAGAACACTATAGTAGATTATACTGCAAACATTTACATGGTGTAGACAGAGTTTAATTGTCATCACATTTTGCTATATTCCTTGAACACAATGAGCATAAGATATGGCATATAAAGTAGAAAATATTCCATAATCAAGATGCTTGACAAATACCTATATGGTCGAAACGGTGTACCACACCTTTGATGAATAAAGGAAGACTTTTGATGTAATACTTCATTATGGAATATTTTCTACTTTATCCACAATTGGATTCTGGCAACAAGGATCTGGCGTGCACCCCTACCCATGTGGGAGTTACCACTAATTTGTTGGCTGACTGGATACTGTTGCTCACATGAGTTTGCATATGATATCGCATATTATATGACAAAGTACAAAAATGTTATCTGAGCAGTTTACCAAACCCACCTTGTATGCTCCAATTTTATTCTGAACTACTATGTTTCTGATTAGAACCCTAATAATAATTATATACTCGAGTATAAGCCTAGTTTTTCAGCACAAAAAATGTCCTGAAAAACCCAAACTAGGCTTATACTCGAGTCAAAAAAATAAATAAATCAAAACTCGCCTTTCTGGCGGCACCCGTGGATCTTCTGTGCGATCCATCCGGTATTGTTGTGCTGCACGACGGGGAAGGGGAAGGGGGGGCTATATACACTGGGGCAGGGGCTGGCAGGCTATATACACTGGGGCAGGGGCTGGCAGGCTATATACACTGGGGCAGGGGCTGGCCGGCTATATACACTGGGGCAGGGGCTGGCTGGCTACATACTGGAGAGGCTGTGACCAATGCATTTCCCACCCTCGGCTTATACTCGAGTCAATAGGTTTTCCCAGATTTTTGTGGTAAAATTAGGGGCCTCGGCTTATACTCGGGTCGGCTTATACTCGAGTATATACGGTAATTAATTCTTTATTTATATATATAGCACACACCGATTATGCAGCGCTACACAAAGCATGACAAATCGGCATGGCCAATGGGCTTTCACTAATTTCTACTCCTTTACAACGCATCCAGTTCAGCCCAAAATAGGAATGTCACTATAATGATTATTATATTGAAAGGAAGAGCTACTGGTGACTTTTTTTGGTCTGGAGGTACCTTTTTTCACCTACTCAGCTGTTTACTCCCAGCAAAAATGTCTCTTATTCACCAATGCATTACAAATCATGGGGTAAACCTTGCAGTGTAGTAAAATCGTCATCAGTTCAAACCATAGGAGTGATAACCTCTCTCAGAGATCACAGTCTATGAACATAATAGTGCCATATACAGTGAAGCCCAAGCACATCCACTATTATGTGCACGTGTAGACCTGTGCATGGAACAGTGGAGTCTAACACTCGGTTTGACAGTCTTTATGCACAGAGCCGGAAGGGAACACATGTAACGTGTGCATGTGCATGATTTGAGAAGCGCCAACTACATTACAAGAATGTAGGATGGACTCCATGAACTCATGACTGCTTTTTTGGAAAAGAACCATGTTGTTTTTCAGGTGAAGAGAGATAACTTTCTTCCTTTCATCCTCCTGGTGTGTAGGTAGAGGGATTTTCTATTTTAAGTGGTGCTGGAATATCAGAAAATATTGAATGTGTGTTTCTGTGAGTGTGTGTGTGTTTGTGGGGTAGGTATGTATTTAAATCTCTCTGCGAGTCGCGTCACACTGATTTGTAATCTCCATTTCTTGCTGTCTATACTGACTGCTGGCACAGATGGCCAATGAGCAAGATATTGTACCCCTTTCCATTAACCAGGTTCTTTAAATGGGTGCAGTGGGCCACTCTTCACCATTATTAATATCAATATTTTTAGATATATAAAGCTGGGTGTGTCATTTTGAGTTCAGCTATGGATTGAATGGACAGCCAAACCAGTCATCTGCTAAGGATGGTTGTCAGGTACTCCTTTATATATCTGCCCAGTTCTGATTACTGGTTGCTGTTTGCAGTACTCTGATACTTTTTGCTATTGCTTTGCCATGCTGTGTATCTGGCCCTTGCTACGTTATTTGACTATTCTCTTGACAATTTACCGGTAGTTCCATGCTAATGTCCAAATGACCAAGGTGGTCAAAAACACTGATTTACCTTTTGAAGAAAGATTTGACTGCTTTCTAAGAAAGATGTGAGAAGCAGCTATGAGAAGTATAAAAACCAATATTGCAGCCATTTCAGTGGAAGGAACCCTCTATTTCTGGCTTGGTGAACTAGAAATACACTTAAAAGGGAATGGAAGAACATTAAAGGAATTTGCTTTTCGGCAAAACAAGGTGCTTTATCAAAAGCAGCTTGGTTGAAACAATGGTCAAAGGATATGTTCAAAATCAATGTGCAGTGTATCTTTTATCAGCAAATACATTTTTGGGCCTGAGTTAAGCACTTAGAAAAAAGCAGAAGATTATCTAAGTGTGAGGTGTGGGTGGGTCTGTGGACCCTCTGGACCACCGCGGGAGATGGTACTAGCTGACGCCTGGGACTGGAGTCTAAGTGGCACCTGGTCTTTACCAAAGCCTGCCGCAAAGTGGGTTGGGCTTGCTTTGGCGGGGTGCCACCAGGTCGTTCCACAGGTGCGACTAGCCCATGGTAGTCCAGAGAGTCCAGAGAGTCCACAGACCCGCCAAGGAGTCACCTCCGGAATGCACTGATCTTTGTAGCATTGTCGCCCGGAATTCTCAACAGATTGCTGCTCAAGGGGAACTTCAGGGCTAGGTTGCCTCCGCGCTTCAACATGGCCTTTCAAAAAAGGACTGTCACCACAGATTAAAGCCTCACCGGCTGGCTGCCCATGATGTGCCAGCTACTCTGAGTGGTCTTATCACCCGTGTGCCAGTGAACTGCCTCACAAGCAACCACAGGTTCCGCTACCCCCACTACCTCGCTTGGCTCGCCGATCTGGTCTCCCGGCATCGCGTTCCGGTGGTTCCTCTCAAGAATCCCTTCTCCATATCGTCTGTCGATGGACAAATCTTGTCTGATCTGGTCCGGTACCACACTAAGCCAGTTCTTCTCCAGGTTGGAACTCATCACAAAGAAAGACAATTCTTCTATGTTCTACCATGTTCCACCTCATCTCTTTTCCTGGGTCTCTCATGGCTGCAACTTCACTGTCCAGTCCTCAACTGGAAGACTGGGGAGGTCCTGAGTTGGGGATCAGGATGCCACTCACGCTGCATTTCTTCACCGCCACCTTTCCTATCCTCTTCAGACACTACTGGTAAGGAGCCAGTTCCTCGGCAGCTACCTCCCATCAAGAGGAATGTTGGACCTGCTCTCCAGAAGAAGAGGAGGCCGAAGAAGAGAGATGGCCCTAAGGGGGGTGGAGGGGTAACTGTAATGAGTGCCCCACGATCCATGTCTCGGATTGCAGGAACACCCATGCCTCTCTCTTTGGTGCGGCTTTTGGGCCACCACAAGCCTGCTTCCCATTGGACTGGGCCACGTGCATTCCCGCTCTCTAGGGCGCTCGCGCTCTCTAGGATTTAAAGGGCCAGTGTCCTGGTGATTGGTGCTGGCCACTTCCAGGTCTGCTATATAATTCGGCAGCTCCTATCATTCCCTGACGGATCTTCAGCCATTCATTGTGAAGTGAAAGCCCTCCTGTGTTCCTGCGTTTCCAGTATTCCTCCATGTTCCTGTATTTCCAGTGTTCCTCTGTGTTCCGGTTCCTGTGTTCCTGTTCCAGCATTCCTGTTCCGTGTGCCTGCTCCCGTGTTCCTGCTGTGAGGTCCAAGGTTCCTTTCAGGGCACAGACTGTTTTCTGCATTACTACCTTGGCTGCCACCTTGGGCTAGTCGCACCTGTGGAACGACCTGGTGGCACCCAACCACAGCAAGACCATCCCGCTTTGCGGGAAGAGCAGGTGCTACTTAGACTGCGGTCCCATGTGTCGGCTAGTACCATCTCCCGCAGTGGTCCAGAGGGTCCACAAACCCATTCTGCGCCTGACACTGAGCAGGAAGGAATCTATGAGGAATCTAGAAATGGAGCATTAAGCTAGCATACATTTTACATCCAATCTAAACCAACATGTGTTAGCACTTAAATACTACTCTATATCCCTCATCTTGTAATGTTTATAAAAGTAAAAGTAAGTAAGTAAAAGTTATTTACTGGAGGACAACCTCTAGGGTAGGAAATCCAGCCGCTACTCATTAATAAAATGTTCTTCAGCAGTCCCTCTTTACTGAAATGTCCACAGCAGAGTATGCCTTTACTGAAATGTCCACCAGCATGGTCCCCTTTACTGAAATGTCCACAGTAGAGTCCCCCTTTACTAAAATGTCCACAGCAGAGCCCCCTTTACTGAAATGTCCACTGGCAGGGTCCCCCTTTAATGAAATGTCCACTCCTGATGCCCCCTTTAATGAAATGTCCACTCCTGATGCCCCCTTTAATGAAATGTCTACTCCTGATGCCCTCTTTAATGAAATGTCCGCCTCAGATGCCCCCTATTAATGAAATGTCCGCTCAAAATGCTCTTTCCATCATTACTGTTATGTCCACATCCGGGCTCTCTTTAACAAAAAAGCTATACTCACCTTCTGGCTGCTTCTCCTGGCCCGCAGCTCTGTCTTCTCTATGACAGAAGAGCAGAAGACGGAAGGTGAGTATAGTTTTTTTTTTTAAGACTGATGGCGGATCTTCATAAAGGGCTCCGATATGAGCGGGCTTTGCCCCCTCCCAAGATCCGCCATTGAGCCTTCTACAGAGATACAGTCCCAGATCCAAACTCAGTACATAGATACAGTGCCAGAATCAAACTTACAACTTATATACAGAATCAAATCCAAGTTTGCTTTTTAAAAAAAATCTAGAACCTAGCTTACTACATAGATACAGTATTAGACCACGTCTGCTACTTACCGTATATACTTGAGTAGAAGCCGATGCAAGTATATGCCGAGACTCCTAAGTTAAACACAAAAAACTAGAAACACCTATTGACTAGAGTATAAGTCGAGGGTGGGAAATGCATTGGTCACAGCCCCCCCCCCAGTGTATAGCTAGCCTTCCCCCTGTAGTACATAGCCTTCCAGCCCCTGCCCCCAATATAATGCCTGTAGGAAAAAAAACAAAAAGTGTATTCACCTTATGAGGTCCCCCTGGCAGGTCCTCTTCTATCCATCGCAGCCCCAGCATCGGCTCCATGTCCCCGCGCGGTCCGTCACAGGTGCTGATGTCAAGATGCCTGCAACAGACCGTGCAGGGGCATGGAGCCAATGCCGGCCCGCAATTTATGGAAGAAGACCTGCCGGGGGCGTCAGGAGGTGAGTACACTTTTTGTTTTTTTTTCTCGAGTATAAGCCGAGTTGGGGTTTTCAGCACATTTTTTGTCTTATACTCGAGTATATATGCGGCAGATACATACCCGAACCAAGCTTGCTTTATAGATAAAACCTGAACCAAGCTGACCACATACATAAAGTGCAAGCATTAAAGGGGTATTCCCATCTGGACATTTACATTTAATTTATTCATTTGCCATATGTAAACATTTCTTCAATTGAATGTTATTAAAAAAATGTTCCTGTGTGAAGATAATTTCTCATAAATGTAGACATGTTGTTCCTTAGAAACGAGATGGCTTTCTCGGATACGACCACCTCATATTTTGGCAGCAGTGGCCAGACATGCTGTATTGACCCTTGTCTGACCACCTGGCTTCATCAAGCATTACCACATGACGGCAGTGGGACCTGCAGTAACTCCCGGACATTTCATATACAAACACCCTTTGTGCAATCCCTCCAGTTGGACTTGCTGAGGCAGAATACCATCAGGTGCGATTTGCCCGCAGTGATGGCCAAGGCAAGGTACAGAATCGGCAAGCAGAGTCAGTTTCGTGGTTAGGCAGAAGGTCAGGACAGGTGACACAGGATCAGAGTTGGAAACGTAGCTGAAGGTCAAGGGAGGTGGCAGAGAATCAAGGTCACCAATGTAGCAGACAGTCACAACGGATACTACACAGGAATCACAATAGGAAGCTTTCTCATGGGTGCGCCTGCGCCCTGAGACCCCCCCCCCCCCCCTTTGAAGAACACCACAGTCCAGAATATTGTCTTCAGTCTGAATCCTCTCCAGTCGATAAGAAAAAAACATATCCTTCTCACCGTCTTCATGTCCAGAACCTCCTTTACTTCAAAGACATTGGTGGAATCAGCCTCAGGAGAAGGAGGAGCTACTTTTCGGGAGAAGGAATTCAGGATGACTGGCTTTAAAGGGAGACGTGAAAGGATGCACATGGTGGGAGGAAGGCGGAGCTTGTAAACCACAGGGTTAATGCGCTTATGCACCTCAAATGGACCCAGGAAACAAGGACTGAGTTTGTAGCTGGGAATTTTCAGACGGACATATCTGGAGGACAGCCACACTTTATCACCCAGAGAGAAGACTGGAGGAGGCCTGCATTTCTTGTCAGCCTGGGTGTTGATGCGGGCAGATGCCCAAAGTAGAGACTGCCGAGTCCGCTCCCAGATGGGCTTCAGATCTTGTACCAAGTCTTCCACGGCAGGAACATCAGAAGGCACAGAAAGAGGAAGAGGTGGGCGTGGAAGTCGTCCATAGACAATACAGAATGGAGTCCAGGGAATTATAGGAGAATTCTGCCCAAAGTAACAGGGTGGACCAGTCATCCTGTCTGCTTGACTGTGGATGATAGGTGGAGGCAGAGGCATAACTATCACGGTTGCAGAGGTATGACTGAGACCGGGCACATTGTCAGTCAGAGGCCTGCACCTGACCCGTGCGCTGCACCTGACCCGTACTGATCTAGAACGTGCGCTGGATCCAGGGGGGCCCACAGTTGTCACAATTCAAAATGAGAATGTCCCCACCAATCTCACCCATCACCCAGGCTGACGCAGGTTTAATGACGCGTCATCAGGCAGGATATTACTAATGGCTACTGGTGAGGGGCATGATATTACTACTGGCTACTGGTGGGGGGCAGGCTATTACTAATGGCTGTTGGTGGGGGGAGGCTATTACTAACGGCTACTGGTGGGGGGAAGCTATTACTAATGGCTACTGGTGGGGGCAGGATATTACTAATGACTGATGGTGGGGGGGCAGGATATGACTACAGGCTGTCCCCAGGTTACATATTAGATAGGGTCCATAGGTTTGTTCTTAAGTTGAATTTGTATGTAAGTCTAAACTGTATATTTTATAATTGTAGCTCTAGACAATTTTTTTTTTGCCCCAGTGACAATTGGAGTTTCAAATTTTTTTGCTGTAATGGGACCAAGAATTTTCAATAAAGCTTCATTACAGACACTTTACAGCTGATCAGTGCAGTCTGGGACTATAGTAAAGCATTCAGAGAGCTTCACCAGAGGTCACAGTGAGCAGAGTGGTCCGTCTTCAACTAGGGGTCGTCTGTAAGTCAGGTGTCCTTAAGTAGGGGATTGCCTGTACTGGTGGGAGGGATATTACTGATGGTCATAGGGGGGGGGGGGGGGGGGGAGAATATTGGCTGTGACCTGGCTACTATGACTTGGCTACTATGGGGAACACTGTTACTGTTTGCTGCTGTGGTGGTCCTGTGACTCTTAAAAAAAAAGAAATATGCACCTACCTTCTCCAGCGCTGCTGATGTCACGCGCCGCGCTCCATCTGATCCGTGCCCATTTTTTTACAGGGCACAGAAGTCGCGCGCATGGAGCTTCTGGCCCGGGAGGTAGGCCGTCCACTCCCAATCGTCCCTATCTCTCAGCATTTTAAGGCTGACCGGAAGCTCCCTGTGTGCCCCTGTAAACAAACCGGGGCACATATTAGACGGACTGCAGTGAGGGACATCAGGAGAGCCGCAGGAAGTAAATACACATTTATTTTTTTACATTTTTTCTAAATTATTTCTTAAACTCTGATACCCCCTTTAACTTAAAACAGAGGACACAACCTAAGGCCTCATGTACACAAACACTTTTTGGTACTTTTTGAAATTCAGCCATTGTTTCATAGGCTACCACACTGCCCCATTACTTTCTATTGGCTCGCAAATGATGAGCTGCTGACAGGCTGCGAAAAAACACCCTCCAGTGTGGCACTATAAAAAACTGAAATGTGTGAGTATGTTTCAATGTTTTTATGCATAGTGGGGGGGGGGGTGTTGGGAATATTTCCCTGGGGCCTAGAGGACTCAAGTTACGCCACTGGGTAGAGGAGAAGTCCGGCCTTACTTGAAGTTGGTTGCACAAGGAACACCAAGACCTGGAAACAAACTGGTCCCCTCAGTCCGAGACAATGGGGCAGATTTATCAAGCTGTCTGAAAGTCAAAATATTTCTAGTTGCCCATGGCAACCAATCACAGCTCAACTTTCATTTTACTAGTGCTCAGGAATATTTTAAAGGGAAGCTGTGATTGGTTGCCATGGGCAACTAGAAATATTCTGACTTTCAGACAGCTTGAAAAATCTGCCCCACTGTCCTGAGGAAGTCCATGAAGCCATAAGATGAGAACAAGCTGGCAAGACGAAGAGCTGACGGCAGACCAGGTAGAGGAAGGAAGTAAGACATTTTAGAGAAACTGTCTGTGACCACCCAGATGATTGTATTACCGGAAGAAAACGCAAGATCCGTAATAAAGTCCATGGCCATGTGAGTCCACAGGCAGCTAGGAACAGGCAGTGGCAGGAGCAGAGCTGCTGGCTTGAGACATGACTTATTTTGGGAGCAAGAAGCACAGGAACTCACAAAGTCTCGTACATCCTTGACCAGACCTGGCCACCAGTAGAAACAAGTGACGGGAGCGACAGATCTCTGCACCCCATGATGTCCAGCCATATGAAAGCAAAGTCCCAAAGGTAAAATCCTCTTCCAAAAGGCAGGTCGGACATAGGTCTTGCTGGGAGGAATTTTCCGTAGATCCGCAGGAGCGGCAACAACAAGCCTTCCAGGAGGAACAGTATGTCAAGGAACTGGTTCGTCCCCAATAATATCAGAGTCACGAGAGAGGGCATTGGCTTTGACATTCTTCTCTGCTGGACGGAAATGGATCTGGAAGTTGAAGCGAGGGACCAACAAGCCTGTTGTGTATTGAGGCGCTGAGTGGTGTCTTAAATTGGCACTGGTACAATTGATCCGAAAGCCAATTTTTTTTTTCGGCTTCCTTCAGCACCCTTGGGTCCCAGCACTTTCCTGGGTAAGCAGGGTTCTGGCGCCGGGCCTGCCAATGGAGATGGTTTGTGGTGAACTTGACTGCAGAGTGAAGGCAAAAGGGCCAACAAGCTAAGCATCACTGGGAACTCCTTCAAGACTGTTGGAAGACCATTTCAAGTGACTACCTCTTGAAGCTCATCAAAAGAATGCCAAGAGTGTACAAAGCAGTAATCAAAGCAAAAGGTATTTGTTAAACATATAATTCCATAGTTTTGATGGCTTCAGTGGGAATCTACAATTTTTAGTCAGGAAAATACAGAAAACTCTTTGAATGAGAAGGTGTGTTTTGGGTCTGTACTGTATACATTGTATTAAAAGTGTTTATATCTGTTCATAAATGTGTGCGCATGAACTATATGTGTATGTATATAAGTATATAAATGGTTTGTGTATATATGAGTGTATAAATGTGGGGGATCGTAACTCACATGTTTGAGTACACAAATATGGATATTTTTAGCCATAAAAAAACCCTAAATTATACCAAAAAAATACAAAAAAAAATTCTAAAATATACAGAAAACTAATAAATGTGGGCCATAGTGCTTACTCTTGATCAATGCGGTTCTGGGACAAAAGCTTTGACTTCAATGTTTCACTAGATCTTATAATGGTTCATAGTCAGGACATTATGCAGGGCATTCATTCAGTAGAGTATGTTCTCTTTATTCTCAGCATTATTAATTGACTGTACTCATTATTGTAGTGTTTTATTTTCTTTTCTTGCAAATGAAGCCTTGGTCTATGGTGAATCATTGCTGAGCATTGTGTTCAATCTAGCACTCTCCATTTTCACAGTGTAATGATTACTAGTTAACAGTTAGGAGGGCAACTGGTCAAGCAGTGAATGACCCTCATGATAAACCCATAACATATTCCATGCCGTGTACTGGGAAGCTGGAAAAAAATTCCAAATGCAATGAAATTGGTGATAAAATGCATTTGCACCGCTTTCTTGTGGGCTTGGATTTTACATCTTTCACTGTGCACCCCAAATGACAGGTCTACTTTATTCTTTGGGTTGGTATGATCACAGGGATACCAAACTTGTATAGGTTTTATAATGTTTTCATACATTTACACAAATTAAAACCTCCTGTACAAAATTTTTTTTTTTTTTTTTAGATCTTCTGGCGCTAATAACTTTTTCATACTTTGGTGTATGAGCTGTGGGTGGTGTCATTTTTGCGACTTTTGATGACGTTTTCAATGCTAGAATTTTTAGAGCTGTACGACCTTCTGATCACTTTTTATAGAATTTGTAATATTTTTCAAAATGGCAGTAAAGCGCCATTTTCAAATTTGGGCGCTATTTTCCATTACATGGCTAAACGCATGGCTAAACGGGAAAAACTGTTATTGTATTTTGATAGATTGGGCTCTTTCGGATGCGGCGATACCTAATGTATCCATGTTTACTATTTATTAATATTTATATCAGTTCTAGGGAAAGGAGGGTGATTAGAATTTTTAGGTTTTTTTATTATAATTTTTTTTAACTGTTTTTTATTTTTACTTTTACTATTTTTCAGACTCACTAGGGTACTTTAACCCTAGGTTGTCTGATTGATCCTATCATATACTGCCATACTACAGTATGGCAGTAAATGGGGAGTTTCTTCCTCATTCATTACAATGTGCTATCAGCACATTGTAATAAATGAGGAGGAAAATCCCCATATACTGCCATACTAGGGAGTACCCTAGGGAGTCTGAAAAATAGTAAAAGTAAAAATATAAAAAAGTTAAAAAAAAATTGTAATAAAAAACTCCTGTAGACTCCTGTCCTCCAGTCTCCTCCTGTCCTCTAGCCTCCTCTACCAGTAGCCTTCTGTCCTCCAGCCTCTTCCTGTCCTCTATCCTCCTCCTCCTGTCCGCTAGCCTCCTCCTCATCCAGCCTCCTCCTGTACGCCAGCCTTCTCCTCCTCCTGTACTATATCCTCCTACTGTCGTCCAGCCTCCTCCTCCTGTCCTCCAGCCTCCTCCTGTCCTCCAGCAGCCCCCTGTCCCTGAGCTTCCTCCTCCTGTCCTCTATCCTCCTACTGTCCTCCAGCCTCCTCCTCCTGTCCTCCAGGAGCCTCCTGTCTTCCATTCTCCTTCCCCTGTCCTCTATCTTACTCCTGTCCTCTATCTTACTCCTGTCCTCTACCCTCCTCCTGTCCTCCAGCCTCCTCCTGTCCTCTATACGCCTCCTGTCCTCTATACGCCTCCTGTACTCCATCTTCCTCCACCTCCAGCCTCCCCCTGTCCTCCAGCAACCCCATTGTTTTCTATCCTCTTCCTGTTCTCTATCCTCCTCCTGTCCTCTATCCTCCTCCTATTCATGTGGCCCCCAGCCCTCTGGTATTAAACATAAAAATCCTGTTTCTTACCTTCCCTTGTTCCCCCGCAGTCACTCTCTCCTCTCCCGTGCTCCGACTGACTTGCGGAGAGGGTGGGGCCAGCCGGGGGCTCACATGACTCGTGCTGACATCATGTAAGGAGGTAGCAGGGGCTGATCCCGCCTCCTCCTTGTCCCCAGGACTTGGAACAAACTGGGGGAGACAGGGGGAACCCAGGACAATCTCTCTGCAGCCCTTGACAGTGGGACAGAGCCCAAAAAACTGGACTGTCCTGCTGAATCCGGGACGTTTGGGAGGTATGCCATTAGATATTACATTTATGTAAATGCATTTTGAACATTATTACACCACATTTACCTAGACACAATGGGGCAAATTTACTTACCCGGTCCCTTCGCGATCCAGCGGTGCGTTGTCCGACGAGGCTTTGGGTCTGGAGCGATTCACTAAGATCGCGCATCCGAGTTCCTGCATGTGTCGCTTCTGCGTCGAGGTCCGCCGTAGTTCACCTGCTTCTTCCTGGTGCATGTGAGTGCATGCAAGTCGTGCGCCAAAACCCTGGGGCAATCCAGGGCAAAAGAGAAATATTCGGGAAACCCGACGAAAAGTGCGGCGTTCGGACCCTTAATAAATGAGCCCCAATGTGAGCGCTATGTGTGCTATGTGTTTACATCAACGTGATAATTGAAGTGTTTACTTATATGCAAGTTGCACATTATGTACAGTATATACCAAGTTTACGTACACACCATGTGAATGGGATGTTTGGCTGCAATCACACGTTTCATTTAAACAGTGTTAACATGAAATGATTTAAATGCATTCGGTAACATAATGGGGCACATTTACTTCCCTGTCCATTTTGCGATCCCCGATCCGGAATGTCCGACGAATGTGGATTGTGCCGCGATTCACTACGAGTGCGCACCTAATATCCTGCATCGTCCGATGACCTGCCCCCCTATTTGTGTCGCCTGAAAGCCGGCTTCCGAAAAGCCCAACGGAAATGTGGCCACGGGACCCTTAGTAAATAAGCTTTAATGTGTACGCAATGTTTACATAACATTTACGAAAATTGTTGTATCCAAGGACAACCATCTTGTTTCTAAAGGACAAAATGATGAAATTTATGGGAAATTATCTTCACATATGGGTATCTTCTTTATAAAATGTAATTGCAGAAATTTATATATATGGCAGATAAATGAAATGTGAATGTCGAGATAAAAATGGGTTTTTGAAAGAAAGCGGTTTTTGATGTCCAAACATGGAGTGGAGTAAAAATAAGAGAAGTAGCAGCATCTCCATTGTATGTTCTCACTCATTAGGATCTATACCTACTTACAAAACTGCATCAGAAAACCTTCATGTTGGAACACAGCCTAACAGTGATGGTTATGTGTTTGTAGTCAGTTAGGTTTCTCACTTAACTTATCAGAGGTGAATCCTGAATAAAATATATATTTATATATATTTTCTTGTATAAATCACGCTGTTACTGATGGGGACATAAAATGGCCTAGGCCACTTTATATCCTGGGGTATAATCTGACCTAAGCAGAGCATGGAGGTGCCGATCATTGCTATGGCAACCCTGAGGTCTGATAAAGGACCCCATGGATGCCTTTAGTCAAAGCCTGCTAGATCGTGCTCTCTGCATTTATAGATCTGAGTCTTTCGAGGCACATAGGACTCATACAGTGTCATACAGGGTTATTTAGAACATTAAACCACCAGTTCATAAGGAGTAGTAGAACTATGCTATATCCGTATGCATACCTCCCAACCTTTGAAGTGGTGAAAGAGGGACAAAAGTTGTGCATACCTCCCAACACTTGTGAAAGGGAAAGAGGGACAAAATAACCATATTATCATAATCATCTTCTCAATAATCATTTTTTTTTACCTACTAGGGATTCAAACCTAGAACCGGCAGAGTCCATGTGCCATAATGACACAGCACCTCTATCCTAGCACCTCCATCCTCTGAGCCCAGTGCTTATCTAGCTGAGGATTTTTGGTAACTAAGAGCTGGTAACTGCTACTGTTACACTGTGACACAGAATGCCTTGGTATATAGAGAGGGATCTTCTCAGAGATTATTATTGTAATTATTGAGACAATTATTATTATTATTATTATTAATCTTATTATTATGGAGATGATTATTATTATTTTTACTATTATTAATAATCGTCTCCATAATAATAAAAATAATAAAATGTATAATAATAATAATAATAATTGTCTCAATAATGACAATAATAATCTCTGAGAAGATCTCTCTCTATATATCAGTGCATTAAGTCTGTGTCACAGTGTAACAGTAGCAGATAACAGTTCTTAGTTACCAAAAATCCCAAGCTAGACAATCACTGCGCTCATAGCTCAGTTGGTAGAGACTCCTATCTCTAATGCAGAGGGTTTTGGGTTCGAATCCCAGACTGGGCAAAAATTTATTTAATTATTGTTAATAAAGAGCTTGTGTCTGGGGAAGCCCTAGGAGACCATATATGGAGAGATGCTGAACCTGATAACGTGGTCCCTGCTCACTGTTAACCCGACACATCTCTCAAAATGATTCCCTGCCCGATGTCTGATCTGGGGAACCCTAGGAGATGTGACCATACATGGATAGAGATCTGAACCTGATGACGTGCTCAAAAGGATTCCCTGCCCGATGTCTGTAGAAGCCATTCAGTACTATGAGTTCAGGCTTTGAAAGTATTTACTATGGGGGACATGCAGGACCTGGAGGGAAAATCCATGACAATCTGACAGCTGCCCGTGATGCGGAGCAGAGGTAAGAAAAACGGGACTGTCCCAGCAAAACCGGGGCGGTAGGGAGCTATGAAGTTGTGGCATAACGTTGAATCACACTGTTTACCCTACCACTTACTCCACCTTAACACAGTTTAATGCCGCCCATTTCCCAATCACATTGTGCTTCCCTCATATTCAGGCTCCCCTCATATTGATACCCCCCTTGGTTGTGCCCCTTCATACTGTGTTCCCCCAGGGAGCAGCTCCCCCTCATAGTGCCTTTGAATTTTAGTTTAACTAATATCATGAGCTGTTAATATCACATTACCCTACTTTTTCACTTATGTTGCCATGTCCAATGCCTCCTAAATTGCTTCCTTTTATTTATGTTCAGTTAACGGTGAACTCCTTATGCTGCCATATAACATTATTAGTAAACTAGGTGAGAGTAGACAGATACTAGGGAAACTATATACAGTTACAGTTTTTAAATAAAGCAGGAGTAATGTTTTTAGTATCACTTTTGCTGCCCTCTAATGGTTGTTTGGGTCAGCACACACAGCATATGACCAGGCAATACACAAGGTAGAGGGTGACATTGGATATGTAATTTTTGGTGACAATTTAGGAGATATCATGGGCTGTTATATCACATTACTCTACTTTTTCTTTACTTTTCATGTCCAATGCCTTCCATGTCACTTCTTTTTATTTATTTTGTCTCCTTTCCAGGGTCGGACTGGGGTGCCAAGGGCCCACCAGTGAAATTAATTCTGGGGGCCCACCAGCTGCTTAATGGATACGTGCGAGCCACCCCCATGTATATTTTCATTGTGTTTCTGAACGTGCAGCAAATGCAAGGTGTGAATGCAGTCTATGGCCATGTTCACACATTGCGTTTTTGGTTGCGTTTTTAAAGCTTAGGAAAGACAATCTGTTCCTCTTCCATTTTAATGCATGTCTTTTTGCCATTCAGTAGACAAACTTTAATTTTCTGCAACCAAAAAAAGTAATGTGTGAACGCAGCCTCAGGGCGAGTTCACACGTTGCATTTTGGTTGCTTTTTCATTGCGTGGGGTCTGCTGGTAATACTGGGGCTGCGGTCACATGTAACGAGGGGTATGCTGGTAATACTGAGGCTGCGGTCACATGTAACGAGGGGTATGCTGGTAATACTGAGGCTGCGGTCACACGTAACGCAGGGTATGCTGGTAATACTGAGTGTGGTCACATGTAACGCGGAGTATTCTGGTAATACTGGGGCTGCGGTCACATGTACGAGGGTATGCTGGTAATACTAGGCTGCGAGTCACATTAACGAGGGTATGCTGGTATACTGAGGCTGCGGTCACACTAGCAGGGTATGCTGGTAATGACTGAGCTGCGGTCACATAACGCAGGGTATGCTGGTAATACTGAGGCTGCAGTCACCCGTAACGCGGGGTATAAATACCTGGTTAATACTGAGCCTCTAGTCCCATGTAACGCAGGGTATGCTGGTAGAAACTGAGGCTGCGGCGTCACATGTAACGCAGGGTACGCTGGTTACTTGAGGCTGCGGTCACACGTCGCAGGGTAATGCTGGTATACTGAGGCTGCGGTCACACGTAACAGCAGGGTATGCTGGTATACTGAGGCCTAGTCACATGAACGCAGGTATGCTGGTAATACTGGAGGCTGCAGTCACATGTACACCGGGGATGCTGGTATACTGAGGCTGCGGTCACATTCGAACGCAGGGTATGCTGTAATACTGAGGCTTGCGGTCACCTAACAACGGAATCGTAATACTGAGGCTTGCGGTCACACGTAACACGGGATATGCTGGTAATACTGAGGCTGCGGTCACACGTAACACGGAGTATACTGGTAATACTGAGGCTGCAGTCACATGTAACGCGGGGTATGCTGGTAATGAGGCTGCGGTCACACATAACACAGGGTATGCTGATAATACTGAAGCTGCGGTCACTTGTAACGCTTCCTCCAGCCCTTGCATTTGGACAATACAAGACACCGGGTGCGGGTTACCGATCGCAGGCGTTTGCATAGAAACGCATGCTACCCCCCCACCCCCTTGCGCTTTGATTCCATTTCTAAACACAGTCAGCGCGTTACGTGTGACATCACTCCTTATTCTACTAAATAATATTTATACTAAATACATTCAATCAAAGTACTACAACTTTCAGCATCTCATTCAACTGCTGGGAGTTGTAGTTCTCTATGTATGTACACATTGCAGGGATGTAATGAGGTGCACTGTGTGTGTGTGTACATGTGATGCACTTTTATTTTGTACCTTTCTCTTGTGCTGGAAGCCATCAGCAGCTCCTTATCCATCCTGAGCTCCTGCACATGAGTGCAGCCTGTGCTGTGCCACGGGGAGGACACTCCAGCATGACCAGGAGGAAGGGGGCCCACTGTGACAACTAGGGGGCCAACGTCCTCTGGTCTGTAATTAGTGACAGCTCACTGTCTGCTCCTCCAGTGAATCAGGGGCCATGTTCTCCTGCAGTGACGCAGGGGCTGAGGTGCTCAGTGCAGGGAGGAGGAAATGTCTTACTCCCTGCCCAAACGCTGCTGTGGGAAGAGCAGAGAACCTGTCTCTCCCTCCTGCAGGACGTCATAGTCCCCCCTGCTGCCCCCCTCCTCCAGCCTCAGCAGAATGTGCCTGCTCAGACACAGGCAGGAGATGGTGACTTATGATAAGGGCCTGGGGTTTTGACAGGTATCCTGCGAGCCTGCTCCTTTCCCTATATCTCTACTAAACTCCTTATGCTGCTAATACTTAGCACTGCTAATCTGCAGCGCCTGTGTCAATATACATATCTGCTTATTTAATAATAGGAGTTGTTTGAGCAATACTGTGGGGGTAGAGAGGAAGATACTGTAGAGGAAAGATATAGGGAAAGGAGACATAATCAATTAAACATTTAAATATTGAAATAAAAGTTGTATTTTATGTATTTGACCAATAGGTTTTTGAGTTACCTCCTTGGTAACTTGTGTTAATTTAGATTGGAATCTGAACCCAGTCAAAAAACTAAAAAGGTCAAGAGTTACTGTGTTACTAAGCTTCAGTTTGGGAAATATATCTGAGGGGTTTGCTAGAGATACTATCCTGGAGTATCAGCATGGGTTCATATGGGGTCAGTCCTTTAAGACTAATCCATCTACCTTCCATGAGGAAGCATTTGATACTGTACCACATAAAGGTTGGTAAATAAACTGAGACTGCTGGAACTAGGAGAGGGATTCTTTACTGTAATAGCAGTGAGAATGTGGAACTCTCTACTACAGGAGGTTGTTATGGCAAATACTTAGCCCATATACAAAAGAGTATATAAAGTATAAAGTTTATTGATTACACTTAAAAATAGAACATCACACAAATATGGGTGGCTACATGGCAAAACCAAAAAGGTGCCGGGCAGCAGGCATATACAATGTGCATTAGGCGTATAATAAATAATATCATAAAGTGCATAGTGCAAAGCCTAAAGTGAAATACATCATTAGCAGATCAAAATGGGTGGTTAAAGAGCAAGGAGGCAAATCACAGTGTATACCTGAAAGATAGGACGTAGTGGAGCGCATAGTGGGAGAGCTGCCCAGCACCTCCCCGACACGTGGGGGCCCCTTGACAAAGTCCTGTGTGGACAAAACACGCCTAATGCACATTGTACAGGCGGTCCTCTACTTAAGAACACCCGACTTACAGACGACCCCTAGTTACAAACGGACCCCTGGTATTTGGTCATTTTCTGTACTTTAGCCCTAGACTGCAATAAACAGCTGTAGCAGTTATTAACCCCTTAAGGACGCAGCCATTTTGTAGCATAAGGCTCAGCCCGATTTTTTGGATTCTGACTTGCTTCGCTTTATATGGTATAAAACTTTTGAACAGTACGTATTTCAAAACGATTCTGAGAGTTGTTTTTCCCCACATGTTTGTACTTCATTTTAGTGGTAAATTTTGGCAGATAAGTTGTGTTATTACAAAAAAAAAGAAAATATGATAAATTTTTTTAAAAATTTGCCATTTTCGAAAATTCTAAATATGTTTTCAGGCGATCGTTACACCCAATAAGTTGCTGAATAACATTCCCATTGTCTACTACATTTTTCATAATTCTGAAATGTCTGGATAATTTATTTTGATGTCACGCGGCTACAAACTTAGAATCGTTTTTTTCCGGATTTTCAGAATTGACTATTTTGGGGATACAACAGTTTTGAATGAATTTTACATATTAGCATCAAAACACACCCATATAAATCTACGCATTTTCAAATCTGCACCCTCAAGCTATCTCCCTTGACGATCTTCATAGTAATTGCATCAAAATGGAGGTGAAATTTAGAATGGTCATATGGTTCCCTATAGTCTTCATTTAGCCCTAAAATTTACACCATTTCCAAAATATAAAAGAGAAAACCACCATACAATTTGTTCTCAATTCTCTGAGTACAAAAGACCCCCCAACATGTGGCTGTGACTTGTTTTATTGGGGCACAGCGAGGCGCAGAAGGAAGGAGGGCGCTGCAGCTGCCAGGATTTTAGTTTCCTCATTGGGCCCCATTTTGAAGGCTATAAAATTTTCGCTTTTTTCGTTATGGGGGCCATGTGATGCATTTTTTTTTTGCGGACGAGATGCTTTTTCCATTGTTACCATTTGGGGTTTGGTATCATACTATTGTTGAAAATTTAGAACTTTTTTTGAGGGCAGGAGTAAAAAGCATCAATTCTGTATGTATTTTTTTTTTTGGTGGTTCACCGTATAGAATAATAATCATGTTATCTTTATTCTATGGGTGATACGATTAGGGGATACCAGACAGAGTATATTTCTACGTTTTAACAAAATTTGTCAAACAAAACCCTAATGTGGGGAAAAATCTATCATATGTATTGCCGTTTCCAAGTGGCATAACATTGTTACTTTTTTGGCAGTACGGGAGCTGGTTGAGGATTGTGTTTGCGGGAATGTGTACTTTGCACCAGTATCATGTCTGAGTACATATGGTTTTTTTGATCGCATTTTATGCATTTTTTGTAGGATGGAAAGAGTAAAAATCATAATTTTTGAGTTGTTTATTTTGCGGGTTTTCGTTTTTGGGGGGTTCAATAATGATTTACTTTTATTTACGGTGTTGTTAGGATGCGTGAAAAATATTGTTTTTGGGTTATGCTTGAGACTTGTTTTTTTGAGTTATATGTCTCTTTATATGTTTTGGGGGTTTGGGGCATTTTTAGTGATTTATGACTTTATTTTTTTATTGAATAACTTTTTTTTTTTACTTTTTCACTTTTATACCATGGGACATGAACAAGCAATCATCTGATTGCTTCTTCATGATAATATTCTGCAATACTGATGTATTGCAGAGTATTATCAGTGTCAGCCTATACACTTGCATAGGCTGGCACTGTGCCAGTAAGATGACGTCACAGACACCATCTTACCGGCAATTCTTGCAAGTAACTCTGGGGACCAGATCGGACCCCAGAGTTGCTCTAGCAACGATCGGCACCCCTGAAAACGGTTTAGGGGGGCCGATCGTGGGGGAAACCCCCCAGATGCATGTTAGATGCCGCGGTCGCGCTGACCGCGGCCTTTAACTGGTTAAGCACCCGCGATCGGAGACAACTCCGATCGCGGGTGTTACACTGGGGTGCCGGCTATTAGTTACAGCCGGCACCCCGTGTTTCCCGATGCCGGTTTGGCTCTGATCCAGAGCCGAGCCGGCATAAGCGCCGTGGCGGATATATCCGCCACTGAGCGCTAAGTCACTGCGCTCCGTGGCGGATATATCCGCCACGGAGCGTGAAGGGGTTAAAGAAGTCTATAATGAAGCTTTATAGTTAATCCTGGTTCTGTTGACAACCCAACATTTTTAAAATGAAATTGCCACAGAGACCAAAAAAATTTGTCTGGAGTTACAATGATAAAGTATACAGTTCCGACTTACATACAAATTCAACTTAAGAACAAACCTACAGACCCTATCTTGTATGTAACCCGGGGACTGCCTGTATATGCTTGCTGCCAGCACCTTTTTGGTTTTGCCATGTAACCACCCATATTTGTGTGATGTTCTATTTTTAAGTGTAATCTATAAACCTTATATACTTTTTAAGTATTGTGTGCTCACTATACCTTTGTTTTCGGTAATGTTTGCTTTCTGAGCGAAATAGCTTTACATTTTTGGTGTCCTGTCTTTCCTGAGCAACTCTGCTGGCATTAATGTTACTTTTTATAGTTCATTTTTCTCTTATATAGGATTTTCATATACAAAAGAGGCCTGGGTGCCTTTCTTGAAAACAAAATTATCACAGGTTATGTGAAGAAAACATTTGTTTAATCCCATAGGTTGGTCTTGGTGGACCTACATCTTTTTCTAGCCTTGTCTAATATATACAATATATACATCATATAATATGATACAGGCAGTCCATGGGTTATATCCTTAGGTTTGTTCTAGATTTGAATTTTTATGTAAGTCGTAACAGGTGTATTTTATAATTGTAGTGCCAGAAAAAAAAAATTTTGTCCTTGTGACAATTGGATTTTCAAAAATGTGTGCTGTCATGGGAACAAAGATTATCAATAAGACTTCTTTACAAGCACCATACAGCTGATAATTGTAGCCTGTGACTAATTTTAAGCATACAGAGGGCTTCAGCAGAGGTCACAGTGGGCACATAGGTCTGTCTGTAACTAGGGGTGGTCTGTAAGTCGGGTGTCCTTCAGTTGGGGGCTGCCTGTACTATGGTACTATGATATTTGTGAATTAAGTATTTTGGAGGTACAGCATTTAGGATGTAGAGATGGTAGAATTATGGAGTACTCGTGCAGAGGGTGGTGGAATGTTTAAGGAGCCTTCCTTTGAGGCTACCAATTATAATCAAAAAGCATGATCATTCATAGACAGCAATAGGATTTTTGCCCAGTATCAATAAACATGTGTTACACTAGTCTTTCTGTCTGCTCAGTTATGTAAAACTTCTGTATGGCACCTGTTATATCTCTTATGTAAAGTTCATAGGAAGGCTGCAACAACTTGATGATGGATGGTCCAAGGTTTAGGGGAGGGAAAGGATCTTATCTCCCCTAGCATGTCTTAGTATCTCAGGTATTCCTTTATAATTGCAGCTAATAAGTAACCTTAAAGGTATATATCTTAGAGATATCACCTGTTTTTTTTTTTAAGAAAAATTATATACCTTTTATTATTCTTATTTTACTGCATCGGAACAAAGTAGTGTCTCTTTTCTAGAAAATGCATACTGATACCAAGAGGTATATGCTCTCAAACCAAATAAAATGTTATCCCAGGAGAGGGAAAAATAGTCAAATGAATATAATATACAAAAAGATTATTGATTATCTCATTACAATCACACTGGGAATTAATATGCATTAAACGAACTGTCAGGTCTTGAAACTGATGTGTTAGAAGATGGTAAATTTGGACAGTCACACAATATGGTGTCTGCAATGCAGCATATGAATTTGGGAACTTCATACATTTTCATGTTCAAATTGTTGCAGTTCACATGTAGGTTCTGTCTCAACTACAATAAGTGACATAGAAACTAGTGAAATCACAGTGTCTAAGTAAGAGCAACTCTAAACCAGCAGTTCTTGTTAGGTGTTCCCACTATCTTAGTGAAAATAGACTAGGATGGGACAGACAGTGAGTTGGTGGTTGTGTCAGGAAAGCCCAAAGCTCACAAGGCATGTCTGTCCATGCTGAACTTTGTCTACCACTGAATCACAGTTGCACAATCCTGGTTGTAATGCTTTGACTCGGGTTGCCACAATGCATTTACAGCAAATAGATGACTGGGTGTATATCACTCACCAGGATGTACCACAGGAAGATGCCAAGCTGGATTCCATAGACCAGTGGTGGCAAACCTATGGCACCCATCACCCAGCACAAAGGTCACCATTCAGGACTCAATACCTTCTCCTGTAGTCACAGGCAGCACAGGACGTGCCACGTCGGCGCTATTTTAAAGTAACTAGAAGTGCAGGAGGAGCAAGGAGGTGCTGACATAGCTGGATTATCATTGTAGACCCTTCTCTGGACTTGTGAATCATTCTGTTAAGGGACCTTAGAGGGAAACTACAATAATAATCCAAATTTCTCCTTTCTACTGTATTGGTGTCCTCAGGATGCGAATACCTTTGAAACCTGTGAGTTACTTTAGTTGCATTAAATTAGCAGTTGGCTCTTTGTGAAAAACATGTGGCTTTTGCTTGTAGTTTTGGCACTCAGTCCCTAAAAGGTTCGCCATCACTGCTATAGACCAAGCACAGTTCCAGGGATAGTGAAATATGATGCAAGCAGTTCTGGCTTGCCGGCGGAACAGCATTTCCGAACTGTAGAGTACATATTTCACTATGATGAGTCCTGTTCCTGGCAGTCCATTGAATTCAACCAGCACATTTACATTTTTGCAGTTCAAGTGTGGCCACGTGCCACTGGACTAACAGCAGTATATTTTCCATCAATTTTGCATCATAAAGGCATACAGCATAGCACTGAAATGATTTAATTCTGATATGAACAATACGAGAGCATTCATGTCCCATCAAAAACTGATTGAGTGGAGACATTACCTTGACAAACCACAAATATTACAAAAAAATACAAAAATTACACTGCCACAACAATTATAACCTATGTACGCAGCAACATAATGGCAGTTAAAACTAGTGTTTATTAAATAACTATTAAAAAGGGCCGTAAATATACCAGACAAAAAGCTACACATTAAGGTATTGGCTCAAACCGCAGTACACATGCCACTTAATTACTGTTAAGTGCCAACATGGCATTTTAAGCTGCAACTTATTGCTACCAGTTCTTCCACATCATTTAATCGTATCATCCCCCTGAAGCCACCTATACAGTTGAAGAAAGGAGGACAAATTCAGACTCTCATTGTAGCTTCTCTCCGGGTGTCTCTGTGCAGGAAGAATGGTGGGTCCAGCGGGATGACTTCCAAAGATAATGCAGTTCTGTCAACACCTGGGACGATGGTCTGAGTACCCACAGAAAGGGCCCTGAGTGCCTCCTCTGTATCATAGTATCATAGTTTATACAGTTGAAAAAAGACACTTGTCCATCAGGTTCAACCAAGGAAGGGAAGGGATTGCATGAGGATGGCATTTAGGTGAAACAGTTCTATATAATATAACCATCAATGTTATTTAGGTGTAAAAAGGAATCTAGACCCTTCTTGAAGCTCTCTGCTGCCCCTGCTGTGACCAGCGCCTGAGGCAGGCTATTCCACAGATTGACAGTTCTCATAGTAAAAAAAGCCCTGTCGCCTCTGGTGATTAAACCTTGATTTCTCTAGATGCAGACAGTGCCCCCTCGTCTTTTGAACCTGTGCCATCGGTTCGCCACTACTGCACTATGCCCTACATTTACTAAGAACAGTGAAAACTGCTGTTTGCCTGTGTAGAGCCAGATTCATGATTTGGGGCGCATGTTCTTCATGAAGCTGGCACCCTCTGCACTGTTCCGACACATTGCATCACTTTTTTTGGTGTACCTTTAAGAGGCAGATTTATCAAAGTGTCTGAAAGTCTCAGCCAATCTCAGCTCCCCTTTAATATATTCATGAGCACTGGTAAAATGAAAGCTGAGCTGTGAATGATTACCATGGGCAACTAGAAATATTCTGACTTTCAGACAGCTTGATAAATCAGGCCCAATAATGCCTCTCAACTATTGTGGGTTTTATTAGAAGATATAGAAGGTAGATATGTCAAGAAAGGGTTAAAAAGAAATTGTTACAGCGTGAAACATATTTAGTTTGAACATTGGGGCAGATTTACTAAGGGTCCGTGGGTTTTTGGCGCACGTGATCGGATTGTGGCTCATCGCCGCTGGCTTGCATGTGACACAAATCAGGCGGCGTGGACGCCGAACATCCCGACTTACTAAAGTAAGCAGCTCCTAGTGCTAAAACTAACGCAGTGTTAGGATGATAGCGTTACCGGAAACCTCCAATAACGCTATCTAACACTGCGGTGGAGTACAATGTAAACGCCGGACAGCTCCCAAAGCTGTCCGGTGTATTCATGAGGGGTCGGGATTGTGGGTGGATTTAGGGGCAGTGATTGCCACATGATGCATGGCAGTCACCCCTGGCCTATGGATTTAGCGGTCCGGGGAAGAGGCACTGCCTCGGACCGCCCCCTCATGCAACGGACAGCTGTGAGAGCGGTTTGGCGTTTATATTGTGCTCCGGCACACTGCAGCGTTTGTTTTAGCACTAGGAGCTGCTTACTTTAGTCAGCAGCTCCTAGTGCTGAATTTCTTGGTGACGTGTCCTCTTTAAAGGACATCTACCACCAGGATCAAGGATTGTAAACCAAGTAAACTTACATACTGGTATGAACCCCCCTCTGCTCTTCTTTAATATTTTTATGCCCTTGTTTTTAAGAAAAAAGGCTTGAGCTTGGAGCCCCTCTGACTCATTTGCATAATCCTTTGCCTTTTTTTCTTAAAAACAAGCTTAATGAAGAGCAGATCCTGGCAGATGGGGTTTAGAGCAATATGTATGTGTACTTGGTTTACAATCCTTGATCCTGGTGGTAGATGTCCTTTAATATTCTATCTTTCTGTCTGTACAGCAGCATAGTTATTTAATTTTATACACCTTTTCTATCAAATGACTACTCCATTGTTGTAAGAGACTGTAAGAGACAGCTGCCAAGTTGGCATCACCTGACACACCCCATCTGCTCTCTGCTACCTGATACCAGGCATTCCTGTCCTCAACCACCCAGTTGATTTCTCATGTCTCTCTGGTTTAGGATAAAATACCGAAGTGCAAAAGGATATGAAGGGCTTATCAGTTCCCTTACCTGGTTTTCTAAAGTAAATCAGGGACAGGTTATACATTGATGTAAGGTAAGGGGTGGAGGACCAATGTGGGATGGGTTTATAATTAACTCTACATCTGAGTCACACACCTAAAGGAAGAATAGGGGAGCTGGTGGCAGTGCACTGAGACAGTGTCTCACAGACCAAGGGAGGCAACATGGCAACCCCCCCAAGTGCCACCACTGTTACTCCAGGCAAAGAAAACACCATCCCCATCAACAATGCAGCTGATATCTCTGTGATTGTGGTATATTTTGTTGTGGTACTGGCTGTAGGGATATGGGTAAGTACTTCATTTATCTTATCTAACTGTATTGAAAGATGAGAATAATGTATAAGTACTTGTATCTTAGGAAGAATAGTATGATTAGACTTACTATATACTGTTTGTGACTACTATTATCACATATGTATCACTGCAGGCTCTGAGTACCCTGGACATGTAAAAGGGGAATATGTTATTATTGCATTTTACAGGTAGCAGGTGAAGTAATATAGGTGAATAAAGTATCCTATGAATAATAGCCCAAGACTACTTTGCACCTCACTAAGGGTGGATTAGAAGCAAACCTTATCTAATGTAAAATATTTCTAACACAAATGATGTTTCCCTACTTTTATAATCTTCTACATTTCAGAGTTCTTCAGAATACACAGAGAGAATTGTTATGGTGCTGCAACTTCAACATCTAATATATCTTATTGGAGAAAAAATGTTTTTATTTAACTCTAACTGCTTCATTCATATCAATACTGTTCAGCACTTCTCTATAACAGTTTCCATGCTTCTTCTGAGTGAGAGATTTACGGAAATTTATCTCCAATGTTCTATGGGAACTTTCTATGGGAAACATAGCAACTAGTGTTCAGCCATCAGGTCAGAGAGAAGGCTTTGAGACAGCTTGAATAGACTACAAGTACATATCCTCATGTACAAACAACAGCTTATCCAGAAAACTTATCTACAGTGTTCATGTCTATTCAAATAGCAAAATAAACCAGAATTCTGTTACAACATGCAACCAAAATGTTCTGTTTCAACCGTAGTGTATTACATCTTCTCTAAAAATATATTTCTAAAGCAGTGTTTTCAAGGTGAGATATAATGTGACGTAAATACCATAAGGAATAGAAATGTGCCTGATGTTACTAGTAAATTTCTCCAAATGTATCCTGTCATATGCACCATTTTGATGAACCTAGATGGATGTGATTTTTCCATCTTTCCTGCACACAGTGATGTCACCTCTGCTGCTGCAGCAATATTGGGGGTTTAACTCAGATTTAACTTGTGTGCATGCAATATAAGGCGTTCAATGTCTGTGTTTCTGTTGTTGGAATGGAAGAAAGTAGTTTCTTCCACCAGTTACTAAAATCCCATGAGCACTTTTCCAATTTGATTTAATTGTATTTTGTAGAAATTCACTCACTGACATTGTACTGCAGTTTGCTTTTTCTTTTGGTAAAATTGAATATATTTTAGATGTAAACATTTTTTCTCATATATGGCTTAATTATGAGATAATGACCATAACACAAAGTAGTTCTAATAAACTTTAACCTCCGAACCTGTCTTTTGTTATAGGCCATGGTAAGGACCAGCCGTGGTACAGTTGGAGGTTTCTTCCTGGCTGGACGAAGTATGGTGTGGTGGCCGGTAAGAGTTGTTTAAGTGATATTATGGTAATTTTATGTTATACCCTATCCATAAGGCCTCTCACACATATATTGGTTATGTATGCCTCTGGTTTCCACGTCTCACACACATGACCAGTATATATAGAGAAACTGCCCAAGCCTCAAATTATAAAGCTAAGATTGCAGCTCAGGTAATCTTTTTCTTTAGTCATACCCCAATAACACTTGGGCCACAAAGAATAAACCACTGGCCCATTGTTTGTAGCCCATGAGAAACACTCACAGTAAGTCTTTGAAAGAGCATTCAATTGTTTGGAAATCAATTGATTATGGAAATAGAGGTATGAATGGAATGGCTAGTTGCACAAACCTGATCTCTTGACTAGTTCTATGTAGAACTGACGAAGATTGTTGACTTTCCTTTGGTGTAACTGTAATTTCAGTAGCACTTTGTAGAAAATAGCCCCAGAATAATCATGTATTAAATGGGGACTATGTTCCATTTTTATAGCTGGTGAAATTGAGGACATTTGGTGACATGGAATTGGTCTCCATGCTTAATACTGCACACATCCAGGTGTGATAGAGTAAAACACTCTTCTATAGAAACTTTTGAAGATTCCAAGGCTAAATGAAACAAGGTTAAAAATTAATGGGTCAAGTATTTGAACTATGCATTATGCTTATTGTGAAACCTTAATTCCAGATTGTATTACTAGTAAAATGATGATTTTCCCTAAATTATATGTTCTGGTTTGATCTCTGGGTACTATTGATCTATTTAAACCTATATATGTATACAGTATATCGTATATATATATATATTTATATATATATATATATACCTCATAGCTATTAAAAATATTTGAAGATTCACAATGACCTAATTTATAGATTTCAGCAGTTGTTATGGACAATGCATGTTTGTTAAGTCACAATGATTAATGCTGAGTATACATGAATAATGTGCACTGAAAGTAATTAAAAGTAAAGTTTAGAAAGAAGCTCAGTCACTGGCGTTTCAGTTTTAATCTGTAATTACAATGACGTGTTTATTTTTGGCAAAGGCACCCTTACTGTGTGGCAATACCATGCTGCATGAATACCTTGCAAAATAGAGAGTTCATAGAATGAATAAATAATGCATTCTTTGGGATGATTAAAAACAACTTCCTTGTGCACCCATGTCCCTAAGATTATGCAAATATAGTGGTGAGCTCATCACTGTCTGTGTTTATCCAGTAACTCCAGATATTTTCTAACTATTCCTATGTAAACTCCCTGATGCAGCGAGGGGTGGAGGTAACATTTCATTCATAAAATCTCACAATTATGTAAACCACAGTTCTCACTACGTCTTATAAGCAGTTGTTTTCTTACTCATCAATGAATCATGTTTTAAATGAAGAAAGATACATGACACATTGGGGCTCATTTACTAAAGGTCCGCGGTGCGCATTTTCGTCAGGTTTCCTGACGAGTTTTGCGCCGCATTTAACAGGGGATTTTGCCGCACGTGATCGGATTTTGGCACATCAGCGCCGGTTTGCACACGACACAAATTGGGGGCGGGCCGTCGGACAACCCAACGGATTTGGACTACGCACGGGATTTAACATTTCGAATTGCTTCGCAAGACCCGCACTTACGAGCACTGGGAAGAAGAAGGTGAACTCAGGCAGACCTTGGCGGGGAAGCGACGGATGCAGGAACTCAGGTGCACAAGCTATGTGAATCGTGCCGGACTTCATCTTCATCGGGCATCGTGATAGGACCAGGTAAGTAAAATTGCCCCATTGTTTCTTTCATGTCTAACACAATCGCTAAAAGTGCACATTCCGCCTAATGCATGAAATTGCTTTCTTCCTTCAGCTACATTTACACGAACATATGCCTACACGGCTACGGTCGGGTGGGTATATGTCCGGTGCCAGGAAGAAACTTGTGGCCGTACATACGTCCCCCTAAAGTCGTGTGAATGTAGCCTAATTGAGGACCAGATAATTCTCCTATGTCTATTTTTATAAAACCTGCCCATAAAATAGTCTGCATGGCTACGCTTCTGTTTTACTCTTCTTTGTAATGCATTTCCCAGTGTCAACGGTATCTCATAGACTGTAAGCCCTTGCAAGTAGGACTATATACTGGGGGGCAGGGGCTGCAGACTATATGCTGGGGGCATGGGCTGGCAGGCTATATACTAGAGGAGCTTGCAGGCTACATACTACAGGGTCTGACTATATCCTACAGGGGGTTGCCTGGCTATATACTACAGGGGCTGGCTGGCTATATACTACAGGGGCTGGCTGGCTATACACTACAGGGGCTGGCTATCTATACACTGGGGAGGCTGTGACCAATGCCGAGCAACCTTTGGCTTAGACTCCAGTTTTTTGTGTTAAAATTAGGGGGCTCAAATACAGAATTGTAGCAAGGCACAGATCTGGCCAACCTTACAAAATAATTTCTGGAGAAATCGCACGGCCTGAACGCTGCAAACTGGAACTGAACTGACATGTCAAGACATGCGATCCGGGCAGCACGCATTGTGAGTGTGATGCAAGTTCACCCCCTGTATGCAGTCCCAATTTGGGTAATATCCGGCTTTACGCTAGCATGTAATGGTTTATGCACTGAACGGCTATTTGTGCCTTTATTTTAGATTGGATTTGTGTACCTGCATGCTTACTCTCGGCCATAAAGATTTACAATGAATTTTTGTGATAGGATTTTACTGCATTCTAATATCTAGGGGTGTTTGTGGAGGGTTTTTTGGTTGTATCATAACCATTCCCTTTGTCTGCATGCATTCTTTCATGCAATTTTAAATGTTTTTAATGGTGTCTTCAATAAATTTTGTATCTATTACTTGAACCCTATATCTTTCTGAGGATCATTCATACACACCACACTGGTCTACATTGATACTATTGTTGTTCTTTGGTGTGGATCCTCCTTCATATGATGTAATTTGCATATCTTGCCATCCTTTCCTTTACTGACATGTCATTTGTGGCACACAGTGAAAGCTGTAAAATCCAAGCCCACAAGAAAACGTCGCAAATGTATTTTTTCACCATTTTCACAGCATTTGGAATTTTTTTCCCGTTTCCCTGTATGCGCTATGGAATATTAAATACCGTCACTACGAAGTGCAATTTATTACGCAGAAAATAAGCCATAACAGAGCTCTTTATGTGGAAAAATAAAAAAGTTATAGATTTTTGAAGGTGGGGAGTGAAAAATGGAAGTGAAAAAACTAAAAAAGGCCAAGTCGTTAAGGGGTTAAAAGCAATCTTTGCCTCTGCCAGCTCCTTAAATTGTTTTCCCATCTCATCTCCCCCCTCATATTGTGGCCTCTCTCACAGCCCCTCATACCCCCTTATACTGTGGGCACTCATACTCCTTCATCTTGTGGCTTCTCATACACTCTTATATTGTGGATTCTCATCCCTTCATTTTGTGGTCCCCATTCCTTTTTTTTTCCATTAAAAAAAAAATTAATTAAAAAAATTATAATCACCACATACTTACTAGTCCCCGTTCCCTAGCATCTGTCCTCTTCTCATCTTCCTCTGTGCTGTGATGCCGGCTTACATGAAGACATCATCACTTGGCGTCTGCTGGCAACACAGCTACAGGCTGATTGCTCTCTGCACCATCATGATATTTAACTCTATTTGTGTATTTGTGTGTTTGCTGAATTTACTGACCTGAACCTTAGAGGACACTCATCTTATGCCGTACCTGATATACAGCAGAAAGAACTCCTAGAAGAATTCTCTATTTTTTTTTACTACAGCTAAAGAACATACAAAGCAGCAGTCTTCTACATACCCTGATAGCATGGTAGTAACAACCAGGGTAACAGGCATAGTAGCAGTTATGGGGTCATGAATAAGCGAACATGTAGTGCTTGAAACACATTAATTTTTTACCCGGTTGCTTGTAACCTGCTATGGATGCTTTTAGAGATTTTTATCCAGGGCTCCAATAACCCTTCTACAATTGTAAGGTTATCTCCAAATTTATAGGTCTTTGTTCCCAGCACTGGGATACGTAGCACAGAATAGACACGATGGCGTTCGGTCCTCCTTATGTGTGAGGGGCATAAGTTGACAGGGAGTTAAACTCCCCCCTAGCAACTCATTGATTCTGGAGTGGTATCCAATTCAACTTTTATAGTAGGGTAGTGTGAAACTGGGAAGAGCTAAATTGTGCACTTAGTAATGCATTCAGGCATGTAGTAATACAGCATAATACAAGGTGTGAAAACACATACATGTGCATGAAATGTACATACAATACAAGAATGAGGATGAACACCCATACATACAAGAAGATGTGCTGTCTTATATATGACCAGCATGGAACTATGATTTGGGAATAGGAAGTGCAGACATGCTAACACAATAATATGGTGGATGGAGGATGGCTGAAGATGCTACCATCCCCAACGCAGGTTCTTCAGAAAATGGCTTCTGTATAGCTGAATGATGATATCAGCGGGTCAAGGGGTGAAAACTACTGTGGTTCCCATGGGACATAATGGGTATTTTTTACAAACACATTCTGAACAATTAAGGCCTCTAGATGGCGCTGTAACAATTATCAGGTGATGCATATTAAAGGGGTTGTCCGAATTTTGAAAAAAAACTATATGTGGCCGGGAGCGGGCTGCCTAAAACAATAAAGATGTACTTACCTTCCGGTGCCCTCCGGTATCCAGAGCTGGATTCAGCTTCCGGCCGGACCCGACAACCTTCCGGCCCCCATACACAATGCTGTGTATAGGGACGGATAGGCGTACCCGGCCACGGCTGGACGGAAGCTGAATGCATGTTTGTTTACATGGCGCCCGGACCGGAGCGACAGCAGCGCTGGATACCGGAGGGCACCGGAAGGTAAGTACATCTTTATTGTTTTAGGCAGCCCGCTCCTGGCCACATATAGTTTTTTTTTAAAACTCGGACAACCCCTTTAAATTAACATTACGAATTTGCTGAAGGCATGACACTAATCCACAATAACGGCCATCAATAAACTGGATCTGAATTTCTGGAATACTCCATCAACTATGGGTGCCTATATCAGCTCAGACATAGGGAGAAGTGATTAGGGTGGCATGCTAAATTTTACTTGGTTTGACCCAGTTTTATTACAGAACTTTTTTCAGACTGTGCCCTTTTTTCTATGGTATTTAAGTAGCCGGTGCACTGCGATTGTGTTGCACACGACCCTTTTTTTGGCTCAGCTGTGCTGGCTTCCATGCGACACAATTTAGGGGGCATGCCATCGGACAGCTCGACTGATTTGGACTGAGTGTGGGGTTTAACTTTCATATTGTGTCGCAAGACCTAGCCCTAACATGCACCACTAAAAGATGGGGAACTCTAGCGGACCTGAGCGGGGAAGGGACACATTCAGGATATCCGGCGTGCAATCTTAGTGAATCGCAGCACAGTGCATTGGAGTCGGACAATGCACTTTCTGTGAACTCCGGGGACGGGGTAAGTAAATGTGCTCCAGAATGTGTTCTATGTACTCTGACATTGCTATATGTATCAACCCTATGCTGTGACATTATAGTGTGTCCCGTTACACCACTGTGTGTATTACTCCTGGACTGTGAATCACTATGTGTATTATGCTTGTACTGTGACACCACTGTGTGTATTATGTCTGTAATGTGGTATCACTGTGTGTTTTATTCCATCACTGTGACATGGCTGCGAGTATTACATCTGTACTGTGACATAACTGTGTATATAATCTTTGTACTTTGATATCACTGTAGGTATTCTTACACTGCGACTTCACTACATATATTATGCCTGGACTGGGACAGCACAGTATGTATTCTATATACCCTGACATCACTATGTGTATATCCCTATACTGTGACATTATACTGTGTATTATCCTGCTATAGTGACATGACTGTGTGCATTATGCTTGTACTGTGATATTATAGTGGGTATACTTTGCACTGTGATATCACTGTGTATTGTCTCTGTACAGTGACATCCCTGTGTTTATTATCCCTGTACTCTGTGACATCTGTGTGTAGTATTTATGCACTGTGACATTATAGTGTGTATTGTCCCTGAACTGTGACATCACTGCGTGTATTATTCCTGTATTCTGCCATCAGTATCTTTATTATTCCTATACTGCGACATCACTATGCGTATTATTCTTTTTATGTGACTTCCCTATATGTATTATGCCTGGACTGTGACATCACTGTGAGTATTATATTGATACTGTGACATCACTGTGTGTAATATTACTTTACTGTCACATTGCTATGTGTATTATCCCTGTACTCTGACATCACAGTGTGTATTCTATCCCCCATGCCATCACTATGTGTATTATCCATGTACTAGGACATCACTCTGTGTATTATCCCAAAACTGGGACATCACTGTATGTATAAAGCCAGTACTGTGACATAAATCTGTAAATTTTCTTAGTACTCCGACATCACTGTGCCCATAATTCTGTGGGAAAGGGACTGTGTGCAGCGTGTCAGATCTCGAGTACTGGATAGGAGTATGCATCATTGTGAAAAAAGTTAAAAATGTTATGTGGAGAGTGTCATTTTGTAGTGGGGGCTTCATTTTGCTATGGGGCCCCATGGTTACTAGTTACAACCCTGATGAAAATGTTCTTAAGGCCTCACTGTTAAATTTATGTGTGCAACAAGAAGTAGCTGTTTAACTACATGTTACATAATCGTAATTATCTCTGTAAACTTTCTATTGTCTAATGTATTATGTTGTGTAATTCACCCCTCATACACTTGATGGACCACTTATTTACATCATTGCTTAAGGTATAGTAATTATAATCGGAGTCTTCATATGTAATCACGTTCATGTTTATTTAAGCATGAACATCCTGTCCTTCCCATATTTTAGAAACACATCTTGTTACTTCTTGTTAACTTTCTAATTCATTACTGGCAACCCAGAACTGCTGAAGCCTGGCTGTGAGAAAGAATGCCAGTTCATGCATTCTAACAGGAAGTAAATGAATTGTGTAATTCCTAGTCTTATGTCACTGAAATGTTATCCACAAGGAAGGCATTAAAAAGCTAATCATGGACTTTTCTATTAAAAATTCATTCTTGTAATAGATGACATAGCTCCTTGTAATCAAACTTACAGGACCGTGACACCCAGCAGCCATGCAGATCAGTTGTTTTGAAGAGCCTGAAGTACCACTTTCACTTTCCAGATGTTGGGTGTCATGCACATTTGTCATATGACTAGTCAAATAAATTGTATTTAGCTGTAATTCCAAGCTCAGCCACTATATGATGTACAGTTCTATACTAGGCAGAATGTGAAGCTGCAGTGCTTGTTCAAATTCTACAGTCTCCTTTAAATTCTACAATACAATGCAATTTCAGAATAAAACTTTTCATTTCTCTAGTCCATGTAGCTATTTTGTTGCCAACTAAAATCACTTCTTTACAGTTGTTCGAAAAGTTACATAAATGGCAAGTCATTTTGTATCTACTTACTTACAGCCTATAATATAGCTGTGGCATATAATATAGGCCCTATATTATATGCCACAGCTGCACAGTTTTGTGGTTTATAAATCAACCAAAACCAGGTTCAACCAACAACCTCATGTCTATGGGGGGTTCCAAATGGTCCTTAACTAGCAGACATTTTGGAAAAGAGGGATTGGCCAACTACATTTTATCATATCCAAACATTTTTCCTATAGTAAATCAGTCTCCTTTCCTTATTGTCATAAACTTGTGCAACACCCCTGCCGATGCAAGGCAGAGTGGTTGTTGCGAATACGTTCCAATATGTAGCTTGCAACCTGTGTGGAGTCTGATCAACCCCACAGCAGGTCACTACACAACACGGGGAACACTGCAGCGGTAGATCCTGCCTGGTAAGGCAGGAGTTAATTGTTTTAATGTGATGTTTTTCCATCAGCCAATCACATCTGTTCTAATGTTGTATTGTAAGCTGGGATGCCATTGGAGGAGTAACCACCACCTGACCAGTGGGAGTGATAAAACTGCTGGTTAGGAAAGTTCTAGAGTCAGTCTAGTGAGGGGAGTCAAACAAAGCATTGAGACAGTAGAGCTCTGAGGAGTTAGTGAGAGAAAATGGGTATCATCCTACCTTCAAGGGTGATATCTGAAGTAACCCAGGACAAGCTGAAGCATCCTACTAGGACACAGCTATCTCCCAGCCTGCCCTTCCATCCAGGCTGGTGATCAATCCCTGTGGTTCCCTCTCCAAGTGCATCCCCAGCCTGCTACCATTCCATTGTTAAGATTCGTTTGGCACGTTATCCACTGTTCCTGTTGGTTCCAATAAAGAACTGTAAGTTACTTTTGTACAAGGTCTGCCTCCATCTGATCCCTGCTACTACGCCTGTCACCATCACGGGTACCCTATCCATCACACAGGGACTCATACTCCAGACCCCAAAGGGTTGCCCCCAGGGAGAACCACTATAACCGTCTCTCCCTTATCATTTCTTGCCAACACCACCTGC
This sequence comes from Engystomops pustulosus, assembly GCA_019512145.1. NCBI lineage: Eukaryota > Metazoa > Chordata > Amphibia > Anura > Leptodactylidae > Engystomops > Engystomops pustulosus. The sequence continues at coordinate 234,180,970 of CM033641.1, forward strand.
TGAAGACCTGCCAGGCTGTAGGACAGCCCTCCAGTCCCCATACCAAGCACCGTGACACTAGCGTGCCTAGGCCGCAACCGCCAGCCACTCTGGTATTCCGGGTCCCGGCTGTCTCCAGGCCCAAAAGAGAAAAAGGCTAGGCTCTGGTGATGGGATGTTGCACTTGCATGTATGGATTAGCAGAGACATGGCAGACTGGCAGAGATAATTGTCAACTATTTCATGTGTATCATTAATTTTGGTTTTGCAGTGACTAAGAATTCACCCCATAAATGAAAATGGGATTGTTATTCCAGAATGAAAATGGGATTGTTATTCCAGATTGGGTCTTTAATTTTAAAGGATCCATTAAAAATATATAGGATAGCAACAGAAATATCTGGAACAAGTTTGCTGTGTGTGGCCACAGCCTTATAACCAATGGTATTTACTGTGACATAATGAAATGTTAAAGTCCACATAGCAGTTGCTATTATGGATAACAGAGGTGCAAATGTACACGGTTAATGATTCCAGATGATTGTCTTCTTAATGCCAGTTATTAAGATTAATTATTTATCTGTCTTTAGACAAGATCAGTGCATACCTTTGGGATATTTTCCGACTTACATTTCTGGAAATTCTGAATTGTTTATTTTAGTGATAGATTGACAGGACTAGATGTGATCATTCACTTGCAGTGTGAAGAGCTGTAGTGTTACCCGTGGGTTTCCTTGAACCCAATTCAAAGGTTCTACACTACACAGCAAATGTTCTGTACAGGTAAACCAATTTCATCCGCTCCCTCTGTTAAGCAGTAAACATATTTTAGACAGTAAACATATTTAGTGGAAACATATTTCAGGGCTTTCTAGCAGCATTAAGGTCAGGATTCACTACCCAGCATATTTTACTGTCCCTTATTGGAGTTGCTTAGAGGAGAGTATGCTGTAAGGTATAGCAACAGTAACAAGTGCACCAACTGCCTCATTAGAATATAGATTAAACTGGGAATATCTTGGAAATGGCATAATGGACACACATACTAAAGGTATGCTGGGAATCTCAGTGCATTTCTCTATAACAGGATGTTAGAAGCTGGTGGAAGTGGTAGACTCCCTTTTTAATAAAAGATATACGGACTGTTCTGTTAATGTGCAAAAGTTCAGTCCCTTCATAAAAAAGTTTTCTTAGGCCCTTGCCTTTTGTCAAAGCTATTCCATATGCACTGGGGGTAGAAACTGTCTTTGTACCCAAGGCAGGCATTTCAGAATGTGCCCCCACCTATAGCTAAAGTTTAAAGGGGTTTTCCCATGAAGTCAAGTTAGGCCCTATCCACTGGATAGGACCTTACCTGCTGATCAGTGGGGGTCTCAGAGCCGAGACCCTCACAGACTGCTAAAACGAGGGGTCCGACCAACCCCTCGCCGCTCCTCAGACTAATGGAGCAGATGGCCGTGCATGACTGTTCTGCTCCATTAATCTCTATGGAGCTGACAGAGATCTTGGATAGGGCCTAATTTGCCTTTGTGGAAAAACCCCTTTAAGAAAGGATAGCTGCTGGATAAAAAATAAGTCTGCTCACAGGCATCAGACTTGATTCAACTAGAAACATGGATGTTGTATGTGTTTGTGGATCATGGCTTTACCATACAGCATTATCAGACACAGTGGGCCACATTAATAAAGCAGTCCCCACCAGCAAACTGGTTGTGCATATATTTATGAAATGTTTCTGACAGTATTGTGTTGCGAATGCACTATTATTGCTGCAGCACAATACAGTGCACCTAAAGGGGTGTGTAACCTAAGGGGAAGTTTGACATAATTGTGCCACATGTATGTTAAACTGAGTGCACCAGAAAAAGAAAACGGTGCACTGCGCATGTACTTTGGGTGGGCCACATTCAGTCTCTATGAATCAGGTGCACTATGCACAGTATGGAGGTAAACTGCCTCACTATTAATAAATTTGGGCCAGTGTTTGATTGGTTGCAGTATGAGGTCTCCACTACATTGGTGCCTCAGGCAGCTATATATTCTGTTTTCCACTTGTCACCAGCCTGTCTGTATATCTGTATAAGAAGAATATACACTGACAACAACAGAAAGTATGTAAAGAAATTTTTTTCTAGCTATTGAATTCATTGATTGTGGCGTAATGCTACATTGCATGACATGGTATTTATATTCCACCAAATTATATTTGTAGTAATTGAAATCTGCGTGTTATATTGTGTGTAAATCGAGCCTTACGTTTTTAATTTACATAGAAAATGATGGAGGCTACAATCAATTATACTCTATATGTCAGAAATAAATGCACTATAATAAAGCAAGTAATAAACTACAGTTAAGAATCAGATCACTTATGTAACATGAGTTGTAAAATTACATAAAAGCTTGCCCTCTGACCCTGTAATTGTAGGGTCGTTAAGGTGTACAGAGAAACTGCAGCTGATAGCTACATGGATATTCAAAATGATCTTCTCTCTTCAATAACAAGATATTAACTTTTTTGCCACTCAGAAACAAATTACACACAGTCTCTACAGGAGACTTGACTACTTGTTCCTTGATAAACCAAAACACTGGCTCCTCTGTGCCATCTGAAACTCTGCAAAGCCAACGTGTTGGCACCATCTTCTGGCCTGAATAAAATAAAGCGGGTGCAAGTTGGTTTTTACCACAAGTGGGATATTCAAAGTTTTAGGACACAAAAAACTTTAATCAGATAAAAATTCTACATTGTTCTTAGTTATTTCAAATTGGGTACTGGTACTGTGGCAATGGACTTCTCTCCAACACACTTCTCTAATTTCTCTGGGTTAGCTCTTCCAGTTTACATTTTCGCCCACTATGCTCACCCTTTATGTCTACTTGTGGTTCTTATTATGATCTGATCATCACCTTAACCTCCCTCTGCTTCTTGCAGCCCCAAGTCATCTGCCTAGCCTACAATGACTCTTTGTGATGCCTTTTTACCATTGGTCTCTGTTACTGGTTTCTTATAATAGCTCAAAACCCAGATGAGGATAGCCCTGTCTCCACTAAGGTGTTTCCTGGCATTATAGTGGTCTACAGTGGCTAAGGAAAGTATTCACTCTTTGTTTCATTGCACCCAATTAGTAAGATCAAGGAAGTTATTTATTTATTTATTTTTTGCTCATTAATGTACACTGCCAAAAAACAGAAATGCATATATTTTTGCTAATTTATTAAACCTGAAAAACTGAAATAGCACATGGTCATAATTATTGAGACCCTTTGCTCAGCATGAGCAGAAGCGGCTTTGAGCTAGTACAGCTATGGGTCTTTTTGGGAATTATGCAACAATTTTTTACACCTGGATTTGGGAGTCCTCTGCCATTCTTCTTTGCAGATCCTGTCCAGTTCCCTCAGGTTGGATGGTGAACGTTGGTGGAAGCCATTTTCAAGTCTGTGCTTAGGGTCATTGTCTTGTTGGAAGGTGAACCTTCGTTGCAGGGTCCTGAGCACTCTGGAAGAGATTTTCATCAGGGATATCTCTGTACTTGGCCTTCAATTGCATCCAGCCATCATGTGCCTGCAGCTGAATAACACCTGCACACTCCACACCGGGATTGTATTTGGCAGGTGATGAGCAGTGCCTGGTTTTCTGCCCACATACTGCTTAGAATTAACACCAAAAATTTCAATCTTCGTCTCATCAGACCAGAGAATCTTATTTCTCATAGACTGGGAGACAGGGCCGGACAAGTTATTTTGGTGCCCTAGGTAGACAAGCAAAAATGTGCCCTCCCCAAAAAGTGGCTGAATTAGTGCCAATCCTAATGAATTCCCCACCCCATTAAAAATAATAAACAAATCAAAGTGGCCAACTGCTACCATTGATACCAATGACTAGGCCGCAGATATCAATATTTATCAGCAATGAATACACAGCACATAATAATATCCTGCACTTATAAATATAGACCAAAATTGTATTTACTGCACACATTAGTACAGTGGTTCTCAACCTGTGGGTCGGGACCCCAGCTGGGGTCGAACGACCAAAACCGGGGGTCGCCTAAAGCCATCAGAGCCGCAATTTTACTGTGTTTTTATTGCGAGTTGCATGGTTTGGGTCACCACAGCATGAGGAACTGTATTGTGGGGTCGCAGTATTAGAAAGGTTGAGAACCACTGCATTAGTATATACCAGCATTACATGTACTGCACATCTGGGCTGCACTCAGGCACAGACATCACTCACTGTTAGGTTGCAGATGTCCCCTTCTATGTCTGTGTTGGTCCGATACATCCGGTAGAGAAAGTCATGGAAACTTCTCCAGGCCGTTACTTATCTCTGCAGAATTTGCCACCCAGGCGACTGTGGCCTCTGGAGAACATCTCCACACTCCGCCCCTAAATAAATCACTGTCAATTTAATGTCCCCTAGATAACAGCAAAGTGCCCCCGGCATATACAGATAATACACTGTGACCCATCAATATACTATAATATAGTATATAATATAGAGAATATACATCCACATACAGCATTATCAGACACATAGTACATAGCCAGCCAGTCCCCTGCCCCTATCTATATAGCCAGCCTGCCGCCCCAGTATATAGCCATAGTCATAGTTTATACGGTTGAAAAAAGACACTTGTCCATCAAGTTCAACCAAGGAAGGGAAGGGATTTCATGAGGAAGGGATTTAGGGGAAACAATTCTGCATAACATAACCATCAATGTTATTTAGGTGTAAACCCTTCTTGAAGCTCTCTGCTGTCCCTGCTGTGACCAGCGCCTGAGGCAGGCTATTCCACAGATTGACAGTTCTAATAGTAAAAAAGCCCTGTCGCCTCCGGTGATTAAACCTTGATTTCTCCAAACGGAGACAGTGCCCCCTCGTCTCTTCTGGCTGAATAAATAAGCAGGTGCAAGTTGTTTTACCACAAATGGATATTCAAAGTTTTAGGACCCAAAAACAACTTTAACAGAGAAAAATTCTTTACGTCCATCTTCAAATTGGGTTGGTACGTTTTCAATGGACTTGACTTCTCTCCAACACATCTTCTCAATTTTTTCTCAGGCTAATCTCATCTAGTTTACATTTTCCCCCACTATGCCACCCTTTATGTCTACTTGTGGTCTTATTATGATCTGATCATCACCTTACCTCCCTCCTCTGCTTCTTGCAGCCCCAAGTCTCTGCCTAGCCTACAATGACTCTTTGTGATGCCTTTTTACCATTGGTCTCTGTTACTGGTTTCTTATAATAGCTCTCAAACCCGATAAGGATGCCCTGTCTCCACTCCGTCATGGTGTTTCCTGGCATTATAGTGGTCTAACAGTGGTCTAAGGAAAGTATTCACTCTTTGTTTCATTGCACACAATTAGTAAGATCAAGAAGTTATTTATTTATTTTTTTTGCTTAATAATGTACACTGCCAAAAACAGAAATGCATATATTTTTGCTAATTTATTAAAACCTGAAAAACTAAATAGCACATGGTCCTAATTATTGAGACCCTTTGCTCAGCATGAGCAAAGCGGCTTTGAGCTATACACCATGTGTCTTCTTGGGAAGCAACAATTTTTTACACTGGATTTGGGAGTCCTCTGCCCTTCTTCTTTGCAGATCCTCTTCAGTTCCCTCAGGTTGGATGGGAACGTTGGGAACCATTTTCAAGTCTCCCCAGAATGCTCATGTTGGGTTTAGGTCAGGGCTCTTGCTGGGCCAGTCAAGAATGGTCACAAGGTTTTTGCTAAGAAACTCTTTGCCCTTTTAGACATGTGCTTAGGGTCATGTCTTGTTTAAGTGGCCTTCGTCGCAGGGTCCTGAGCACTCTGAAAGGATTTTCATCAGGGATATCTCTTACTTGGCCTTCAATTGCATCCAGCCATCATGTGCCTGCAGCTGAATAACACTGCACACTCCACACCGGGATTGTATTGGCAGGTGATGACAGTGCCTGGTTTTCTGCCCACATACCGCTTAGAATTAACACCAAAATTTCAATCTTCGTCCCCAAGCAGCAGAAATCTTATTTCTCATAGACTGGGAGACAGGGCCGGACAATTTATTTTGGTGCCCTAGGTAGACAAGCAAAATGCACCCCCCCCCCCCCAACGTGCTGAATTATGCCACTGTTACTTATCTCTGCAGAATTGCCACCCATCACTGTGGCCTCTGGAGAACATCTCTACACTCCGCCCCTAAATAAATCACAGTCAATTTAATGTCCCCTAGATAACAGCACAGTGCCCCCAGCATATACAGAAATACACTGTGACCCATCAATATACTATAATATATTATATATATAGAGAATTACATCCAGGCAGTACACATAGTTATAGCCAGCCACCCCCCTGCCCCTCTATAAGCCACCTGCCGCCCAGTATATAGCCATAGTCATAGTTTATATGGTTGAAACAAAGACACTGGTCCATCAAGTTCAACCAAGGAAGGGAAGGGATTGGATGAGGAAGGGGAATTTAGGGAAACAATTCTATATACATAACCATCAATGAATTTAGGTGTAAAATGCATCCAGACCCTTCTTGAAGCTCTGCTGTCCCTGCTGTGACCAGCACCTGAGGCAGCTATTCCACAGATTGACAGTTATCATAGTAAGAAAGCCCTGTTGCCTCCGGTGATTAAACCTTGATTTCTCCAAACGGAGGCAGTGCCCCCTCGTCTTTTGATTTGATTTAATCTGAAATACTTACCACCATATTTTTTGTATGGACCATTCATATATTTAAATAAATTAATCATGTCCCCTCGTAGTCGTCTCTTTTCCAGACTAAATAAATCTAGCCTTCTCCCCATGTAGTATATAGCCCCTGTCCCCCTGTAGTATATAGCCAGCTTGCCCCCCTGTAGTATATAGCCAGCTTGCCCCCCTTGTAGTATGTAGCCAGGCTGCCACCCCTGGAGTATATAGCCAGCCTGCCCCCTATGTAGTATATAGCCAGAATGCCCCCCCCTGTATGATATAGCCAGCCCCCCCTGTAGTACATAGCCAGCCCCCCAGGAGTAATAAAAACAGCACCCCCCCCCCCCCCGGAGTATATAGGCAGCCTGTCCCCCCCTCCCCTGGAGTATATAGCCAACCTGTTCCCTCCCCCGCAGTATATAGCCAGACTGCCCCCCCTCCCCCGGAGTATATAGCCCCCCCACACACACTCCCAACCAAGAGTATACATGGAACTTTTTTCCATTTCCCTACTGCATCTCGGGGCTCATCAGTCCTCGCCCTTTCATAGTGATGTATATGCAGGGTCAGTCAGGTGAGTTCGGGGGAGGGATGCTCTGCAGTGATATATATACAGGGTCAATCAGGTGAGTTCCGGGGAGCGATGATCTGCAGTGATGTATATGCAGGGTCAGTCAGGTGAGTTCGGGGGAGGGATGCACTGCAGTGATGTATATACAGGGTCAGTCAGGTGGGTTCCGGGGAGTGATGCTCTGCAGTGATGTATATACAGGGTCAATCAGGTGAGTTTCTGGGAGCGATGCTCTGCAGTGTTGTACACACAGGGTCAGTCAGTTCTGGGCAGTGATGCTCTGCAGTGATGTATATACAGGGTCAGTCAGGTGAGTTCCGGGGAGAGATGCTCTGCAGTGATGTATACACAGGGTCATCTTTTTTAGAGTATCGTACGGCTACTAGCAGCGCAGGCCACAATGACATCTAGCACACAAGCCACTTGCCAGAAGCCTGAAATTTGTGATGCAGCGAGCATGTCAGCATTGCATTCAACTCTATCCGTATCCATAGGTAGGAGGTGGCCGCAGGACCGAAGGCCAAAAATCTGGTACGACTCTCCCCGCAGGATACGGGGTCGGTATAGGTGCCAGCGATATTATAGTCCCATCGTCCCTTATGATGCCTTAGCCACAGCAGGTAACACAGGCCTTGTTCTAACAGAACCATATCCTGCGTGGAACGGGACCGTGTATAGATTATCCTATATCTATTATAATGTCGTGAGAGAAGCCTATCGCAGTACATCAGGAGGACCCTATGGAAGAATGATAGTATATACTGGAATGAAGGGGTAATAAGTAATACATAATACTGCGAAGTGGTTCTTATGTCTACCAGTTTCCACGATCATTAAGCACTGAGTTATGTATATCTATATTGGCGTCCCGCAGCACATGCTGCTGCCGGATCAGTGTGCCGTGCCTGGTGTAGTTGGCAGGGTATACGGGTTTTTTTCCTGTTACGGAGCCGATGCAGATATTAGTTAGAGCCACGTCATACTTTCACCTCCGCACAAGTGGTCATGGCAGCGCCGATACGGGCCGCGAGGCGGCCGGCCACGTGTCGAGAGTCTGCACACCCGAGACAGGTAGTTCAGGTGTATGGGTAGACAGGATGCCCACACGCACAGCCCATGCAGGATGAGCCGCAACATCATATGACAAGCGAAGATTGTCAATACATCACGCTGGAGCTGACGCGGGCACACTCACGCTCCCCAGTAGACATGCCACAGCCAGATCAGAATAGGTGAAACATCAGGTCATGGAGCGTTTCCAAAGGAAAGACTCATGTATAGCGATACGCTGTTATGGCGCACGCTGCGTATGTAACGGAGGCAAAGTATAGGACATGTCCTATTTTCTCCCGGCCTATGGACGGTACAGCGCAGCCATGCTGACTACACCGTACCGCCCACACCTTAATGTCTGTGGGTGGTGGGTGGGGGGTATATATGCCAGATATACCATCCGGCTGTATATACGTCGTCCAACGAGCCGGTGAATGAAGGCCCTTAGCGTAGACAGTATTTATTACTGCCAACAGATTTTATGAGTGCTCTAATACTTTGCCGCCAGAAATGCTGGCACACAATTCTGTCCGTCAGCAGTCATTTCCTGTGTGGAGACCACGACCCCTTTTCAGAGGCACACCCTATTGGTGAGCTAGTCGTAGGAGAGACAGTCTAAACCGTCTAAAGCACTTATAAATGTGGTGCAGGTTTTTAGATCGCAACTAGAACAATGGATGTGTCAGACAGATCAAGATAAATTTCCGGCAGTATCTTTTAATGACTGTGGCTGTCCTCTCCCTTGCTGTTTCTCTTTCCTTTTCTTTTTTTCTTTTCTTATTTCTCTCTTTACTTTCATTTTTTTTTTTTCTTGCTTTTTTCGGGTTCTCCTCACTACTATTGTCATCTCTTGGTCACCTCTGCTAGCACTTGCATCCCCCATCTGGTTCCCTTTTCCTCGGATTACTAAGGTACCTGTACATACAGTGCAGATTGCTTCCATGAAGTAAGCGGAAAATAGCCAGTGGATACTTCATTTATCAATGGAAATAGAAGCTAACCCACTCTAGCACCAGCAGCAGACTGCCACATGAGAAACACATAGTATTGCTAAGTACATTTACTTATTTATTTTATGCAAGAACAAAGTTTTGAAAAAAATAGATTTACAGTCTCCTAAAGAGCAAAAAGATCTTACAATATAGGACTTAGATTAGACCATGCCAGCCAGGGTAGTAATACTCTGCAGATTGTAATACACAGGTGGGGTCCAGTGAGGTGCGTCGGGTAGCCAGGGAGAGATGCGCTGCAATGATGTATTATGTAGAGGGATCAGGTTTTTAAGTACTTGGGGGAATCTTCTAATTACCTGCCTACAAAAGGTTAGTCTAGTAAATGTTACGTAAGAGGAGATGTTTTGCACTAATCAGGTCAGTCAGGTGAGGTTCATGGGAGAGATGCTCTGCCGTCATATATAATATATATATATATATATATAATAGGGTCAGTCAGGTGAGTACCTGGGAGTGAAGCTCTGCCTATGTCTACACAGAGTCAGGCTGGTGAGCTCCTGGGGAGGGGAGGATCTGCAGTATGTATATACAGGGTCAGTCAGGGAATCATGGAGACGATGCACGGCAGTCATATATACAGGGTCAGTAGGTGAGGGTCCTGGGAGAGATGCTCTGCAGTTTGTGATATATAACAGGGTAGTCAGGGATTACTGGAGAGATGCGCTGCAGTCATTATATACACGTCAGTAAGGTGATTTCTGGGAGAGATGCACTGCAGTCATATATACAGGTCATTCAGGTGAGTTCCTGGGAGCGACGCCTATGCAGTTATGTATACACAGGGTCAGTCTTGGGAGTAATGGGAGGGATGCTCTGCAGTGATGTATACCGGTCGTCAGGGGAATTCCTGGAGGCTGATCTGCAGGTGTACACACAGGGTCAGTCAGTTCTGGGCAGTGATGCTCTGCAGAGATGTATATACAACAGGGTCAGTCAGGCGAGTTCCAGGAAGGGACGCTCTGCAGTGATGTATATACAGGGTCAGTCAGGTGAGTTCCGGGGAGCGATGCTCTGCAGTGATGTAGAGGCAGGGTTCAGTCAGGGAAGTGCGGGGGAGGGATGCACTTGCCGTGATGTATATGCAGGGTCAGTCAGGTGAGTTCGGGGGAGGGATGCTCTGCAGTGATGTATATACAGGGTCAATCAGGTGAGTTTCTGGGAGCGATGCTCTGCAGTGTTGTACACACAGGGTCAGTCAGTTCTGGGCAGTGATGCTCTGCAGTGATGTATATACAGGGTCAGTCAAGTGAGTTCCGGGGAGAGATGCTCTGCAGTGATGTATACACAGGGTCAGTCAGGTGAGTTCCTGGGAGAGATGCTCTGCATTGATGTATACACAGGGTCAGTCAGGTGAGTTCCTGGGAGAGATGGTCTCTTTTTTAGAGTATCGTACGGCTACTAGCAGCGCAGGCCACAATGACATCTAGCACACAAGCCACTTGCCAGAAGCCTGAAATTGTGATTGCAGCGAGATGTCAGACATTGCATTCAACTCTATCCGTATCCATTAGGTAGGAGTGGCCGCAGGAACCGAGGCCAAAAATCTGGACCTCTCCCCGCAGGATACGGGTGGTATAGGTGCAGCGATATTATAGTCTCCTCGATCCCTTTGTTGATGCCTTAGCCCACAGCAGGTAGACACGGCCTGTTTGACACGTAACAGAACCATATCGCTGCGCTGAACGCGGGACCGGTGTAGATTATCCTATATCTATTATAATGTCGTGAGAGAAGCCTATCGCAGACATCAGGAGGACCCTATAGGCAGAATGATAGATATACAGATGAAGGGGTATAAAAGAATATAATACTGCGAAGTGGTTTTGATGTCTACCGTTTCCGAGTCATTTAGCGAGCACTGAGTATGTATATCCTATATTGGGTCCCGCAGGCACATGCTGCTGCCGAGATCAGGTGCCGTGCACGGTAGTAGTTTGCAAGGAACGGGTTTTTTCTGATTACGGAGCCAATAGAATTAGTTAGAGCACGTCACACTTTCCCCCCACATGTGGTGCATGCAACCGTACGAGGCCGGCCAGAGCGGCACGCCACGTGTCGAAGAGTCTGCCCAACCAGACAGGTGCTCAGTGTATGGGAGACAGGATGCCCCACGCACAGCCATGAGGATGAGCGCACATCATATAGACACACGAAGATTCAATACATGACGCTGCGCTGTACGCGGGCACACCTTCACGCTCCACCATAGACATGCCAAGCCAGACTCAGAATAGGTGAAACAATCAGGTCATGGAGGTATTCCCAAAGGAAAGCTCATGTATAGCGAATAACGCTGTCTATGGCGCACGCCTGCGTATTAACGGGGAAAGTTTAGGACATGTCCTAATTTTCTCCGGCTATGAGACGGTACAGGCGGCCAGCCATGCTGACTACACCGTACCGCCCACCCTTAATGTCTGTGGGGTCGGGCTGGGTGGGTATATATGCCAGATATACCATCCGGCTGTATATACGTCGTCCAACGAGCCGGTGAATGAAGGCCCTTAGCGTAGACAGTATTTATTACTGCCAACAGATTTTATGAGTGCTCTAATACTTTGCCGCCAGAAATGCTGGCACACAATTCTGTCCGTCAGCAGTCATTTCCTGTGTGGAGACCACGACCCCTTTTCAGAGGCACACCCTATTGGTGAGCTAGTCGTAGGAGAGACAGTCTAAACCGTCTAAAGCACTTATAAATGTGGTGCAGGTTTTTAGATCGCAACTAGAACAATGGATGTGTCAGACAGATCAAGATAAATTTCCGGCAGTATCTTTTAATGACTGTGGCTGTCCTCTCCCTTGCTGTTTCTCTTTCCTTTTCTTTTTTTCTTTTCTTATTTCTCTCTTTACTTTCATTTTTTTTTTTTCTTGCTTTTTTCGGGTTCTCCTCACTACTATTGTCATCTCTTGGTCACCTCTGCTAGCACTTGCATCCCCCATCTGGTTCCCTTTTCCTCGGATTACTAAGGTACCTGTACATACAGTGCAGATTGCTTCCATGAAGTAAGCGGAAAATAGCCAGTGGATACTTCATTTATCAATGGAAATAGAAGCTAACCCACTCTAGCACCAGCAGCAGACTGCCACATGAGAAACACATAGTATTGCTAAGTACATTTACTTATTTATTTTATGCAAGAACAAAGTTTTGAAAAAAATAGATTTACAGTCTCCTAAAGAGCAAAAAGATCTTACAATATAGGACTTAGATTAGACCATGCCAGCCAGGGTAGTAATACTCTGCAGATTGTAATACACAGGTGGGGTCCAGTGAGGTGCGTCGGGTAGCCAGGGAGAGATGCGCTGCAATGATGTATTATGTAGAGGGATCAGGTTTTTAAGTACTTGGGGGAATCTTCTAATTACCTGCCTACAAAAGGTTAGTCTAGTAAATGTTACGTAAGAGGAGATGTTTTGCACTAATCAGGTCAGTCAGGTGAGGTTCATGGGAGAGATGCTCTGCCGTCATATATAATATATATATATATATATATAATAGGGTCAGTCAGGTGAGTACCTGGGAGTGAAGCTCTGCCTATGTCTACACAGAGTCAGGCTGGTGAGCTCCTGGGGAGGGGAGGATCTGCAGTATGTATATACAGGGTCAGTCAGGGAATCATGGAGACGATGCACGGCAGTCATATATACAGGGTCAGTAGGTGAGGGTCCTGGGAGAGATGCTCTGCAGTTTGTGATATATAACAGGGTAGTCAGGGATTACTGGAGAGATGCGCTGCAGTCATTATATACACGTCAGTAAGGTGATTTCTGGGAGAGATGCACTGCAGTCATATATACAGGTCATTCAGGTGAGTTCCTGGGAGCGACGCCTATGCAGTTATGTATACACAGGGTCAGTCTTGGGAGTAATGGGAGGGATGCTCTGCAGTGATGTATACCGGTCGTCAGGGGAATTCCTGGAGGCTGATCTGCAGGTGTACACACAGGGTCAGTCAGTTCGGGACAGTGATGCTCTGCAGGATGTTATATACAACAGGGTTAGTCAGGCGAGTTTCCAGGGGGGGACGCTCTGCAGTGATGTATATACAGGGTCAGTAGGTGAGTCCGGGGAGCGATGAACTCTGCCAGTGATGTAGAGGCAGGGTTCAGTCAGGGAAGTGCGGGGGAGGGATGCACTTGCCGTGATGTATATACAGGGTCAGTCAGGTGGGTTCCGGGGAGTGATGCTCTGCAGTGATGTATATACAGGGTCAATCAGTGAGTTTCTGGGAGCGATGCTCTGCAGTGTTGCTCACACAGGGCAGTCAGTTCTGGGCAGTGATGCTCTGCAGTGATGTATATACAGGGTCAGTCAGGTGAGTTCCTGGGAGAGATGCTCTGCAGTGATGTATACACAGGGTCAGTCAGGTGAGTTCCTGGGAGAGATGGTCTGCAGTGATGTATATACAGAGTCAGTCAGTTCTGGGCAGTGATGTTCTGCAGTGATGTATACACAGGGTCAGTCAGGTGAGTTCCAGGGTGGGATACTCTACAGTGATGTATATACACGGTCAGTCGGGTGAGCTCCTGGGAGCGATGCTCTGTAGTGATGTATACACAGGATCAGTCAGGTGAGTTCCGGGAAGCGATGCTCTGTAGTGATGTATACACAGGGTCAGTCAGGTGAGCTCTGGGGAGGGATGCTCTGCAGTGATGTATACACAGGGTCAGTCAGGTGAGCTCTGGGGAGGGATGCTCTGCAGTGATGTATACACAGGGTCAGTGAGGTGAGCTCCGGGGAGGGATGCTCTGCAGTGACGTATACACTGGGTCAGTCAGGTGAGCTCCGGTGAGGGATGCTCTGCAGTGATGTATACACAGGTCAGTCAGGCGAGCTCCGGGGAGGGATGCTCTGCAGTGTTGTACACACAGGGTCAGTCAGGTGAGTTCGGGGGAGGGATGCTCTGCAGTGATGTATACACAGGCTCAGTCAGGTGAGTTCCGGGGAGGGATGCTCTGCAGTGATGTATACACAGGGTCAGTCAGGTTCCGGGCAGTGATGTCCTGCAGGTGCAGTGAGGAGACGGTGAGGAGGAAGAAGCCTTCCATCCCAGCGCCTTCCACTACACGCCTGGACAGAGTGCGTTCCCCCCCACTAGCAGTGAATGGTCCCGACCTCCCGCCACTCCTCCTCAGGCAATGTTAGAGCCCGGGCCAGTGGCTGGAAGCCTCCTCCTGTCGGCCTCTTTCCCCATCCTCCTGTGTCACAGGACACACTGACACACCCCCTGCCTGTAGGATGACAGGACGTCCACCATGAGGGAGAAGAATGCCCGGCATTGGCCAAGTGGGGAGTCGCCCGTTCGCGCCTATGTGCCACCTGCTGGTTGCCCCCCGAGGGAGGAGGCTGCAGTAGGGTAAGGCTGACAAGTTACATTCATCTGACCCCATCAATCCCAGGACAGTCGTTTCCTAGCACGGGCTGGCTGGGAGGTATGCATGGCAGCGGAGGTGCAGGGCGCGGCTGTCACGTCAGAGAGGGCTGCATGTGTGATGGCTGGCTGCGCCTCCATGGGTGTGGCTGGCCAGGAGAGGCCATTGCCATCAACATGGCGCTACACATCTTTATACCCCGGAGGGGGCACCAGGGATGACTTCCCCTCCCCGGAGATGCACAGTCATGCGGGATGCTGGGAGAAGTGGGGTGCAGTGCATGTGTCATGCAGGCACCCACAACAGCAGAGTGCCCATGTGCTCCTGCCGGGTAACAGCTGTCATATGAGTTGCCTGGGCATGATTCCGTGCAGCATTGGTCCGTAATTCAGCCTGGACAAGACACAGGCTGCAGCACACTCCGCGCACTCTATGTCCACGCATGTTGCAGTGTGTCAGAGCTGCATGGGCAGCTGCTATATGAATACTGGTATGCCCTGGGTGAATGATTGCCAAGCTTCTCCAAAACACTGAGCCTGGTTATTATAGTCCGAGTATGATGATCCGGCCATGGTTGTGGACAGCAGTTGTGTACATGAATTGAGGAGTAGGGAAGGAATAGAAAGCCATGGGATAACACCATTTCCATGCAACTTCCATTATTTCCTTGTGCCTGTAGGTCTATGTCAAATGCACATGTCGACCTTGCTTGAAAACCACTGTCCGATGGAGTGCTGGTTGTCGCGTGATCAATCTGGTGTCGAGCTTGTGTATCAGATCGCTGTCTGTACGTGTGATCGACGCGTGATTGTACTATTGCCGTGTGTGATCAGCATCTGCTGGGTACTTGTACATTGCCGTGGTGATACAGATTGCTGGGTACTGTACTATTGCGCGTGTTGTGATTGCAGATCTCCTGGGTCTGTACATTGACGGGGTCAGTTGTGGTATTTACACGGGACATCTGCTGGGTGCTTGTGTACTATTGCCTGTGTTGATAGATCTCTGGGCTTGTATTTGGATGTTCGTCATCAGGTGTCGCGGATATTGTGTTTGATCAGATGGCGGGCTGCTTATTATTCGGGTGATCATATGTGACTACGTGTGAGTGGATCGATCTGCTGGTCTGTTACTATTAGTTATACGGTGTTGATAAGATCTGCTGGGTGCTAGCGATTGCCGTGTGTGATAGATCTGCGGGGGCTTGTACTATTAGTCTGTTGTGTGCATCAGAGAGCTGGGTTTGCTGTACTATTGCCGTGTTGATTCAGATTGCTGGTGCTTGTTATATTGCGTTGTTGATCAGATCTGCGGTAGCGTTATTTATGTGTCGTGTGCATCAGATCTGGTGCTTGTATATCGTTGTTTATGGTGTGCATGATCAGATATGGGTGTATATGCGGGTACAATTGCTGTTTTGTGGGTGGATTCAGATATGGGTGGTGCCTTGTACTATGTGGTGTGTGAATCAGATCGGCGGGTCGCGGTATCGTACTATTGCTGGGTGTGTGATCGGATCTGCTGGGTGCTTGTATTAATTGCCGATGTGGTGTCAGCATCTTGATGTACTATTATTGGTGTTGTGATGAGATCTGGGTGGTGGGTGCTTGTACTACTGCGGTGTGGATCAGGATATGCTTGCTAATATTGCTGTGTGAGATCAGATACTGCTGGGTGCTTGTACTTGCCGTGTTGTGATCGGATCTGTGGGTGACTTGTACTATTGCGCGTGTGTGATCGGGATCTGCTGGGTGACTTTACTATTGCCGTGCGTTGATCGGAATCTGCTGCGTGCTCTGTATATTGCACGTTGATCGGATCTGCTGGGTGCTTGTACTATTGCAGTGTGTGGAGGATTTCTGGGTGCTTGTTACTCATTGCCGTGGTGATCGGATCTGTAGAACGCTTGTACTTGTGCGATGCCGTGATCGGGATCTGCTAGACGCTGTACTATGTGCGTCGTGTGTGATCTGGATCTGTGGACGCTGTACTATTGCCGTGCAGTATCGGGATCTGCTGGACGCTTGTATATGTGCCGTGCGTGATCGGATATTGCTGGGACGCTTGTACTATGCGTGTGCGTGACGGATCTGCTGGACAGCTTGTACTATGCCGTGCGTGATCGGATCGGCTGGACGCCCTTTTACTATTGCCAGTGGTGATCGGGATCTGCTGCCGCTTTTGTACTATTCCGTGCGTGATCGGATCTGGCTGGGGCTTGTACATGGCCGTGCGTGATCGGATGCTGGGGTGATTGATAGTATGGTAGAGTGATCGATGTGCTGGAGCTGGTACTAGTGGTGCGTGATCGGATCTGTCGGGGTGCTTGTACTATGCGTCGCGTGATCAGACGGGGAATGTACGAAGAAAAGAATCGTAATGTAATGCTTATGGAATCATTTCTAAGATTAATATAACCCAGAATGTCAAAAACCCTAAGGAATGTGGCACGTCTTTACTAGAAATATGGGCTTTAGAGCCACCCGCTATCATATAGAGAGCCACTAAAGCTTCGTGTTCAAGTCAGAGGCTGCTTGCTGGTCCCATCCAATCCTTGTTACTATCTGTGCTGATCATGTGCTGTACAAACCATTGTGAGTTCCTACTTGACAACCCTCAGCCCCCTTGGTTTGGCCGGGCATGCCACTACGCCAGAGATAGATGCATTGGCAACTGATTTTCGACCCATTCTTTCTCGTGCTTTACTCTGCCACGCTGCAGGATGTAAAGTTTATGGGACTGGTGTTAAGGTTGGTCCTGGGCTGGGTGATGTGATCAATCCTTATGAACCTGTACAAAGGAAATCGGGGAAACTATGACCATTATCATGCCCAATAAACAGATACCTGAAAAGCATTAAAATTGCAGTGAATAAACCAAGCTTACAATGTCATTCGGGTGTACACACACGTCTGAAAACCCTCATAGATTGTCACATTTACCATACATTAAAATATGACATAGCCATAGAGTGGAAATTGGGCACATTTAGAAGGGGCTGTGCTCAAAATTACTGTCGACTTTGCATGTTCTTAAGTCGAGGAAACTGCTTGCACAACGTACGTGACCCTTTTGTGGCGCGACTGCAATAGACTTCATGCAACACAAATTAGTGGGCGTGCCGGGCGGACCATGCGCAGATATAACATGAAAAGTCCGACAGCATGTGTCGACTGCCTTATGTTTAAGGCTGCACCAAAAAAAGAAAAACGGAGACTCTCTCTGAGCTGGAGCACTTCACACTACACAGGAAAAGTGTATTTAGTTCCGTTGTACTGTTGTTCGAAATTCCCCATGTAATCTCACGGAAAATGGTAACAATTTTTTTATATATATGATGTATGTATGTATGTGTCTATATAAACATATTCTGTAATATTACACTGTGTGTGCAAATATATTTTGAACAAAAAGCAGAACAGTTTTCATTGTGTTACTACTGACTACACAGTAGCAGTATTGAATAAAAAAAAGTATTTACAATTTATCCTAGAAGCAGAACAATTGGTTAAATATCATATGATCTTGAATAAATATCTGATCATTGGGTCCCTATATGCTCCGACCCTTCTCAATACAAGAACTAGTGCCCCTAGTGAATGGAGCAATGGTGCAACATATATAGGGGTGTTGTTGAGTTGATGCCCCCACATGCCAGCAAGATACGTATGTGCATTTTGGGAGCAAACCCCCGCCATCACAGAATAGTCTTCACGATGACTTTAAATATGTGAACAGTTTTATTGCACACACTGTAATCTTTTGCTTGCAAAATAATCATAGACCAAGTGAAGGTGTATGGAACAACTGGAAACTGCCAAGCAAACAGCTACTGATTCAATAGGGAGAATAGTTGTGCACAGAGAGGAGCGTCTTTGGAGACAGTTTTGGGGAGAAAGGCTGACCTAAATATTTTTGAACGAGGTCAGCAATTCTACCAATAGGTAGAGTCCCAAGGTGAGACCGGTACTCCTCCAGCATTAGGACATATCTTGCTATCAGTATGACTCTTCTCTTTCAGTGTGCACATTTTCCATGGACATACCTGGTTCAATATGATGTATTGATTCAATACACTTGCCACTCCAGATAACCATAAGAAGGATCCAGATGTCTTCCTGCGCAGTCCAGAGATGGCTGTCATTTTATGAGGTGCAGCTGCATTCACAGCTGATCCACTCGTGTCTTGGATATGAGTGTTAGTGAAGAGCCATAAAAGTTCATTGGGGTCCATTGTTGAATCAGACAGCCAGGACATTTCAAGTATCAATAAGCAGCAGCATGCCGGGGATTTTTTTTTATATGGGAGTAATATCTGCATCCAGTCAGTTTTGTAGATGCTGGCCGCCTTGTGAGATACCACACTAATGGGTTTTTTAATTCCAAACACATAAAAGAAGATCGTAAAGGGCAACGTCTACAGCAGTGTGTAACCATACAAATAGATACAAAACATTGTTTAGGTAGCAGCCCTGAGAATGTTATTAGTGCAGTAGGACTGTGAAAAATTAAATTTAATTTCAGGGATTGTATCGTGACTGAGATTATTCCTCTGAGTAAGAGCAGGGTTGGAGGGTTCTGGTTTGGAATTAGATACACGTAGGGGCCAGGACTGGGGAGTGGTTTGAATAATGATCCGTTTCAGCCAATAGGACATTATAGGAAGTGGACGAGGATATAGTCTATAATTACAGTGAGGACAGTCTTCAAAGGGTGAGGGACACGGTGCACGCAACCGCACATGGGACCGTGCACAGCAGAACCTAGATAGCCGTGAGCCAAGTAGAAGTTTGTGCTGCTAGCCTACGACATTTACAGTACAGCCACTTAAAAAGGGGATAAGCTTGCTATACCAAGCACAGGGCTGACTGGGTGGAATGTTTTTTTAAAAAAAGGAGTATTCCAGGAATCGCTTAATTCATATACAAATGGGTGGAACTCAAAATATAAGCTGTATATGTAATTCGTTGTTTTAAAATTTTGGGCCTTCTTACGCAGAAAATGCTAGCTGGAGAATTAAAAGCTACGGACCTTTAATGATTTTAGTGATTTCCTCTAGCGCATGGACCGAGACAAACAGGACAGAAGATGCCACTGGTCCTGTCCTACATCACATTGTCCTGCACCTGCTGGGCAGGTCATGTGATCATACCTGCTTGTGGCTGTAATTGTTGGTTGCAGTGACCACAACCTAGGCATGCAGTGTTATGGTCCGAGTCATCTCAGTTGAGTGGTAATGTGCAGTGATGGCACTTATACACATCATACAATAGTAACAGAGCAGAAAGTCTGTTACTTGAGAACTAAAAAGATCATGGACTGTGTTTCAGTGCGGGCCGGCCATATTGGTGATAATTTAGAGAAGCCATAAATTTTTGAAATAGCATAAAATCAAACTATTTAGCTCTCCATTTGGACTAATTGACATTGAGTTTTTGTTACAAAAACCCTGATGCTATAAAAAATGAATGTACAGCCGTTCATATTCGGAATACCCCTTTAACTGTGAGAAGCAGAAAGGCTTGCCCAAAATGTGGGGTAGTCTCTATAACACTTGGTACGCTTCTTCATTTTACTGGAGTCTCTATACTATCCCATTTTTTTATTTATTTATGTTTGGTTTTTTACATGAAGTTATTTAGTTAACAGTTTCGCCAACTATTTATTTTGTGACGATTCTTTTGTTAGTTGAGACTACACCCAAAGATTTCCAAGTATGTCTGAATTAAAAATCCGTAGTAATTATTGAAAATCATGAATGGAAAATTCATTAACAGAGAGTGAACCACCAATAAGGCTTGTGCACAAACACGTGAGATCACAGACCCCAGCAGTGGTCCGTGGGTCATTGGTGTGTGAGTCCACAATGCTGGGCCCCTACAATCCACTACTACACCACCTTTACAACCCTGAAACATGGGGACACGTTATCACGGATATACGCAGTATTGTGCATACAAGAAATCACAATTATCAGCAGACCGACAGAAATTGTGAGTATTTCCCCCTTTACATTCCATATGAAATACTCTACCCGGGTAGGGTGGGCATAAGTCAGGGCGAAGTCATTCCCATGGTCTGACACTTGCTATTAGCCTGATCCAGGTCTAAACGGCGCAGTTAGTTTTGGAATTCTGGGCAGGACCGGGTGACACGAATGCACTGGACATAGCCCCGCCCACGGCCAGAACAATCTGAGACCCAACAAGTGGAGGGGGATGGGATCATACCAAGTGCAATAGTGTATGATACATTGACCCCATGTGTCAACAGTGACAGCAGTGTGCACGAGCGATGAAGCCCCTCTGTCAGTATACCAGGGCCAACCAACAGCGCACTTAAGGATAGTTTATACAGTTTATCTTAATGACTGATTCCTGCCGGTTTCCAGTTATTCCAGACATAACCTAAATGTAGTTACTGACTTCCAGTTGTCTTCTAACTCCTAAGAACAGAAATCTAACCAAAGCCAAATTTCCTCTATGGCAGCCATTGTAAAAGCAATTACCCCATGAATTAGGAATTACCGGAGTCTTGACACTACTCTCAGTGTTGTCCCTAGTTCCTTTGCGCAGCTCACTATGTAAACAGCCACATTGCAAACATGACTGTTTGGAGGAGTGGATAGTACTATGGTTGTGTAATGTCCACAGTCTCTGGTTGACTGGATTCAGGCCAGTTACTGTAGATATGTAAAAACATTTCTCGCGTTGAATAACTGCTTGTGGGATTAATAAAAACCAGCACAAATGGCCAGCACATAGTATAGAAATATCTATAATGTATGTAAAGCAATTATACAGCAGTTTGTTATTGCTTTGTACACCTGGAGTTAAACTAAAATCTGGTGTGGACAACCTTTTAAAAAGTGGCCACCAACAAAAACTAGTTGGAAAAGGTCTTACTTCTACAAAACCCAACTTGTATGCCCAGGTTTAAGATGTTGCAAGTCCCTGATTCATGCAGCAAAGTAGGAGAGAAGAAGACGAAAGCAGATAATGGTTTTTAGTGTCTAGGGCTGCATGTTATATAGTGGCGGAGCCTGTTATATCAAGTAAAGATGGTTGTAGTTACTCATGGCCAACCAATCAGAGCTTCAGTGTGAGAAAATGAAAGCTGAGCTCTGATGGTTTGCGGGGCCCCCCATGAACGACTACAACAGTGTTTTTTATCTCTAGAGAAGGAGGGTTGAGCAAATTAAGATTTGGAAAAGATCATTTGATAAACTGTGTTATTCAGTGAATGAAGTGGGGAGGAAACAGCCAGTCGCTTGGACAGATTTAGTTAATATTTTCTAATACTTAACCCAGGGTAGTCTAAGGGCTGCTGGTCACCAGTTTGTGTTTGTTTGCGTTTAAACGCATGCAAAGCCAATAGATGTGTCAATATTGTGTTTACAAAAACACATCCTTAAACAACTTGTTTAACAAACACAGGTCAACATTGCATGACGCATGTTTTGTGGAAAGGCAATGTTGACAACAATGTTACCGTATATACTCGGCGTATAGCCGACCAGAGTATAGCGCGAGGACCCCCAATTTTACACCAAAAACTGGGAACAAATATTGACTCGAGTATAAGCGAGGGTGGGAAGCATTGGTCACAGACCCCCCCCCCCCCCCACCAGATAATAGCCACCAGCCCCCTATAGTATACAAGCCAGCCCGACACGCTCCCAGTTAGTATACAGCATGCCCTTAGGTATAAGCCAAGCCCCCAGTGGTATACGCCCAGCCCCCAGTGGATACAGTTGCCCCCCAGCCATTAAAAAAATAAACTTATATACTCACCCTCCGGTGGCCCCGATGTGTAGCGGCTGACTACCCCCGATGCCCGCGTGCTGTTCAGGCTTACGCGTCGTCTTCTCTCTTCTCCCTCTGAGCGCCATTGCTCTTCCCCCCCCCCCCCTTCCACCCCCTCCCGCCTAGACGCCAGTATGACGCGCCGCTGCTGAGCTGTCATATGGGTGCGCTCGGGGACAAGGGCATGGCCGGGCGCCCGCAGATCAGAAAGCAGACAGGGCGACGGGAAGACATGCAGGCGTGGACACGGGGGAGCAGCGTCTGCACACGGGGCCACCGGAGGGTGAGTTGATACGTTTATTATTTTTTTAAGTATTGTTTTTTACTAAATATTGACGCGGTGTATAGCCGATTTGGGGGACCTTTTTCAGCACATTGTTTGTGCTGAAAAACTCGGCTTATACACGCGGTCAATATGCGTTTGTACCCAGTTTTTGGTACCGTTTAGTAAGCAGTCCGTACAAAAATGCACGCGTATTTTTGACCAGTGTTAACTAAGAATGTAACCTGGTAAAACCTCCTAATCAATTCCAATCAGTTTAATTAACTGGACTGCAATGAAGGAGTAGATTCACCTCAAGGAGGATCAGAGGGAAATGGAAAGCATGTGAGTTTAATAAATTAGCAAAAATATCTACATTTCTGGGGTGCCAAGTGTACATAAATGAGCAAATATAAATTGATCTTACCAACTGGCCGCAATGAAAAAAAGAGTGAAAAATTTAAAGGAGCCCTAAATCAATGTCTGGTCTCTTATATTCTCAATTCTCTATATCCTTAATTTGTCTTTATAAGAATAACATACCATAAAATCTATTCACATATGTCAAGTGTAGATATTTTGATGTTTATATAAAGCTGCAGTATTTTGAAGCTTTTGTTACGGTTGTTTGCTGCATGCTAAAACATTTTTCAGATTCATTAAAAATTAGTCAGAAATCTGTGCATCAAAGTACAGTATATAGTTTCTATAGTTAGTACATGTTTTATGTGACGCAACAGGTCCTATAATAGTACAAGGAAAATAAATAAAATAAAATAGAATGTGCACCTTTATATACATATTGGGGCACATTTACTTACCTGTCCCGTTGTGTCCGCCGAGAATTTGGAGCTGCCGCGATTCACTTATTTCTTGAATGTGTCGCTTCCCCGCCCAGGTCCGCCAGCGTTCACCATCTTTTTCCCGGTGTATGTGAGTGCTGATCTTGCGACACAATTTGAAATTGAAGTTCTGCGTTTTGTCCGAATCAGTCCGGTTGTCCAATGGCCACGACCCCTGATTTGTGTCGCATGCAAGCCGTCGCGGAGGCGCCACTATCCGATCGCGTGTGACAAAATCCCCTGTGCGAGTCAGCGCAGAACAGAAATAGTCGGGAAACCCGACAGAGTCGTGGTCCGCAGACCCTTAGAAAATGTGCCCCATTATGCTGCACATTGTACAGCATAATATGTATATAACATATATGTAATGTTTATATATTGTATATGTGTATGTATTTGTGATGTGTATATGCTGTATGTATATATGTTGTATGTTGTGTATATACTGTATGTGATATGTATATTCTCTATATTTGTGTAAAGTGTGAATGTATAAATATGTGTGTATGAGTGCAGGTTTATATATATAAATGCGTGTGTAAATATGTAAATTTGTGTGTGTAATATGAAAATTTTTAATAAGACTTCTATGAGGCCCTGCCTCTCCTAGTTACGCCCCTGGGAAGGATAATGTAAAACCCTTATTAAATCTTAAGTGGTCCGCATGTGAAAACCCTTTTGGAGCTTAATATAAACAGATCTTAAAGGGGTTATCCGGGTTTAAAATTTTTTTTATGGCCGGGCTGGGGAGGGCTATTTAAACACAATAAACATGTACTTACCTCCTCCGGTGCTGCCGATGTCCCGCGCCGCGGCCGGTCTCCTCTGTGCGCCGGTTTCATTACAAGTGCGCACAGAGAGCTTCCAGCCGGCCGGATGCTCCCATGCGACACCATCTCCCAGCGCTTACAACGCTGAGAGATAGGGACGGATGGGAGGAGCCGTCCACATCGCGGACCGGAAGCTCCCTGTGCGCGCCTTCCGTGCCCCTGTAAACAAACAGGGGCACGGATCGAAGGGACCGCGGCGTGGGACATCAGCGACGCTGGACGAGGTAAGTACATGTTTATTATGTTTAACTAGCCCTCCCCAGCCCGGCCATAAGAAATTTTTTAAACCCGGATAACCCCTTTAAAGAGGACCTGTCACCTGTAAAAACAGCACTAGCAGTTGCTTACTAAAGTAAGCAGCTCCTAGTGCTACAAAAGATGCCGCAGTGTGACACTGCTAGCGTTATCGTAAACCTCTGATAACGCTAGCAGACACTGCCGCGCTGTACAATAGAAACACCGGGTCACGCTCTAAGGCAGTGATGGCAAACCTTTTAGAGACCGAGTGCCCAAACTGCACTCCAAGCCTAGTTACTTAAAGCAAAGTGCCAACTCAGCAATTTAGACAGTAACTTATTGCAATCTTTTTGCTCCGTGCTATACCATAGCTTTCAACGTTACTGAGGAAACCAATATTAGTATTTTGAAGCTTTTGTTACGGTTGTTTGCTGCATGCTAAAACATTTTTCAGATTCATTAAAAGTTAGTCAGAAATCTGTGCATCAAAGTACAGTATATAGTTTCTATAGTTAGTACATGTTATATGTGATGCAACAGGTCCTATAATAGTACAAGGAAAATAAATAAAATAAAATAGAATGTGCACCTTTATATACATATTGGGGCACATTTACTTACCCGTCCCATTTTGTCCGCCGATCCGGAATGTCCGCCGAGGATTCGGAGCTGCCGCGATTCACTTATTTCTTGAATGTGTCGCTTCCCCGCCCAGGTCCGCCGGAGTTCACCATCTTTTTCCCGGTGTATGTGAGTGCTGATCTTGCGACACAATTTGAATTTTAAATTCTGCGGTTTGTCCGAATCAGTCCGGTTGTCCAACGGCCACGCCCCCTGATTTGTGTCGCATGCAAGCCATTGCGGAGGCGCCACAATCTGATTGTGTGCGACACAATCCTCAGCGCAGAACAGAAATAGTCGGGAAACCCGACAGAGTCGCGGTCCGCAGACCCTTAGTAATTGTGCCCCATTATGCTGTACATTGTACAGCATATTATGTATATAACATATATGTAATGTTTATATATTGTATATGTGTATGTATTTGTGATGTGTATATGCTGTATGTATATATGTTGTATGTTGTGTATATACTGTATGTGATATGTATATGCTCTATATTTGTGTATATGTGTGAATGTATAAATATGTGTGTATGAGTGAAGAACTGCAGGTTTATATATATAAATGCGTGTGTAAATATGTAAATTTGTGAGTGTAATATGTAAATTTTTAAGAGGGCCACATTCGGAAGTCTTCTATGAGGCCTTGCCTCTCCTAGTTACGCCCCTGGGAAGGATAATGTAAAATCCTTATTAAATCTTAAGAGGTCTGCATGTGAAAACCCTTTTGGAGCTTAATATAAACAGATCTTAAAGAGGACCTGTCACCTATAGAAACAGCTACTAAAGTAAGCAGCTCCTAGTGCTACAAAAGATGCCGCAGTGTGACACTGCTAGCGTTATCGTAAACCTCTGATAACGCTAGCAGACACTGCCGCACTGTACAATAGAAACGCCGGGTCACGCTCTATGGCAGTGATGGCAAACCTTTTAGAGACCGAGTGCCCAAACTGCACTCCAAGCCCAGTTACTTAACTCAAAGTGCCAACTCAGTAATTTAGACAGTAACTTATTGCAATCTTTTTGCTATACCACAGCTTTCAACGTTACTGAGGAAACCAATATTATTGAATGGAGGGAAAATTCGGATTGCCCTTTTGGAGTTTCCCTTGACAACCAAGAGCAGGAGATTAGATGATAATCTGACCTTGTCTTTACCTTCTCTCCCTGCAGTCTCCGGTAGACCCGGATGCTTCACTTTAAAATAATGCTCAGCGTGTGACGTCCTGAGTTACCTGGGCCTGCAGGAGTATCCCTTAATCTCCTATCTGGTGAATTCTGTCCTGGGGCAACAGTCCCACTGAGAGGGCTCAGAGTGCCACCTCTGGCACCCGTGCCATAGGTTCGCCACCACTGCTCTAAGGGGTTCGGGTGTATTCATGAGGGGGCAGTTCGAGCAGCTCCTAATGCCGTTTTTACAGGTGACAGGTGTGATGAGTGGTGCTTGCCAAGCTGTGCCATTTAGTGAAACTGGGTTGTCCAATTTCAGCAAATGATTCATATTGTTTGTGAAATGTAAAGTTATAGTGTTTTCCAATATACTTTCTGTATCTGTTCCTCACAGTTTTCTAGATCTCTGCTTGCTGTCATTCTATTGGAAGCTCTTTTACTCTGTCCCCTGTCACATCACACAGGTGCATAGCTCATTAGTTTCACAGAGAGTAATCAAAGCTATATGTTATAATGAGCCAAGTAACTGTAACATCACATGACCATGGACAGAGTTTTTATTCCCAGGAAGTAAGCGAAGACAGAATGACAGAATGAAGATAGAATGACAGCAAGCAGAGATCTATAATGCTGTGAGGAGTTGATACAGAAAGTATATTGGAAAATTGTATAACTTTTCATTATTCAAACCGTATCAGTTATTTTCTGAAAGTTGACAACCCTCTAATTTCTTTTTAATACCAGTGATAATGTGAACTGGTCATACCTTTTTAACTGCATTGTACATTGCATATGTATCTCTTCAGTTGCTACTGTTAAAGTTAGCGGACCTTTTAAAAGTTAGTGAGTTCAGTTAGGTGTCTGAGCAGGAGGCTGTGGACATGTCAGGTGGCGCATCTATTATAGTTCCGCAAAGGACGTGCCTAAAGGACTGTCACGGAAGTGCAGACCAATCGTTTGGGGACCAGCTAGCAAGGACCACCTTTTGGACTTATCAGCATAAAAAAGCGGAAATTTCAATTTAGAAAATAAAGAAAGTCATGTTGAATCTTTCACGGAAATATATATAAATATATCAATCTGCTCCACTTCTCTTTCCAGTGGCATAACTACAGTGGTAGCAGCCACATGGCACTAAAGAATGGAGTATGTGCACCATTATATATAATTCTGCACATTGTACAGCATAATATGTATATAACATATATGTGATGTATATGTGTGTGTATCTGTGAACAAGGTGGGAGATCAGATATGTCAGACTTTGCCAGATATATGATGCGCAGAGAACTGATAAACATTAGTCTCTCAAAGTTTGACGACCATGCTGAAAACTATAGAGCCTGGAAATCCACCTTTGAAGTCGGCCACAGGAAGGTCATGCTGCAGCGTGGGAAAGACTTGAGCAGACTTACGGCAGTTCTGAAGCCATAGAAAGTGCCTTATTTAAGAGACTTCATATCTTCCCAAAGATCACCAACAAGGACAACCGCAAGCTTCAAGACCTAAGCGACCTATTAAAGGAATTGGAGTTAGCCAAAACAGATCCACGTCCATCAGGACTGAGTTACCTTGATACAACTCACTGTGTTAACCCAATAGTGTCCAAACTACCATATGGCATGCAAGAAAAATGGGCAGATCTGGGCTCCAGGTACAAAAGAGAACACAGTGGGGCAGATTTACTTACCCGGTCCATTCGCGATCCAGCGGCGCGTTCTCTGCGCTGGATTCGGGTCCAGCCGGGATTTATGAAGGTAGTTCCTCCGCCGTCCACCAGGTGGCGCTGCTGCGCTGAAGTTCCCGGAGGTGCGCCGAAATGCCCTGAAATTCACCAGCCTATCCTGGATGAAGGTAAGCGCAATTTTCGCGACACATTTTTTTTTAAAATGCGGTGGTTTTTACGAATCCGTCGGGTTTTCGTTCGGCCACGCCCCCGATTTCCGTCGCGCGCATGCCGGCGCCGATGCGCCACAATCCGATCGCGTGCGCCAAAATCCCAGGGCAATTCAGGCGCAAATCGGAAATATTCGGGTAACACGTCTGGGAAAAACGCGAACTAACAATCAGCCATAAGCGAGTTGGTATGTTCGCTCCATGTTTCGTTACCTCTCAGGTCCTACTGTTCCTCCCCACACTCCAAAACATACTAGGGTGTAGGGTAGGTTTGTAGGCTGTTCTATGGATTTGATACCCATGGGTGTACTGGTCAGGGCACGCATTTGGCGAAACATCATGCTATTGTGCAGCATCGCTGTGCTATTGATCTTTTGGCACCCACCCCTCTTATGGACAGTGCTATACACTACTGTAATGATGAGGATCCTCTCTGTACCTATTGTTTGCCTGCGTGCATGTCTACCCACTCTATTGTGCGTTTCGACCGAGTACTAGACATATAAGTGCCACGCCTATCCCCGCTCTATCCAGCCCACCACATAGAATCTGCAGTCTGGCCTGCCACAATCAGTGAGAATGCGTTGTCCGTCACCACTTATGATCATATTGTTGTATATTCCCTTTCAGGCTCTGGCGACGACTGTAGTATCAGCAGTAGCATGTAGTAGCAACCCGTATACTTTACTTATGGTGTTAACTAGATGACTACAGTATCATCACAATACATAACGTTGACACATCATGTGATGCTTAGTAGTGTACCTTGTAAGTGAACATTGAGCAATTCTTATCCCCAAAACAGTCGCATCACTGCAATTATCTCTTCGTTTGCAAAAATTGCATTACCCTTTGGCCGACTTCCCATCCCCCTACCCTTTCATTCCTTTTACCTCCTTCTTACTCCTACCTCCAATCACACCCCTTTTGGTCCACCCTCTTTCATCCACGCCCACATGCCATTTACCTCAGGGTTTTAGTTACCAGTCCTACATCGATTCATTACCCAGTCCGTCCCGGTCCCCCGCCTTTCCTTTTTTGTTGGTGTGTCTGAGATTGGTGGGGTGCGGGGGGTGGCCATTCTCACTAATTGATAGAGCAGAAGGCCAACTTTATATCACTGTGTATTCACTGTCATAAGAGTGTGGGGGTAGCCAAGCAATTGTTGTTTTGCCGCTCCATCACATATAGAGAAACCCTGTTCATGTGGCGTCCATTTAGTGATTGCTGGAGGGTGCCACAGATAGATTATTATTCGTTGTCTTGTGGATAGGGTATACCAATCAAACTTGTACAACCCTTTAAGTGTTTGAAAGTATGTGGTGTAAATAATAACATACTAAGTAAGTGTAATAAAATAATAAACGTGCTTAAATTGTATTGCAACAAAGATTACTAAATTGTGATACATGCAATAAGGTTACATGGTTAATGTTGTATAAACAGCAACTTGCAGATTACACTGGATTTTTATGGTGATGGGTCTCTATAGATATTTGTGCCATATATGTGTTATGGTGTTTTTCCTGTTTAGTTGGATGTAAATTTTCGACACCACATTGTCCTATGGATATAATTCTTCCAGGCTTTCCTGATTTCCTGTTATTTGCTGGTCATTTCTTTGTTTCTTGTTTAGTCCTGTGTTAAGCTGTTTATGTTAATTTTTTATGCTGGCTGATCTTTGGACAGGAAGGTCCTTGTTTTGTATTGTATTGAAAATTACTTTTTAATATTGTTATAGCCTTTATTTTTATCATGCTCTTTGTTCATGTTACTGTATTTTTTATCAGTCTTGATTTATGGCAGCACAGATTACACATGATTCTGCTTCCTTATGTAGTTTTTATTATTATTATTTTTTAATAAATCATGCCTAGTCTTGTAGAGTTTGGTTTCTGTTAAATATTTAATAAACCTACAGGTTTTCCTGGAATTCTGCAAAACCATTTGGGCGCTAGGGCAGGGGTGCTAAAAAAAAAAAAAGTTCTTACCTTCTGATGTCAACTTTGCTCCTATACTTCTGGTCCTTGACAACTCCCACCCACAAAGGCTTTTCCAAAAAAAGCCTTTAATAAAAAAAAAATCAATGATAATAACATATTAATCAAAAGTAATAAAGTTATCTGATTATGGATCAGGGAAGATATGTTTGTAGAATCTACATGACGGAGTAGGTAGCACTTCTGCCTTGCAGCACTGAATTCCTGGGTTCTAGTCCCACCCAGGTCAACATCTGCAAAGAGTTTGTATGTTCTCTCCATGTTTGTTACCTCCAGGTCCTACTGTTTCCTCCCACACTCCAAAACATACTGGTAGGTTGTTTAGATTGTGAACCCCATGGGGACAGGGACCATTTTGTCATGCTTTGTGCAGCGCTGTGTAATCTGTTGGCACTATATATAATATTATTATCTACTATTTGGGACCCTTAGGACCCTTACGTAGTACAAGTGATCATTTTCAGCCTATAGAAGCAGTTGTGCTGCTCTAAAGGCCAATGACATCATGTTTATATTCTTCAGGTGGCCTGTATTCAGCATAGCCCTATGCACGTGAATGGGGAATAGTGTCAATACCAAGCATAACTGTTGCACTTTGTAGTATGTACTGTAGTGCTTAGTAAAAAGTAAAAAGATTGGACCATTCATCTTAACACAATCACACTGGCATGCCCATGCATTACTCAGGGAGCCTTCCCAGTTTGGTGGTGCTGAGATTGGTGGGGTGGTGGTGGGGGTCCATTCTCACTAATTGATAGAGCAGAAGGCCAACTTTATATTCACTGTGTATTCACTGTCCATAAGAGTGTGGGGGTAGCCAAGCAATCTGCTTGTTTTGCCGCTCCATCACATATAGAGAAACCCTGTTCATGTGGCTGTCCATTTTAGTGATTGCTGGAGGGTGCCACAGATTAGATTATTATTCGTTGTCTTGTGGATAGGGTATACCAATCAAACTTTGTACAACCCCTTTAAGGTTGAAAGTTATGTGGTGTAAATAATAACATACTAAGTAAGTGTAATAAAATAATAAAAGTGCTTATAATTGTATTGCAACAAAGATTACTAAATTGTGATACATGCAATAAGGCTACATGGTTAATGTTGTATAAACAGCAAGATACAGCTTGAGATGAGAGGCCATATATCTACAACTGCACTCAATATAATATATTACAAAATAGTGAGACGTGTGTGGAATAACCTACATGCATTGTGTTTTATCTTTATTACTTCTATCCCATCTTATGCCACTCCCAGTGTATGGTGATTTGAGTTATGCCAGCGGAATCAACTGCAGGTCTGTGAGCTGTTGTAGCATTGTATATTTTCACATATAGTGTAAAAATTATACAGATCATTTTATAAATTTTGATTATGTAACAGAATCTGGCAGATTATTTCATATGAAAGGTCTTTTATAGAAGGGCAACAAAGGCTCAATAGATAAA
Organism: Engystomops pustulosus; assembly: GCA_019512145.1. NCBI lineage: Eukaryota > Metazoa > Chordata > Amphibia > Anura > Leptodactylidae > Engystomops > Engystomops pustulosus. Next base: position 234,212,776 of record CM033641.1, read on the forward strand.
ATTGGAGAAATTAATAACATTTTGGACACACAGCATTGCCATACCATATATGATACGTGTGATGTTAACTGATCTATTGAAAATAATATACACAATATTACAAAGTTGATTTTAATCTAAAAAATGAAACTGATTCTGAACAAAAAAACTTGAAATTATGGCTAAAATGAGCATTATTACATTATTGAACCTACTTTAATGAATGTTCTTCTACAGATTTCGACCTCTTGATTTCCTTTAAAGGGGTTTTCTGGCCAACAAATATTGAAAATCTAGCGAAAGTATAGGTCATCCATACTTGTTTTGAGGATATTCAACAGCCAGGGCCACCACAAACTGTCCTCTGTTGGACTGAGCACTAAACAGGGAATGTAGTTGTCTGTTGCCTTCTCTATTCACTGTTTATTGCTTGGACACCACAAATCAGATATTGAAATTAAGGACCTTTTATATTTTATTATTTATTAAAGATGTGACCGAACCTTGTGACCTAGTGGCATTGCTTAACAGCAAGCATGCTAAGCTGCCTACTTTAGTTAATTCTACTTTATGTGAAAAGGATTGCTCTTCTCCCTCTACTGAATTTATGACACTATACATTTTGATGTGCATTGAAGATTATGTTTGTAGTGGAGAGAATTAGAAGACAACTTTGGGCTGGCTTGGAGGTATGATTTCAAGTACTGATGGCAGAGGGAGAGTTCAGTTGTCTGAGGCAATGCTGTGGGCTTTAAAACCATGGGTCAGATGGGTCACGTAGGGATGTAATGGATTCACAAATGGTTCTGCATCTTAGAGGTTTTACTATAAGATTTTGTTATGAAATTTTGTGTGTGCTTTCCTCTAGATACTATAGATACTATACTAGATACTGGATTCTGCAAGCTTTTCTAAGCTTTGGATGTTCTATGATAAATGGTCAACGCTGTTTTCTTTATTAAGAAGGACATTTCAATACTTTTTTCCAATATTTTCTTTGTCTTTATTACTATGTATGTACATTTTTGTGTATAATTAAATAAAAATACAATGACATAGTATCATATTATAAAAGGTTGTTCTCCAGAAAGGTTTCCAGACCATGTACAAAGTAGCCGCCATAACAACCAGAGAGTTCAGTAGTCTGACTGCTCTTACAGTAAAAAAATGCCCCGTCTATGGCGATTGTAGAACTGTCTCTCCTCTAGGCGTAGAGGATGCCCCCTTGTCCTGCTCACAGGTCTTGTTATAAAAAGACCTTTGGAGAGATCCTTGTACTCAGGTACTTGTTCAGGTATTTGTACATTGTATCCAAATGTAATCTGTCCTTTGTAGTCTAGTCCCCCCATTTTCCTAATAATCTTGGTTGCTCTCCTCTGCACCCATTCCATTTCAACTATGTCCTTTTTATATACTGGCCAACACTATACACAATATACCATGTGTAGACTGACCAGTGATTTGTATAAGGGCAAATTTATGGCCTTATTGTTAAAATCTATTCCTCTCTTGATACATCCCATAATTTAATTTGGTTTATTAGCAGCTGCCTGAATCTGGTCACTAAAATAAAGTTTACCCTCCACCAATGCCCCCAAGTCTTTTTCAGCTACAGTTTTACCAAGTAATTGACTGTTTACAACATAATTGTACTTTTTGTTTCCAGGGCCCAAGTGCATAACTTTACATTTATCTACATTAAACCTCACAAACCTTTTCTCTGCCCATTCCCACAGCTTCCACAAATCTCTATGTAATGCTAAACTATCGACCTCAGTATTAATTACTTTACACAGCTTAGTATCATCTGCAAATATTGAAACTTGATTGTGTAAACACTCTATAAGTCATTAATAAAAATAATAGCAAGAAGTGCCCCAATACTGACCTCTGTGGGACTCCACTGGTAACATCAACCCAAACTGAGAATGTGCCATTAATGACGACCCTTTGCTTTCTATCACTGAGAAATTTGCTTACCCAGATACACAGATTTACTCCTATTCCGAGCAGTCTCATTTTATGTGCCAACCTTTTACTAGCTATTGCCTTTTACCTTTTATCTAGTAAATAGCAACAGTCATGTAGCATTGAACCTGTCCCCCTCTAGTGGTGACATAGGGACCTGACACCCAAGTCACTTTAACAATCAAGCCCCAAAGCCAAGCTCTTTAGTTCTATCTCTGAGAATTAACTACTTTTTCTTTGTCTTTTAGATTGGAGCCTCTCTTTTTGCAAGTAACATTGGAAGTGGTCACTTTGTTGGCCTGGCAGGTACAGCCGCAGCTGGTGGGATTGTCATTGGAGGCTTCGAATGGAATGTAAGATTTTGAAGTACTGAACAGTTGTGATATATTGAATTGACCATGAGATTGGGATTGATAGCAGTCTATCATTATACACAGTGACACACATTCTAATGGAGCAGTAACAATTCTTTGGCATCATAATTGTTCTCTAATAGTGTCCAACAATATGAACTTTAAAGGGGTATTCTAGGAATCAGTATAATCCATAAACAAATGGGTACTTAAAATATAAGCTAATGTGTAGTTAGTTGTCATTTGCTCCCCTTATCTGAAAATGCTGTCAACATAGACTGTAATGAAGAATTAAAATTCTACTGGCCCTTTAATCAGTCCATTAATTTCCTCTGCATGGAGCAGACACAGGACAGAAGATGGCCGCTGGTCACATGTCCATATCACATGTCCTGCACCTGTCTGGGCAGGTCATGTGATCATTACTATGTTTGGCTGTAGTCGGTTGGTTGCAGTGCATGTATTATTGGTAACAGAGCAGGACAGCCTGTTAGGTCATCACTGGGAACAGAGCATAAGAGGTAGAAAGAGTTACTGAGAACTTAAGGGTTATGGGACTTGTAGTTTCCAGTGGCGGCCATCTTGTTGATAACTCTGCATACTTTAGAGAGGCCATAAAATTTTGTGAAACATAAAATCAAACAATTTAAGCTCCATTTAGTAACTAATGTCATTTAGTTTTGTTATATTCATTTATTTGTATCATCATGGTTTTTTTTTATCAGACTTTCATATTCCTGGAATACCCCTTTAACTTTAAATTGCCAAACATAGTCATTTTTTTGGTTCAAATATTGCAAATTCAACAACAGGGTAAATTAATCAAAAGTGTTCAAAAATAAAACTAATTTACTGTCCAGCCTAAATGCCTTGGGATTAGGGTCTGTAACCTTATCTACTCAATTGTGGGGCACAAACCTCGTCAAATTCCCTTGGGAGACAAGGCAAGATTGATGCCTCACATCATCTAATATCCTTCTTTTCCTGGGAACCAAGCAATCTATAGCTACAGCCTGGAAGAAACCACACATTCTTCTCTAAAGCTGTGTAGACTCAACTAGTATACAGGTAATGGCAAGATCACCTCTATTTTGTATGACACCATTATTTATTATGGTGTTCCTTCATTTCTGGCTCTCCTGCAACCTACTCTTCCACTTTTCTACTCTGCCTTATTCTTATTACTACGTATAAAAATAATGTAATGGGAAAAATTACAAAAAAAAATTAGTTTTTCACAGATTTAGTCATTTGTATACAAACAAAAAACATGTAATTAATAAAACTATCCAATCAAGTAAAAGTCTCACTTGTGATTAAAAAAGAAACCATTTGACCTGGACATTCAGGTACCAATGACCCTGGGTCACGAAAGGATTCATTAACTATTTTATTCCCTTACTCCTCCTTACTCTGCTAACAGCATACTAGCCCTGCATTCCCACTTCATATTTTGACTTCTAGAGATTAGAAACAAAACTAATTTACATCGGCCTTTTTTATATTTACAAAGGATAAATTGGTTATGACACCCTAGAAGAGAGACTGCATCAGCATGTGCATCACTATTAATAAACCTTGCCTGTTCTTGTGACTCTTTATGCCACCATATATTAGCACATTTCATAGTAGTAACTAGTGACTGTCACACAGATTTTGTATATATAACTTGCCCCGTGCGTGAGGCATTAGTGGCATAGTAAAGGGTTTAGTACGATTTCCTTCCGATCATCATAAATATGTAAATCATACAGTCATGAACGTTTAATGATTTGCTAGTATGGATCCTTACTAATCTCTATCAACGGGACATAGTTAAAGCTCAAAATCAATTTAGTGTTCAGATATAGTTATTTTGCAGCGTAGAATGAACTAATGAGTCATGATATATTGCAGAGTACTTCCTTTAGAAGCCATAGTTTCCATCTGGATGAATAAGAGTAGATGCTTAGCAGAAATTATGTACGTGATGCTTTAAGTATATGATATAGAGCAGGTTATTTGTGTCTAGTTTACTTTTGCTTTGTAGAACATTTATAAAGACTCAGTTTGGGACTACTAGAGGCTACTGAACGAGAAAAATTCATTCAGACTTGGATCCAGAGATATATATATATATATCATATATGTTTTGTGGAATAATGTTTGAATTCTGTTGAAAAATATATTATAATGCATATTTATACTTATCAACCCCTTAATGAACCTGAACCTTTTACCTGAACCCTAGTTGGTCTGATCGCTAGTGTTGCAATACCACTATATATTTGAAATATACTAGATGTCTAAAAGACCCAGCCTCCAGAAGGGTCTGTTGCAGATGCTACCATAAGTTTTTAAATGGTTAACACCTGATTTTTATAGAGAAGGCTCAGTCCATAAGCCCTCTCCATACCCCCTTTACTATGTCATTACTTACTACTCTTTTATAGGTCTTCAAGGGGTTAAATATTAAGCCTTTAGAAAGGCTATTGTATGTTCATTGATTATCAGTATATACATACTATTAATACTATATGGATATCTCCCTAATTATATTGCTTCTTCAATGCCAAAACACCACTCCAGAAATATTCAAATTAGGCTGAAGTGCTTTGGCAGAGCACCATAGGCCTCCAGCTACACATATTGCTGGAACCAGGAGTGAAGTAGCTGAAGGGGAAGAATGAGAAAAGGCAGTGGAAGAGTATCAGGAAATGTCATTACTGTAAAGTTGTGTCTGACGTGCTCTGCAAATCCCCCCTCAAGGCGAATATGTATATTTCTAAAGCAAAGTTTTGACACAACAGGAGTAGATGGAAAATAAAAGCATCAGTATGGGGCGCATGTGTGTGCATTACCCTACTAACATAGCAGTCCAGATACAATAAATAGTAGTGACAAATTCCATTTAAAATAAAAAATTCCTCTACATATGAGCCACAGTATATTTTGATTAAAGATTAAAGTACTAAAGAGCATTGCCCAATTTTGGATGGAGGGAACTCGGGTTCACTAGCCTCCAAAAAGATTATTGTCTATATTTGCAGCATTTCACGGGTGGTGTGATAATAACATGTTTCACAGAATAAAACAAAGCTTAGAAACTGCTTAATAATATTTGGACCTAATGTTTTCTCAGGCACTGGTCATCGTTGTCATTCTAGGATGGATCTTCGTTCCAATCTATGTGAAAGCAGGGGTGAGTTAATGGCTGTTTCTTCTAAATCTACTTTGTTCATTTTATTGTTAATTACTGTAAACAACTTCTATCTCATGCCATTCATGTTATATACAGAATATATATAGCTGATGCAGAAACAAGATATGTTTCTGCATCACTGTAGCTACAGTATTCTCAATGTATGTTTGGTTCACAATGCATGAAAATAATTTAATTGTGTGTGCTACCTTAAAAAATTTTGCGGTGTTTTTTTGGGACATAAAACATAATAAAAGTTTATACATTTTTTTTTTCATTTTTATTTGGGGTAAAAAGTGGAAAAAAGTATTTTTTTGTAATTTATAGTACATTTTTTTTTTAGTTTTCAAATTAACTCAAATTAAACATTATTAATGAATTCCCTATTTTGTTTCAGTCTTTTTAATATATAATATGTATAGTCTCGGGCAAATGGGGCGACTTTGCCGGTGTTTTTTGTAGTGCAGCGGGGAATTTTTTTTTTTTATTATATGGGGAAATGTGCATTTATTTTTATGAATATTTGTTAATATTTTTTGTCCCACATGAGGTCATGAAAGAGCCCTGGGAGAAATTTTACTTTATTCTTTTTCTTTTACAAGTTTTCCCCTGTAATGGGGCAGCTATAAGAGCCTCAGTTACAGGGGGAAATGACCACCACTGATTAACTCTTTAGACCCAGTGGTGATGTGACCACTGAGTCTTTAGAGCCAGCGGCAGTGTGGGCTCTTCTCTGCTATGCATCACACTCTTTCAGCGTGATGCTGTGAGGAGCGGAGAAGGCAGAAGCAGTAATAAACCAATCTCCCTTCTCCCTAGGGTCCCCGTGTGTCTGACCCCTGGAGACCCGGTCCCACTCCTGCGGCTAGCAGGACCGTGCATCTGATTTAACATGCAAAGTCTGCTGCACACCCTATGTTAAAGGTGCACCACAAAAAAGTTGGTAGACTGTCGGGCCAGTGCAGAGAAGTGACAGATTCATGATTTCTGGCGCATGTTCTTAATGACTCTGTTGCAGCCAACATTATATACAGGCAGAGCACTTTTAGTGCAGTTTCCCACATTCTTAGTAAATGTGCCCCATTGTCTTGTTGGAAGATAAATCTCCGTCCCAGTCTCTGGTCTTTTGCAGACTCCAACAGGTTTTCATTCAGAACGGTCCTGTATTTGGCTCCATCTATCTTCCCATCAATTGTAACCAAGAAAAATAGGCCCAAACCATTAAGCTGCAACCACCATGTGTGATGAGCTGTGTTGCTTTTACGTCAAACATACTGTTTGGCATTGTGGCCAAGCAGTTCGATTTTGGTTTCATCTGACCAGAGCACCTTCATCCACATGTTTGGTCTCTCCCAGGTGGCTTCTGGGAAACTTTAAACAAGACTTGTTATGGATATATTTGAGAAATGGCTTTCTTCTTGCCACTCTTCCATAATGGCCAGATTTGTGCAGTGTACGACTGATTGTTGTCCTATTGACAGACAGGTAAATTATATTTATCATCAGTCATTTAGGACAACATTGGATCATTCAGAGATCCTCACTGAACTTCTGAAGTGAGTTTGCTGCACTGAAAGTAAAGGGGCCGAATAATATTGCACGCCCCACTTTTCAGTATACAATAAGATACTTAAACTGACATGAACTTGTTTAAATGTTGTCACATACATACTGGTGTCAATAAGGAAGACATTTTTTAATTTATATTTTTTCTTAGGTAGTGACTATGCCGGAGTACCTACGAAAACGTTTTGGAGGGGATCGTATTCGAATTTACCTCTCTGTTCTCTCCCTACTTCTTTACGTGTTCACCAAGATCTCTGTGAGTTCCTCTTGTGTCTATACCCAGACTGGCAGGTTAAAGAGCTTTTTCATATTTTTGCATATTGTGATAAAGCTAGTTTCCAGTGTGTTTCCTACTTTGCAGGGCTACATTAATTCGAATATAGCTTTACAGAATGTGATACATTGTGGGTTATTTATCATGTGCCAGTGCTCGTGCCATGGTATGATAGTCCCGCTGCTCCTCCGGTAGCCAGATACATCAAGTGTGAAAAGTCACTGGGTGCAGTGAGTACACCAACATTCATGCATCTCCACCCCCCCACCCCCCACGTCATGGAGGTGGCAGAAAGCAGAAAATAATCGCAATGTGCTAGCATTTGAGATGATTTCAGGGCTTCTATGTCAGTGTTCTGATAAACAAGCCCCATTATGTTCAGTAGGAAACTGGATGTGGATGTTAAGTATATGAAGCAATCACAGTTTGTATTGCATCTTAAAACACTTTTCACAAAATACTTTTATTAATAAATGATGCCAGAAGTGGAGGTCAAGTTTCTGAACTGTAACTGAAATGTATACTTTACCTTCTTATAGACTTCTTGCATTCATAAGCCTGATACATCAAAGAGTAAAGTGGAATTTCACTGCTTATGCTTAAGTGTATAAGTCCTTTGCATATAATGAGATATCTCTTATTACAGTGGAATCGTAAACCGTCTGTCACTTACCATATTTTTCGGACTATAGGGCTCCCTTTTTATAAAAAAAAATCTAGCTAAAAAGCGCCTGCGTCTTATACTCTGAAGGTTAGGAGGATCCAGCACTGCCAGACCCTACTTAACCCTGTAATGGAGATTGGGTGAGGCACTGGCTTAGCGCTTCACACAGTATACTAGAGATTAGAGCCTCCATCGGACACCTCACGCTCCCCACAATGAACGGATCAGACCGCCAAGCATGTCCGATCTGCTACATCAATCTCTATTGAGCTGACAAAGCTTGCCGAGCGACGAGGGGTTTGATGGAGGTACCTAAGACCCTATCCTGTGGATAGGGCTAACTTTTTTGTGGGAAAACCCCACAGGGACAGGGTAAGAAGAAGAGGGGGATGGTTTTGGTGTGTGTGTTTCTGTGTATAGCAGTGCCCAGTGTATTTCATGTGTGTGTAGCAGAGCTGTGTTTGTATTTATGTGTATAGCAGTGCCCACTGTGTTCCTTATGTGTGTATAGCAGAGTTGTGTTTTATGTGTATAGCAGTGCCCAGTGTTGTCCTTATGTGTGTGTGTGTATAGCAGGCTGTGTGTGTGTTTCTGTGTAAAGCAGTGCCCAGTGAGTATGTATGTGTTTGTGTGTGCATATCAGTGGCCAGTGTATGTAGCAGTGCCCAGTGTGTTCCTATGTGTGCATAGCACTGATGAGTTTGTTCCTATTTATGTTCATGAGTGTAGCTGGGCTGAATATGTGTGAATAAATGGATGTAGAAAAGCTATTTATATAAAAGAATGGATGGAGCAGATCTGTGTTTGCTGTGCTGTTGTGCAACCAACATATATCTTAAATGGTGCAAAATATATTTTTCCTTTTTTGGAAGACTAAATCTGGGGTGTGTCTTATAGTCCGAAAAATGCGGTACTTCTAAAATGTCCCTTGGCATTGCCAACTTCTCAAACTAGATTGAGTCTTTCATAGGATTTGTATCACATTCTAGACTCATACTTAGTTCACTTGATCAGTTGTTCAAAGAGGCCACATGAGGCTGTGCCAATTCCCTTTGACTTAAATGGAACTGAACTGTAGAGCATGTGATCAATATGGCTTGAAATTGAAGTATTAGTGTTGCCTTAAACAGTGGAGGACCCGATATAAGATAAACCCAACCCTGAATAAATAGTATCATTTTGAAACCTCTTTTTATATAAAAAGTTAAATATTTAAAATTATTAAGTCTTGCACACATATCATTATAAAAGACTGTGTTAAGGAGGGAAATAGTTAATTTCAAGTACTTGCCATCTAGCTCATTGGGGTGCAACAACAAACTACTGGGGAAAATAGGGAATGCACCTTATTTAGAGATGGACCGGATGTTTGAACCCTCTAGTATTCTTTGTTCTCAACAGAAATCAATTCCCCAATTTGTACAAATTTGTTACCGGGTTTTTTATTTTGTGTGTTAGGCGGACATGTTCTCTGGAGCCATTTTCATCCAACAAGCTATGAGGATAAATATCTATATAGCCATTGTGATGCTGCTGGTGATTACAGCTCTGTATACTGTTACAGGTAGGTGCTTAATAGCAAGGCATCCAGATTGTACAGTTTTCCTATGTATGCGCCAGTTGCTTCCTATACAGATAGGTTTATATGGAATTCAGTGTGTGACCATCATTGACCATGGTAGGTTAAGGCAGCCTGTGCAGTGCTGCAAAATAAATTGGTGCTTTATAAATAAATCAAATAATAATAGAGAAGTTCATATTTGCTTCCTTTATATATATACATAGATTCTATAGGTTCTAAGTTAACTTGAAACCAAGAAATTATGTGAATAAAGTATGGGAGTTATGGTGTATGTGAGGTTTGTTTGTTTTTCAATGCAAAATGATAAATTTAGAGGTATGCAAACCATGAAGTGTTCCAAAAAAAGAATAAATTCAGGCACTGCTTGGTTGCATAGGTTTCACAAAACTTTCAAAACAATAGACCAGTGGACCCAACCGTTTTGTATTCAGGGACTGGTTGCAACCAAAAATTGTTTCCAGGGACTGGAACAATGGTCCAGTGAAAAAAAAAAGTTATTACCAGCAACTACCAAATATCTAACCCATGTAAAGTCTAATTTCTTGCAGACCCCAATCTAAAATGCCCCCTTTTCTGTAGCCCCCCTTTAAGTCCCCTGCTCAGCCCCCAATAGTAATGTCCCCGTCCCAGCCCCCAATAGTAATGTCCCTTGCCCAGCACCCAATAGTAATGTCCCTTGCTCAGCCCCCAATAGTAATGTCCCCTGCCCAGCCCCCGATAGTAATGTCCCCTGCTCAGCCCCCAATAGTAATGCCCCCTACACAGCCCCTTTAAAAATAAAAAAAACTGTGTACTTACCTCCGACACTCCTCCACATCATAGTGTGTGCGCATGGCAAGCCCATATACACTTAACTTTGGCCGGGGTAAGGGAAGAACCTGGAGCCACGGGGAGAAGAGGAGTGTCAGAGTTAAGTTTACAGTTTTTCTTTTTAAGTTCTGTTGGCCGCAAACCATGACCGGTTGTTCCACGACCCGGTTTGGGACCACTGAAATAGACCACAAAGGTTACCTACAATGGGCAAAATATTTTATGTCTGCACTCCAAAGTTCTGAATGTAAGATGTCTCAAAATAAGACCATTTGCAACATTTTATTCTACTTACTCCAGTATTGAAAATAGAGTGGGAATTTTGCTGTCGTTAGCCTATCAAGCCACATTTATCAAATGAAACAATTCAACAAGCACTACTGACCCAACTTCACTCTTCAGTCAAAAGATAATAAATTCTAGAAAGAGCTCCCCTTGAAATCAGTAGCAATGTCTGTGTGCAGAGGTTGCACTAAATATTTTCAGGCACAATACAACAACACTCCCCACAGTATTTTTGAGGAGTATTTATAGCTTTGAAGGAGTACAAAATTTGCAGTAATGCAAATAAATATTCAGCTATATAGATTACATTACATCAGATTTTACTTTGCAGTCAGGCTGCATGTACTTGATTGGCTGGGATTGCATTTTCAAAAGTATTGCAGATGCTCATAAGCTACGTTCAAATTATGTTTAGAAACGCAAGTGCTGGGGGGAGGATCTTCTACCAATTTCAAAAATGTTTGCAATCGGGAAATCATTACCAATTGCAACTATTTAGGTGTAAATGTATATACGATTGGTTGAGTCTCCTCAAAACATATGGGGGCAGATTTATTAAGCTGTTGCCAATGACAACCTATCACAGCTCAGCTTTCATTTTACCAGTGCTCATGAATATTTTAAAGGGGAGCTGTGATTGGTTGCCATGGGCAACTAGAAATATTCTGACTTTCTTACAGCTTAATAAATCTGCCCTATGGTGCTCATTCCAATGTTTTTCAGTGGAAACGCATATACGTTTTTGCCTGTGTGAACACGGCCTGGTGGATGCAGATTAGTTTGGGTAACAGATGAAGATAATATCAGTCCAGTGTGTGAGGACAAGGTTCCAGATGATTTATTTCCTCATGGGGTGGTTATATGGTGAAGTTCTCCCAGCAGTTGTGTGTATGTGCAACATCCCCCGCCTTTCTTTAGTGGCTGTAGACAACCGGGACCCAGAATAACGGAGTGGCTGGCTTGCTATGCAATAGAATAAAGATTCTTATTGAACAACAACATTTCACATTGTTAGCTCTTGCCTTACCAGACAGTGGCTACAGCTGCAATTACAAAGTTCTCCAGTACTTAGAGACATCCTAGAAAGGAGATCAGTCTCCCTAACAGCTCCTGACATGGAGAGGGCACTATTCGCAACTACCACCTTACCTATGCCTTGACAGGGGTGTTGCATATGTCTGATCTACATTATATACCTCAAGACCACTGGCAGCAACTCATATACTTGCTCAATGCAGCCACCTTTGGTAACCTTGGGGTATCCCTGTGCATTTTATTAATCAATTTGTTTTAGGTAATGTTCATCATCAGATGTACACAGGGATGTAATTTCAGATAAATTACACACTTCAAAGACAAATGAGCCATACAGCCACTGTGTGAAGCTGGGCTCTGTGTTTACATAAGAGTTTTATAATTTATGGCCCTTACTATCAACCTATAACCTCTGTTCAATGGAGTCACAGGTCTCCGGTACACACCTATACAGCCTTGTCTTTCAACCTATGGAGCCGGCTGGCAGATTGCAATTATTGTCGGACCCATCTCTGTGCACCGCTCTTCCACAGACGAGAGGAGACTGCAACACTGCAAGGGTCATAGAAGTGCCAGTCCTGTAAGAGCAGAATTGATCTGCAAGCTTTGCATAACTCTCCTTTTGTGCCGGGGAAAGCCCCACAAATATTTATATGTGTGAGACTTTTTTCAAAGCATAAAATTGCCTGTTTAAAGGGGTATAACCATGAAGAGAAATTTCTTAAATATACTCAGGATTACAAAATAACACATTCTCCAATTCACGGTTACTAACAAAAATACAACATGTCACAGGCATAATTCCAAACTGTGCCATCAGTCCTGGTGTACACAATTTGTACACACATTGTCAGCACACAGCATCTCTCAGCACTAGAGGAATTATGAAGTGTCTGCTTAGGGAGTCCTCGCCCACACTGAAAATCACTGACCCACAATTTTACACTGACCATCACTGAGTGATAGATGCTAAAACAGCAATAAAACTGAGCTTAAAAATGATTTTTATTATGTAAACATCACTAGGGCAAACCCATTTAAGCATTGATGATGCTTATGCTGGTGTTATTGCTACCTCTAGCTGTGTGCAAGTATATTTTTGTTAAAAAGCAACAGTACATATTTAAACAGGGGTCACAGGACCTTGCTCTATCGATAGATGAGGGCCTTAGAGGTAAGGCCATATCTCAGGGGTTAAACCTGACACCAACTTTTAATCCACTAAACTACCGGGACCCTCAGTTAAAGTTATATATAAATATAATTTTAAGTATTGCATCTACTCACCTGTTTAACTATCAAAGAATCCCCTCCAAAGTAATATACAAATGCATAGCTCCCAACCGTCCCGGTATGGCCAGGACAGTTCCATTTTTTTTACCTCTGCCCCGCATCACGGAAGCTGTGGGATTTTCCCTCCAGGTCCCGCATTCGCTGGGGCTGTCTCGGCTATGTGTCCCGCATAGTAAATACCTTCAAAGCCAGAACTCATAGTACTGAATGGCTTCTACAGACATCGGGCAGGGAATCCTTTTGAGAGAAGTGTCGGGCTAGTGGAGAGCAGGGACCACATCATTAGGTTCAGATCACCATTGTCAGGCTTGCAGGCATGGATCCTCTGGACCACTGCAGATGATGACACAAGCCACTACCTGGGACTGGAGTCTGAGTGGTACCCGGTTTTCACCAGAGCCCGCCACAAAGCTTCGGCGTGGTACCACCAGGTCGTTCCTCAGGTGTGACTTATCTGCAGTGGCGGCCAAGACAGAGTCGGCAGACAATCTCGGGGTCAAAGTCCAAGCACAAGGTCAGGGCAGGTGGCAGAGATGCAACATCAGAGTCCGGTCCGGGGTCAGCAACTGGAGGTCCAAGCAGAAGGGTACGGGAACACAGCACACAGGACAGCAACACTGAAGAACACTGCTAACAGTGGAACACGGAGGGACTGAGGAACGCAGGAAACACAGGAACGCAGGAGACGCAGGTGGTAGAGGCAGATATAACTAGCCTCATGGGAAATAGCCAGAGCCAATTAATGGCGCGCTGGCCCTTTAAATTTTCTAAAGACACGGGGACGCGCGCACACGGAGCGAGGAGAGGTAAGCAGCACTGATGCTGTGCCTGCGAGGAGCGAGAGGCACGGGTTCGCCCGCGATCCGCGATATGGGTCGCGGGAACAACCGTGACAACAATCTGCCCATATATTGTGTCCTAGGGCTTACCCAGACAAAAGGTTCAATTAAATAATTTTTAGCCCACCCCAGGATTAGAATCCCAGACCCTCTGCCATAGAGACACAACCTCTATCCAATGAGCTATAAGCCCAGTGATTATCTGGCTGGCAATTTTTGGTAACTAAGAACTGTGAACTGCAACTGTTACACTGTGACACAGACGTAATGCACTGATATATAGAGGGGGATCTTCTCAGACATTATTATTATAATTATTGAGACAATTAATTTTATTATAAATTTTATTATTTTTATTATGGAGATGATTATTAATAATAGTAAAAATAATAATAATCATCTCCATAATCATAATAACAATAATAATTGTCTCAATAATTACAATAATAATCTCTGAGAAGATCCCTATGTGCATTAAGTGCATTACGTCTGTGTCACAGTTTAACAGTAACAGGTAACAGCTCTTAGTTACCAAAAATCATCTAACTGCTATGTCTGTAGCTTAGTGGGTAGAAGCATGGTATTTTGTGGCACATTGACTGTGCAGGTTCTAGGTTCAAATCCCAACCAGGTTAAAAAATATGTTATTATTGAGAAGCTTCTTTTTTATTTATAAAATGTTAAAAATTTGGGGCGTGGCCAGGGAGTGATTGGGTGTGGCTTAAGGGGATAGCCGCGGTGCCGCCAATTTGTCCCTCTTTCCCTTCCACAAATGTTGGGAGGTATGCAAATGCCCTGAAACCTACATAAGATGAGTCATGATGAGCTTGTGTTCACAGTTTGCGTTTTTTGATGCTTTTTGACTGCATTAGAACTGCAGTAGGAGGAGCTATGTCAGAATACAGGAATTCACTGAAATGCATGTGTTCTGGAATGATCGCCAGGTGTTTTGCATGTAAATAATGCAAAACTCCTGGGGACATTTGAGGCTCTCATTGAAATGAACAGTAGCTGAGTCTGTAGCCGCCCTGAATCACCACTATACAATGAAAAGCACTGTATGATTGCCTATACTCAGAAAGGTTACCAATGCTGTAAAAAGAAACGTTTAAACAAGACCCCAGAAAACATTTTAAGGTTTTAAAGAAACATGTAAGATATGTGTATGCTGTGTTATGTTTATATTTCTGGGTTGTTTCCCTTTAATTTATATGCACATTTCATACACATATATTCATGCACTCATATACACATATGTATACAGTTTTATATATACTCTTATTTTTCTCCCCGGAGGTAAAAAGGCCACATAAATAAGAATACAACAAAGTAGCAGCTAGGCTCTCCGAGGACCCACTGGGCCCCGTAGCTGCTGCTATGGCTCCTACGGTGGTAGTTACACCACTGGGTGCTCTCAAACATACCACTTGTGACTCGGTTTAGTAACTGAATCAAAGTGCATGGCGTGCCACAGCCCAATTGCCTATGCGTTTCTACGCCAACACATGCGATTGGTAACCAGCACCCAGTATCTTGTGTTGTTTAAATGCTAGACACCGGGTGCTGGTTACCGATCACATACTTTTCCATAGTGTCATGCCCCTGTGTGCTTTGATTCTTAGGTTTTTGGCTTGCCTGATTTAACTTAGTGGTTGATAAATGAGACATGTGCGTCTGTTGTTTTTTGAGACTTTACTCCCCCTTTAGTAACCCCTTGCCTATGCCTGCTCTAGACTGTAAGTTATTTGTGAAAAAAATTGCAACTTTTCTCCAAGATTTTGCAAGATGTTGGATTTTTATTATAAATCAGGCCACACCAATGTAAAACTCTGTTGATGCGAATTTTGCTAAATGGGTATAAAAGTAGCAAATCTTAGCTCAATCACACTATAAAGTTGCAAAAAAGAAAGAAAACTAAAAAAGACTGATAAATGACCTCCATGGTGCTCCTCCAGAACACATGCTTTTCAGTGAAAACGCATATGCATTCTGGCAAATCTCCTCCCTTTGCAGTTTCTGATGCGGTCAAAATGTATCAAAAACGCAACATGTGAACATGGCCTGAGAGGCTACAAAGGCTTCAAAAAATGTAAGGCTTGTGGTTCTGTAAGTTACAGAACCAGAGATACAGACACTTAAATTCATATGTCCTTGGGATTGCAAGCTGCAAGTCCTGCTCAGGGAATACTGTAGTCATTTATGGGATTTACTGTATTTATATTAATAAAATAACAATCGATGGGAATACCCTTTAATTTCCATGCTTTGTATCTGTCATAAAGCACCCACACCCCTATGTAGCTGAAATTTGGGTTTTCAATATGACACCACCCATGAAATATAAAAATATGTAAAAAAAAAAATGTAGTCCTTAATACAGGCGGTCCCCTACTTAAGGACACCCGACTTACAGACAACCCATAGTTACAGACGGACCCCTCTGCCCACTGTGACCTCTGGTGAAGCTCTCTGGATGCTTTACTATAGTCCCAGACTGTAATGATCAGCTGTAAGATGCCTGTAATGAAGCTTTATTGATAATTCTTGGTCCAATTACACCAAAAATTTTGAAACTCCAATTGTCACTGGGGCAAAAGAAAAAAAATTGTCTAGAACTTCCATTATAAAATATACAGTTTCGACTTACATACAAATTCAACTTAAGGACAAACCTCCAGACCCTATCTTGTATGTAACCCGGGGACTGCCTGTATTTAGTTTGGAAATTCTGTTATACGAAATTGGTGTTTTTGGTGACTGCAAATTATACCTGTTGTAAGTTTTGTAACTGTTAAAAGAGGGTCATAAGTTGTTCTGGACAAACATAGTAAGTAACTTGCTGACTGGTCCGGTCTGTTGTCTAGGTGGTCTGGCTGCTGTCATTTATACAGATACTCTACAAACCATCATCATGCTGGTAGGATCATTTATCCTCATGGGCTTGGTAGTTCTTTGCTTTGATTTATTGCTTTCTTTTATTGACCCGTGTCTAACAAGATCCATCTAAAAACTAGAAAATCTGTCTTTCAGCTTTTAATAAAGTTGGAGGATATGAAGCTTTTATGGAAAATATATGGCAGCAATTCCTACTGAAATATATGATAACGGCACTGAGATTAACGCACAATGCTACACCCCACGAAAGGAGTTTCACCTTTTCCGAGATCCCATAATGGAGACATGCCATGGCCTGGCCTTATATTTGGTCTCACCATCCTGGCTCTGTGGTACTGGTGTACTGATCAGGTATTGGAGAGATGTGGTAAAACTAGACTAAATTATATCCAAATTCTGTTGATAATAAAAAACTTGGTTTTATTTGCTTCTAGGTAATGTTCAGCGATGTCTTTCTGCACAGAACATGTCCCATGTGAAGGCTGGCTGTATCCTGTGCGGTATTCTTAAAACTGCTTTGCCCATGTTTCTGTGGTGTTTTCAGGAATGATCAGCCGCATTTGTACAAAGTAAAACCCAAGTGCCTTTGTAAAATAATTACTAGTATACTTTGCCATCTCAATGTCATTTCTAAGGCCTTGAGTCTTTTTTTTGTAGATGAAGTTGCTGTGTGTACCTTCTAAGTGTAAACAATACTGCGACACAGAAGTGGGATGTACTAATATCGCTTACCCAAAAATGGTTGATTGAATTAATGCCAGATGGTAAGAAGTCTACAAAAGTATACAGCATTAGTACATGTAATGTACATGAATATGCACAAAAAAATAACAGAAAACATATCTCTTTATAATACGGGCGTAAATTCACAAGTGCATTGTTCAGTTCACGGCTATTCAAACAAATGGCTTTTTTTTATTCTCTTTGATAAACAAACCATTTACTCTGTATTAATAATTATCGAACTTCCTCTTATTTGATCATTAGTGTATAGAGGACAATATAAGTTGTGATTCTTCCCTGCTAATCTTTCAATGATTTCCCAGGACTGCGAGGTTTGATGTTGTCGTGATGTTGGCGGTTCTCATGAGTTCTACTTAAACATCCATCTTCAATAGTGCTAGCACCCTCTTTACTATGGACATTTACACCAGTCGTAAGAGGGATCAGAGAAGGAGGTGATGATAGTGGGAGGTAAGTGACGGTGCATAATGCATCACCTCACTGTCTCTAGTATGGAAATGGCTTACAGGCGAAGGAGTACCAGGCGTTATTCTTGGTTTGTTAGGTTTTTTTTATACTCTTAAAAGCTTTCTAAGTAGCCATTTAATGGTTGATGACCCCTCTGCAGCATCTGCTACAGTTGTTTACGATGGGAAAGTTACCCATTAACCATTGTTAATGGTTGATATTTGAAAAAATAATATCATTTTCTAATAATTTACATAGAACACGTCAGTGCACCATCTGAAGTAAAGCCAAATTCCATTCCATTGCAATATATTATTTGAAAAGGTGGATAACTCCCTTGTATTATTGGGGAATGTCTGAAAACATCAAATAAAAATATTGATTACAATCATCATTGAACCTGAAGATTCTACACGTCAACCCAACACCCACGTGAACTTTAAAACTGTCAGGTTTATTTCATAATCTTAAAGTCACCAAAAATTATATGCAAAACTAACATACACTTGTCTGAGCAACCAAAACAATAACGCATACCCAAAGTAGGTGAATGTAAAACATTATAGTCGCCAAATGTTCTCCTATCTTCATATTATCTATTAAGAAGGAGCATTGCCAGTTTTGAAGATTAAGGGTGAAGTGTTTTGAAATGCTGTTTCCACTTATCGTGCCCTTAAGCCTTCAAGATTATAGCTACCGCCCGTACAAGACTATATCCAAAAGACTTGATATACACTAAATCCCAGATACCCCCTTGACTGATTTTTTTTTTTTACTTTTCAGAAAAATATAGGTTGAAATGGTATTCCAATTCACTGGGGGGAATTAAAAAAAATTTGATTATTTTTATTTAAAATTTCCCTCTTTGTTCCCCAACAAATAAAAACAAAAGGAGACTGCTGCAGTCAGTGAACGTGTACATCGAATCAGATGGTTCATGACCACATCTGGTATATTATAGAGCATTATATGTAAGCAGACATCATGATGTGCGCCACATCAAACTATTACAGCATGGATGCCAAGAGCTAGTCAGAAACACATCAATAATATGGGGCAGATTTATCAAGCTGTCTGAAAGTCAGAATATTTTTAGTTGCCCTGGCAACCAATCACAGCTCAGCTTTCATTGTTACCAATGCTCATGAATATTCAAGGGGGGCTGTGATTGGTGCCATGGGAAACTAGAAATATTCTGACTTTCAGACAGGTGATAAATATGCCCCTATGTGTCCTACGACACAGGTAATAAATTCCTTATGTTCCTAAACCTGGAAAGAATAGCATCATTGGCGCATATTTATCAGGACCTCTGCGCACCGCAGTGTGCCCGATACCTCAAGAGGCAGATGCCTCCTGACGTATTCGGGTTTGCGAATTTGCAGCGTCAGGGCGACGGGGCGACGTCAGGGGTAAATATCCCCCATTGTCTGCACAAAAAACCCTTCCCAATCACTATTATTATGGCAGGGCAACATATACAGTATGAAGACAGCTGCTAATATTCAGATCAGATCTACTCTGTATTTGTTGAATTCTGATTGATCGATAAATTTATGATTGTTGTTGAACAGTTGTTGACACTAAAATTATAGCTCATTGGGTGGTTAAGGCGCACTGTCACCAGGAATGTCATTTTTAGCTGGTGACAGGTCCCAATAGCCTATTTCTATGCCGATTGTCAGTATTCGAAAAATAATTCAGTAGTTATATAACTTTATTTTACACTACTGGCTCCATGCCAGCAGCATGTGGTGAATCCGGGGGAGGGGGTAGCTGCAACTGTGTGGGTGCCAGTCGTTTCTCTCCTCCACACTCATATGCAGCTACATCACCCCTTCCCACTACCGGTCATGAGCAGGGAAGGATAGAGGGATGTTTGGAGGAGGAGAGGAAGAGTAAATGAAGGACACAGGCACAGAACAGGCTGCCACCCTCCCAGGGAGTCACCCAAAATGATGGCAGGGGACAATGACAAAGATATTTTAAAAATCTGCATAGCATAGGTATTGGGACCTGACACCAGCTTAAAAATGTCATCTAGGGACAGGTTCATTTAATAGGATGTAATAAACCTGATAGTTTTAGTGTTAATTTTTGTGCCAGGTTAACACTTTGAGTATAATTGATGAGGACCTCTGGCACTATTGGGTCTAGGAGTACAGATGATTTACAGGTGGTCAACTACTTAAGGACACAGACTTTCACTTGACCGTTGTTAAAGACTGACCCCTTTGCCCACTGTGACCTTTGGTGAAGCTCTCTGGAGGCTTTACTTTACTCCCACCGCAACGATCCGCTGTTGGGGTCTGTATGAAGCTTTATTGATAATCCTTGGGTCCCATTAACAACAAATATTTGAAACTCCAATTGTCAAAAATTGTCCAAGTGGGGCAAAAATTCTTTTGTCTGGATCTACAATGATAAAACATACAGTTTGACTTACCGTATAACTCGTATATAAGCGAGTTTTTCAGCACAAAAAATGTGGCTGAAAAACGTCCCCTCGATATACACGAGTCAAATAAATAAGTAAAAAATACTTTAAAAATAATAAACTATAACCACCCTCCGGTTGTGCCCCGATTGTGCAGCGCTGCTCCCCCGATGTCCGCGCAGCTCCCTTGCTTCCGCGCCGTCTTCTTTCTTTGCTGGGGCGCCACCATGTTTTTCCCCCGGCGGCCGCCTAGTATGACGTCAGCCGCGGGCGCGTCATTACTATGCGCCTGCCGGGGGAGATCAATGGCGGCGCTAGCAGAAGAAAGAAGACGTGGAAGCTGAAGACAAGCGCGCGGACATGGGGGAGCAGCGCTGCACATCGGGGCCACCGGAGGGTGAGTATATAGTTATTATTTTTTTTAATGCTGGGTTTGGCGAGTATACTACCCGGGGGCAAGCTGTAAACTACATGGGGAAGGCTGTATACTACTGGGGGCCGCGGTATACTACTGGGGGCAAGCTGTATACTAGGGGGCAGCTGTATAATACTGGGGGTAGGCTTGTTATACTACTGGGGGCAGGCTGTGTATTACTGGGGGCAAGCTGTATTTTACATGGGAAGGCTGTATTCTACTGGGGCATGCGTATATACTCATGGGGGGCAGGCTGTATATACTGGGGGCACGCTGTATACTACAGGGGGCTGGTGGCTGCTTATACTAAATGAGGCAGGCTGTATGCTACTGGGGGCAGCTGTATACTACTGGGGGCAGGCTGTATACTACTGGGGCAGGCGTGTATTCTACTGGGGACTTGCTGTATACTACTGGGGGCAGGCTGTATACTACAGGGGGTGGTGGCTGTACAATGCTGGGGGCAGGGGTATTACTAGGGGGCAGGCTGATACTATGGGGCAGGCTTATATACTGGGGGCAGGCTGTATACTACGGGGGCAGGCTGTATACTACTGGGGGCAAGCTGTATACTACTGGGTGACTGGCTTTATACTAATGGGGACAAGCTGTATAATGCTGGGGGCAAGCTGTATACACTGGGGCAGTGTATACTATGGGGGCAGGCTGTATACTACTGGGGGCAGGCTGTATACTACTGGTGGACTGGCTTATACTACTGGGGGACAAGCTTGTATACTGCTGGGGGCAAAGCTGTATACTATGGGGGAGGTACTGTATACTACTGGTGACTGGCTTTATAATACTGGGGACAAGCTGTATACTGCTGGGGGCAAGATGTATACTACTGGGGGCAGGTGTATATATGGGGGGCAGGCTGATATACTGGGGGCTGACTGTATTCTATGGGGGCAGGCTGTATACTACTGGGGGCAGGTTGTATACTACTGGGGGCAGGCTGTATACTGCTGGGGCAGGCTGTAACTGCTGGGGCAGGCTGTATGCTGGGGGGCTGGCTGTATACTGCTGGGGGCAGGTGGCTGGCATTTCCCACCTCGGCTTAAACTCGACGCAATAGGTTTTCCCAGTTTTTGGTGGTAAAATTAGGGTTTCGGATTATACTCGGGTCGGCTTACTCGAGTATTACGGTACATACAAACTTAACTTACAAACCTTCTATGTAACCCGGGGACCACCTGTCATTGGCATTATGCAAGTGGTAAAGTGACGTTGCAAGATGATTTTTTTTGAATTATGTTTCTAGCGCTGGAATGGATGAGTAACACAGAAAAGACACACTGTCCTTACTGAAGATTAGCTCAAGACAAGAATAATTTATTTTGGCACTGAAACACTTCATAAGACATTGCATAGGGCGTTCAAGTACACAAGCGGGCAATACTATTGTGTGGTTTGACCCCAGAAATGCAACACTTGTATGCAAGCAACAATGTAGAACCATGGCTGGCTTCACTAAACAAAATTCCCAGGTGCTCCCCTTAATACCTTCGTAAGGTGGGTGCTAGAGAGGCTAAGTCTTTGTATTTCTACCTTACTTTGTTGAATAGAAACCACACCCACTTTAGTTTTCGCTAGACAAGTATGTGAAATGAATTTGAGTCTTTAAAATGTCTGACAGTACGCAACATGGCATCCGAGACCATGCGATCTCCTTAACATCAGTTAATCTACGTGTCCACGACATACAAATTCCCATACAGGAGTCCCGGGGTTACATACAAGAAGGGTCGTGAGGTTTGTTCTTAAGTTGAATTTGGATGTAAGTCGAAAAGTATATTTATAATGGAAGTTCTAGACAATTTTTTTCTTTTGCCACAGTGACAATTGGAGTTCAAACTTTTGGTGTAATGGACCAAGAATTATCAATAAAGCTTCATACAGACACCTTACAGATGCTTCATTGCAGTCTGGGATATAGTAACACATCCAGAGAGCTTCACCAGAGGTCACAGTGGGCAGAGGGGTCGTCTGTAAATAGTGTTTGTCTAAGTGGGTGTCCTTAAGTAGGGGACCGCTGTACATACACTACAGGCACCAAATAGCTAGTGCAGCGACATGACGGTCTCCAAATGGGTGTTTGACGGGTTCCTGGAAATTCTGGGTGCATTAGTATTATATTGTATCAACATGATTTACAGCAACAAAGCATATCTATAAAACCAGGATTTGTTGCTATAATAAAAGGTACATAAAGACACTTTCAAAGGCCTTCCAAAGCCTTGTACTGATAGCATATACCGTCATAGGTAAGCAGTGCTAAGTTTAAAAATGGCAGCATTGTAAGTAAAAAATTGATTAGCCTCCAGGCACAGCTCTAGCTTCTAGCAATAGCTACCAAGTAGTTTATTTATATAGTTTTGTAGAAATAAAGCAAAGCCATATATATGATTGAGGTGTGGAACTTAAGGAGCCAGATGTTATATGCCTATTGCCTCCTACTTGAAGTATTATGCACAATAGTTATATACTGACATCACATCATATCTTTAGTCTAAAGATTCATGGCTTATATTAAAGGGATATCTATGGATCACAAGTGTAATGACTTAATAGAAGATTCCAATAACTGCGTGTAAACGGATCTAGTTACTTCTAAACCCAAATGTACAATGAGAAAGACCTGATTAATATTGTGCTGATGTATACTTCCTCCAAACTGATATGAAGATCAGGGGGCTCGAAAAATAGTAAAAAATAAAAACAAAAAATCAAAATGTAATTAAAAAAAAACATGAAATAGCAACACAAATATCCTAATTTGGATCACTGACTGATGTTGACAAATCATTAGATTCAGTAATTGTTTTAACTGCCAAGGATCTAGTTGATTACGTGTGCTAGCTATACAGTGCAGCATAAAATAATATCCCTTTCTCTAGAGTGAGGGGGAGTGAGCAGGCCCCCTCTAGCAGTTAATCAGTAGAATTTGTAAGTAAACTAATGTTCACAGAGATTAGCAGCACAGACAGATGGGAAACAACTGCAGGGAAGGAGTAAAAGGGGAGAATAGCAAAGAAATGCGGACATAAGTAATGAAAATAATGCAAAGTTGCCAATAAGACAGATATACTGATATGGGAAAAAAAAT
Organism: Engystomops pustulosus; assembly: GCA_019512145.1. Taxonomy (NCBI): domain Eukaryota; kingdom Metazoa; phylum Chordata; class Amphibia; order Anura; family Leptodactylidae; genus Engystomops; species Engystomops pustulosus. Next base: position 234,236,652 of record CM033641.1, read on the forward strand.
TATCGGAGTAAGCTTTAATTTACACTAAAAGGGAGTATATTGTCCAGAGTTAAACTCTGCTCGCAGTCTGGTAGGAAAAGGTAACTTTATTATTTCTGTCATTATGCCATTCAAGATATTCATCTCAATCCATATGCTAAAATGGAGTGGTGAAACCAAAGAGTTCCTGCCTAAGACTCAGCTGCGTATCTAGGCAGAGGTAGTGGGTCGGGGAAAAATGAGGTTTATGGACACTTTGACTAAAAGAACCGGCAGAAGGGAAAACAGTCAAAGCATCAGATGGACCAACCTTCTCACTCCCTCTTCCTCCTCCCCCTCATATTATCTATTAAGAAGGAGCATTGCCAGTTTTGAAGATTAAGGGTGAAGTGTTTTGAAATGCTGTTTCCACTTATCGAGCCCTTAAGCCTTCAAGATTATAGCTACCGCCCGTACAAGACTATATCCAAAAGACTTGATATACACTAAATCCCAGATACCACCTTGACTGATTTTTTTTTTAACTTTTCAGAAAAATATAGGTTGAAATGGTATTCCAATTCACTGGGGGGAATTTAAAAAAAAATTAGATTATTTTTATTTAAAGGAAACCTACCACTGCTCGCATGATAAAATCATGCGAGCAGACCACCTGGTAGGCTATTTAATACTGATGCCGGCACATACTTTAGTTAGGCACGGCGATCGTTAGTTTAGATAGGCGTGAATAATTAAAGATCGGAAGGCATCTCCCTTCCGAAGATGACGTAGGGGTAGCACCGGAGGAATATTTTCATATGTAAGTAAAACATTTTTTTATCTAAACTAACGATCGCCGTGCCTAACTAAAGTATGTGCCGGCATCAGTATTAAATAGCCTACCAGGTGGTCTGCTCGCATGATTTTATCATGCGAGCAATGGTAGGTTTCCTTTAAAAATGTTCCCTCTTTGTTCCCCAACAAATAAAAACAAAAGGAGACTGCTGCAGTCAGTGAACGTGTACATCGAATCAGATGTTCATGACCACATCGGGTATATTATAGCATTATATGTAAGCAGTATCATGATGTGCGCCACATCAAACTATTACAGCATGGATGCCAAGAGCTAGTCAGAAACACATCAATACTATCGGGCAGATTTATCAAGCTGTCTGAAAGTCAGAATATTTATAGTTGCCCATGGCAACCAATCACAGCTCAGCTTTCATTTTACCAATGCTCATGAATATTTCAAAGGGGATTGGTTGCCATGGGCAACTAGAAATATTCCGACTTTCAGACAGCTTGATAAATCTGCCCCTATGTGTCCTACGACACAGGTAATAAATTCCTTCCACTGTTCCTATAACCTGGAAAGAATAGCATCATTGTCTGCAAAAAACCCTTCCCAATCACTATTATTATGGCAGGGCAACATATACAGTATGAAGACAAGCTGATAAATATTCAGATCAGATCTACTCTGTATTTTTGTTTGAATTCTGATTGATCAGATAAATTTATGATTGTTGTTGAACAGTTTTGGTGACACTAAAATTATAGCATATTGGGTGGTTTAAGGCGCACTTGTCACCAGGAATGTAATTTTTAGCTGGTGACAGGTCCCAATAGCCTATTCTATGCCGATTTAAAAAATGTCTTATGTCAGTATTCTAAATAATTTCAGTAGTTTAGATAAGTTTATTTTACACTACCTGGCTCCATGCCAGCAGCATGTGGTGAATCCGGGGGAGGGGGTAGCTGCATCTTGTGTGTGCCAGTGTCAGTCTTCTCTTTTCCCCACTCATATGCAGCTACATCACCCCTCCCCACTACCTGTCATGAGCAGGGGAAGGTAGAGGGATGGTTTGGAGGAGAGGAAGAGTAAATGAAGAAACACAGGCACAGACAGGCTGCCACCCCTCCCCAGGGAGTCACCACAAACTGCTGGCAGGGGACAATGACAAAGATATTTTTAAAATCTGCATAGCATAGGCTATTGGGACCTGACACCAGCTAAAAATGTCATTCCTAGGGACAGGTTCACTTTAATAGTATGTAATAAACCTGATAGTTTTAGTGTTAATTTTTGTGCCAGGTTAACACTTTTGGGGTCATTTACTAAAGGCCAGATTCGCGTTTTCTCGACGTGTTACCCGAATATTTCCGATTTGCGCCGATTGTACCTGAATTGCCCCGGGTTTTTGGCGCACGCGATCGAATTGTGGCGCATCGGCGCCGGCATGCGCGCGACAGAAATCGGGGGGCGTGGCCGACCGAAAACCCGACGTATTCGGAAAAACCGCCGCATTTAAAAAAAAAATTGTGTCGCGAAAATTTCACTCACCTTCATCCTGGATAGGCCGGTGTATTTCGAGGCATTCCAGCGGACTTCAGCGCAGCAGCGCCACCTGGTGGACGGCGGAGGAACTGCTTTGATGAATCTCGGCCGGCCCCGAATCCAGTGCAGAGAACGCGCCGCTGGATCGCGAACGGACCGGGTAAGTAAATCTGCCCCTTTGAGTATAATTGATGAGGACCTCTCGCACTATTGGTCTAGGAGTACAGATGATTTACAGGTGGTCAACTACTTAAAACCTGGAAAGAATAGCATCATTGGCGCATATTTATCAGGACCTCTGCGCACCGCCAGTGGCCCGATACATCAAGAGGCAGATGCCTCCTGACGTATCGGGTTGCGAATTTGCAGCGTCAGGGCGACGGGGCGACGTCAGGGGTAAATATCCCCCATTGTCTGCAAAAAACCCTTCCCAATCACTATTATTATGGCAGGGCAACATATACAGTATGAAGACAAGCTGCTAAATATTCAGATCAGATCTACTCTGTATTTTTGTTTGAATTCTGATTGATCAGATAAATTTATGATTGTTGTTGAACAGTTGTTGACACTAAAATTATAGCATATTGGGTGGTTTAAGGCGCACTTGTCACCAGGAATGTCATTTTTAGCTGGTGACAGGTCCCAATAGCCTATTCTATGCCGATGTCAGTATTCGAAATAATTTCAGTAGTTTATATAACTTTATTTTACACTACCTGGCTCCATGCCAGCAGCATGTGGTGAATCCGGGGGAGGGGGTAGCTGCAACTTGTGTGTGCCAGTGTCAGTCTTCTCTCCTCCACACTCATATGCAGCTACATCACCCCTTCCCACTACCTGTCATGAGCAGGGGAAGGTAGAGGGATGGTTTGGAGGAGAGGAAGAGTAAATGAAGAGACACAGGCACAGACAGGCTGCCACCCCTCCCCAGGGAGTCACCACAAACTGATGGCAGGGGACAATGACAAAGATATTTTAAAAATCTGCATAGCATAGGCTATTGGGACCTGACACCAGCTAAAAATGTCATTCCTAGTGACAGGTTCACTTTAATAGGATGTAATAAACCTGATAGTTTTAGTGTTAATTTTTGTGCCAGGTTAACACTTTGAGTATAATTGATGAGGACCTCTGGCACTATTGGTCTAGGAGTACAGATGATTTACAGGTGGTCAACTACTTAAGGACACCAGACTTTCACTTGACCGTTTGTTAAAGACTGACCCCTTTGCCCACTGTGACCTTTGGTGAAGCTCTCTGGAGGCTTTACTTTACTCCCAACCTGCAACGATCCGCTGTTAGGGGTCTGTAATGAAGCTTTATTGATAATCCTTGGTCCCATTACAACAAAATATTTTGAAACTCCAATTGTCAAAAATTGTCCAAGTGGGGCAAAAAATTCTTTTGTCTGGATCTACAATTATAAAACATACAGTTTGACTTACCGTATATACTCGTATATAAGCCGAGTTTTTCAGCACAAAAAATGTGCTGAAAAACGTCCCCTCGACTTATACACGAGTCAAATAAATAAGTAAAAAATACTTTAAAAATAATAAACTATACTCACCCTCCGGTGCCCCCGATGTGCAGCGCTGCTCCCCCGATGTCCGCGCAGCTCCTCTTGCTTCCGCGCCGTCTTCTTTCTTCTGCTGGGCGCCACCATGTTTTTCCCCCGGGCGGCGCCTAGTATGACGTCAGCAGCGGCGCGTCATACTATGCGCCTGCCGGGGGAGATCAATGGCGGCGCCCAGCAGAAGAAAGAAGACGTGGAGGAGACTGGAAGCCTGAAGACAAGCCGCGCGACATGGGGAGCAGCGCTGCACATCGGGGCCACCGGAGGGTGAGTATATAAGTTTATATTTTTTTTTAATGCTGGGTTTGGCGGATACTACCCGGGGGCAAGCTGTAAACTACATGGGGAAGGCTGTACTACTTACTGGGGGCACGTGTATACTACTGGGGGCAAGCGGTATACTAGGGGGCGGCTGTTAATACTGGGGGTAGGGCTGTAGTATACTACTGGGGGCGGCTGTTATATTACTGGGGGCAAGCTGTATTTTACATGGGAAGGCTGTATTCTACTGGGGGCATGCTGATATATATACTGGGGGCAGGCTGTATACTAATGGGGGCACGCTGTATCTACAGGGGGCTGGTGGCTGATACTAAATGAGGAAGGCGTGTATGCTATGGGGGACAGCTGTATACTACTGGGGCAGGGCTGTATACTACATGGGGGCAGGCTGTATTCTACTGGGGACTGCTGTATACTACGGGGGCAGGCTGTATACTACAGGGGGCTGGTGGCTGTACACTGCTGGGGGGCAGGATGTATACTACTGGGGGCAGGCTGATATATACGGGGGCAGGCTGTATACTACTGGGGGAGGCTGTATATACTGGGGGCAGCTGTATACTACTGGGGGCAGCTGTATACTAACGGTGACTGGCTTATACTACTGGGGACAAGCTGTATACTGCTGGGGGCAAGCTGTATACTACTGGGGGCAGGCTGTATACTACGGGGGGGGCAGGCTGTATACTACTGGGGGCAGGCTGTAATATACTGGGGACTGGCTTTATACTACTGGGGGACAAGCTGTTACTGTGGGGCAGGCTGTATACTACTGGGGGCAAGCTGTATACTACTGGGGACTGGCTTTATACTACTGGGGACAAGCTGTATACTGCTGGGGGCAAGCTGTATACTACTGGGGGCAGACTGTATACTACTGGGGGCTGGCTGTATACTATTGGGGGCAGGCTGTATACTGCTGGGGGCAGGCTGTATACTGCTGGGGGCTGGCTGTATACTGCTGGGGGCAGGCTGGGCTGGCATTTCCCACCCTCGGCTTAAACTCGAGTCAATAGGTTTTCCCAGTTTTTGGTGGTAAAATTAGGGGTTTCGGATTATACTCGGGTCGGCTTATACTCGAGTATATACGGTACATACAAACTTAACTTACAAACCTTCTATGTAACCCGGGGACCACCTGTATTGCTTATGTCAGTGGTAAAGTTGACGTTGCAAGATGATTTTTGAATTATGTTTCTAGCGCTGGAATGGATTGAGTAACACAGAAAAGACACACTGTCCTTACTGAAGATTAGCTCAAGACAAGAATACTTTATTTTTGGCACTGAAACACTTCATAAGACACTTTGCATAGGGCGTTCAAGTACACAAGCGGGCAATACTATTGTGTGGTTTGACCCCAGAAATGCAACACTATTGTATGCAAGCACAATGTAGAACCATTGGCTGTCTTCACATAAACAAAATTCCCAGGTGCTCCCCTTAATACCTTCCGCTAGGTGGTGCTAGCGAGCGCTAAGTCTTTGTATTTTCTACCTTACTTTGTTTGAATAGAAACCACACCCACTCTTTAGTTTTCGCTAGACAAGTTATGTGAAATGAATTCTGAGTCTTTAAAATGTCTGACAGTACGCAACATGGCATCCGAGACCAGTGCGATCTCCTTAACATCAGTTACTCTACGTGTCCACCGACAATTACAAATCCCCATACAGGCAGTCCCCGGGTTACATACAAGATAGGGTCTGGAGGTTTGTTCTTAAGTTGAATTTGTATGTAAGTCGAAACTGTATATTTTATAATGGAAGTTCTAGACAATTTTTTTTCTTTTGCCCCAGTGACAATTGGAGTTTCAAAACTTTTGGTGTAATTGGACCAAGAATTATCAATAAAGCTTCATTACAGACACCTTACAGCTGATCATTGCAGTCTGGGACTATAGTAACATCCAGAGAGCTTCACCAGAGGTCACAGTGGGCAGAGGGGTCCGTCTGTAACTATGGGTTGTCTGTAAGTCGGGTGTCCTTAAGTAGGGGACCGCCTGTACATACACTACAGGCACCAAATAGCTAGCTGCAGCTGACATGACCGGTCTCCAAATGGGTTTTGACGGGTTTCCTGGAAATTCTGGGTTGCATAGTATTATATTGTATCAACATGATTTACAGCAACAAAGCCATATCATAAAACCAGGATTTGTTGCTATATATAAAAGGTACATAAAGACACTTTCAAAGGCCTTCCAAAGCCTCTGTACTGATAGCATATACCGTCATAGGTTAAGCAGTGCTAAGTTTAAAATGGCATTGTAAGTAAAAAACTTGATTAGCCTCCAGGCACAGCTCTAGCTTTCTAGCAATAGCTACCAAGTAGTTTATTTATATAGTTTTTTATGAAATAAAGCAAAGCCATATATATGATTTGAGGTGTGGACTCTAAGGAGCCAGATGTTATATGCCTATTGCCTCCTACTTGAAGTATTATGCACATAGTTATATACTGACATCACATCACATATCTTTTAGTCTAAAGATTCATGGCTTATATTTAAAGTGTATTATCTATGGATCACAACGTGTAATGACTTAAAATAGAAGACTTCCATTAAACTGCTGTAAACGGATCTAGTTACTTCTAAACCCAAATGTACAATGAGAAAGACCTGATTAATATTGCTGCATGATGGTATAACTTCCTCCAAACTGATATGAAGTATCAGGGGGTCTGAAAAATAGTAAAAAATAAAATCAAAAAATCAAAATGTAATTAAAAAAACATAAATATTCAACACAAATATCCTAATTTGATCACTGACTGATGTTGACAAATCATTAGATTCAGTAATTGTTTTAACTGCCAAGGATCTAGTTGATTACTCGTTGCTAGCTATACAGTGCAGCATCAAATAATATCCCCCTTTCTCTAGAGTGAGCAGGGAGTAGCAGCGTCTCCCCTCTAGCAGTTAATCAGTAGAATTTCTTGTAAGTAAACTACTGTTTCACAGAGATTAGCAGCACAGACAGATGGGGCAACAACTGCAGGGATAGGCTAAACAGGGGAGAATAGCAAAGAAATTGCTGGACATAAGTAATGAAAATAATGCAAAGTTGTCCAATAAGACAAGATATACTGATATGGGAAAAAAATATTATCGGAGTAAAGCTTTAATTTACACTAAAAGGGAGTTAACTATTCGTCCCAGAGTTAAACTCTGCTCGCAGTCTGTTGTAGGAAAATGTACACCTTTATTATTTCTGTCCATTATGCCATTTCCAAGATATTCCCATCTCAATCCATATGCTAATGTGGCAGTTGGTGAACCAAAGTCATATCCTCAGTACTAGAGCATCTCCTGCGTATCTAATTGCAGAGGTAGTGGTCCAGGGAGGAAAAGCAGTGCTTCGGGACCTTGAATTAAAATGGAAAGAGCAGAATGGACAAAAGTAAAAGGTAATATTTTTTATGATGCGAAAAAAGGAGTGGACATCGGCATTAGCTCAGCATAAATTTTAAAAAATCCAAGTTTACTCATTTCTATAATACGGTAATGATAAAAACATGTGATATCAGTTCAACAAAAATAGGTGACACGTTCTGGACATTGCACATATGCAAGTTGCAACATATGCAAACATATGCAGAAAACATTGATTTTTAAGTGTAAATCGACTTTTCCCATAAAAAACATAAGAATTGTGAATCAATTAAAGTAGTACCAGTATATCTACTTGAATGCACAAAATGCCATGTTCAATATGTGGGATGCACATCATGAAAACTAAAATCCCGCATTTCGGAACATATAGGCGGTTCTAATTCCCTATAATGTAGAAAACACATGAATATATTTGGGGTTTCTAAAGGGTCTGTACAAACTATGAGTGTTACTGCCATAGAACATCATGTTACACCATATAAAAGAGGTGGTGATTACAAAAAAATTGCATATGAGGGAAGCGTATTGGATTATGCTCCTGGACAGACGCTTTCCATGGGGCATGAACCATAAAAGCGACTTTTCTTATATTTATTGAATGCTAAAACCAGCTTCACAACTTACATACATATTTATTATTAACATACCTTGTTTTTGTTACATTATGAATTCCCCATAGTTTTTACATCATGTTACTTACATCTATGACAAATTACATTGTTACCGTATATTTTAACATTATTGATAAAATACATTTGTTCAATACAATCACATGACCGTATACTTACTTTCACTCCTCTTTTACGCCTTTATTTTAACTTCCAGAGGCTTCTTTAAAGGCTCCACAATATTGTGCACATGAAGGTATGATTAAGGACAGCCTAGCGGTAATGTCTGAATAGCGTCACCTGTTTTTGCTAAAGTGATATTACTTGTTTTTATTATTGTTATGGAATTATTAAACTTGGATTTTTTAACATTATGCTGAGCTAGTGCAGTCGTCCACTCTTTTTTTAGCATCATTGGATTGCCTTGGATCCAGAACGGGCATCTTCTAAACAGGTCATGCACAGCTGATTCTACTGCGTGTGGCATTGTGGCTTTTATCATTTTTAATACTGTGAATATATACTAATTCTTGGGAGAGGCGGTAGACTCCATTTAAAGTTCCACAATATTAGTAAATCTGCCCACATTGTCTCTTGTGTAAAGGTAACAGATGAACCTGACTCAAATAGACGTTACTAATGCCGTTTTCTGCCATGATGCTTGTCTTGCAGAATCTTCATCTTGTTCCTGATTGGAGTGAGCATTGCCTGGGTTCCCATCCTGCAGTCTGCACAAAGTGGACAACTGTTTGATTATATTCAGTCCATCACCAGTTACTTAGGACCACCTATTGCATCTGTCTTCTTTCTGGCTATCTTTGTGAAGAGAGTTAATGAACCGGTCAGTAAAAATTACAATTGGTTATTCTACACTACCCATAGCATTACACATTTTAAAAAAAACTAGGTGGGAAACACAATTGCTCATACCATAAATTTCAGTTCTGAATAAGATCCATCGAAAGAATTGAAGTTCAAAATGGAAGATACCAGTCTACTAGTGTCCTGTTCCGTGAGCAGATTAATTGTACACAGTGAATGTGATGGTAGCATATTCTTTTATAACACATTTACTCATTGCCGGCGCAAGTACTGCAAATGCCAGGACCCACATCTGCATGGGGCCCACATAAGTCTGTACGTATGGAATGCATGGGTTAGAGGGGCACTGTATCTATTGAATCCTTATGGGTGAGGGTGGCTTTTTATAAAATAACCAGGAGGGGGCTGTTTGGTGTGATAAACTATGGAATAATTTAGGGAACAGGAGACTGTTAGGGCCTATGAAGGCTCTGATGTCCAGGGACCTACTGAAATAATAATTTGGGGTATTTGTACCAAAAATTCACCCTACTCAGTTTTTGTTAGTGGCACCAACCCTATTTGTATAAGGGTGATGACAAACATGGCATTTTTAGGCCGTTTTTGGGCTGTTTATAGTAGTACGTTTTCAGTTCGGAAAAAATGCATGCGTTTTTGACCAGTTTGAATTAAGATAATTGGTTGAACCTTTTACAAAACGCATGTGTTTAACGCATGCGTTTTAAACGATCTGAAAATGCACTAACTAAAAATGGATGAAAAACGGCCTAAAAACACCATGTGTGTCACCACCCTTAGGGAATGTAGTGCTGACAAAAAGTGATTCTATTCATTGTCTACAGGCGGGAACAAAGGTTTGAATGAACAAATTGTTTGGCCGATTACCACTCCACAAAAAAGGCTCCATATTTGGTAATTTTGCACAGAGATTTCAGCTGTTCTATCTAAACTACTAAAAAAGTAAAACTGTTTCCACCAATTAAGCGGCCTAATCTCCAGAACAGGTTAAGAAGTGAAAGTTTGACTGATTCATGCAGATTTAATTGCAAATTATGCTACAGGCAAAGATTTCATTGTCAACCTTGTATGACTTTTTCTATCCTTGTGGATTTCACGTTAGTTCTGCACTTTATCCACGTCCTATGCTATAGCCTAAAACAAACAAAGTAGAAGTCATAACGTTCAAGGAACTTATCTGAAGTTCAGACTGATGACTTTTTCATGTTTTTTCCTTTCAGGGAGCTTTCTGGGATTAATAATTGACTATTATTGGACTGTCACGGATGATCGCCGAGTTTGCTTTTGGCACTGGAAGTTGTGTGAAGCCCAGCAATTGCCCAAAAATCATATGTGGCGTGCACTATCTATATTTTGCAATCATTCTTTTTGCCGCAACAAGTATCATTGTGTTGGGAGTGTCCTTCATGACAAAGCCCATTGCTGACAAACATGTGAGTATAACAGTCTGCTATATTTAGGCGTTCATAATTAGCAATACAATATGTGTCAAAGGTCAGTGGGTAAATCGATTTTTAGCTACATTTGTGGAATTGGCATACATGGGAAACTCAATACAAGAGGCACCAGTACTAAGTGCCAAATGCTGCAAATTTTTTCTTTTTCCAGCACTAAAGTTTTACAAAACTCCAAAATCAATTTAATGAATTTTTCTTTTTCATTTTCTACATGAACATTTTTTTTATTGAAGGCTTGACCTATGTGTCTAGAGCAGTGGTGGCGAACCTATGGCACGGGTGCCAGAGGTGGCACTCAGGCCCTTTCTGTGGCACTCAACTCATCGCCCCAGTTCACCAAACACTGAATCTTCCTGCAGTCCCAGGCAACATAAAGGATGCTGCTCTCAAGAGCTATTTTAAAGCAACACTTTATTGGCTCTTTGGAACTGCGGGAAATGGTGATGACAGAACTTCATTATCTTTGGAGGTCCTCCGCTGGACCCAGCATTCTTCCTGTACAGGAGACCCTGGAGACAAGCTGCATGAGAGTCTGAATTTACCCTCCTTCTTTAAGCTGTATTGGTGGCCTCAGGTGGCCCTACATTGAAAGAAGTTGAAGAACAGGTAGCAATAAGTTACTGCTTAAATGCCACGTTGGCACTTCACAGTAAATAAGTGGATTTTGGTTGTTGTTTGGCACTAGGTCTCTAAAAGGTTCACCATCACTGGTCTAGACTCTAGAGTATTGATGAGGTGTAATATCTCTTTACTAATCTTGTAGTTTTCATGATATATTATGGATTGAAGGACATCTACCACCAGGATGAAGGATTGTAAACCAAGCACGATGACATACTGGTGTGTGCCCCTATGGCAGGACCTGCTCTTCTTTTAGCTTATGCACTAAAAAAGGCTTTTAAGAATATGCAAATTAGGGTGTTAATGGAGCCTGGAGCCCCCAGGATCATTTGCATATTTTTAAAGACTTTTTTCTTAAAACCAAGGGCATTGGAAGCTTAAAGAAGATGGGATCCTGCCAGAGGGGGCACACTAGCATGTCAGTTTGCTTAGTTTACAATCCTTCATCCTGGTGGTAGATCCCTTCAAAATATGGCTTAAAACTTAGGGAACTGTGTACCAATCCTACCCTGCATGAAACAACTGATCTGGTCTCAAATACACAATGAAGGTATGAGAGGACTTAAAAATAAAAATACATATAGAAGCTATACCAAATTTTTTTCACATTGACACACACTGGGGGTTACCTTTGCTACATTATACTTAATATATTTTGTCCCCCTTACACTACATCTTGGCTGGTTTGCTTTAACCCTTCCCGACGTGTGCCGTACTAGTACAGCGCGCTCCGGTGAAGGTGCATGGAGAGCCCTCTCCATAGCCGGTAAGTCTTTGCTGCACATTGCAGCAAAGACTTACCGCTAACACCCGCGATCGGTGCTAGCACCGATCGCGGGTGTTTCCACATCGATCACCGCCAGCAATGCTGCTTGGGCGATCCGTTGCCATGGCAGCTTCAGGTCTCGTTTTAATCCATTAATTACAATGTGCTAATTGCACATTGTAATGAATGAGGAGGAAAATCCCCATATACTGCCATACTGCAGTATGGCAGTATATATAGGATGATCAGACAACCTAGGGTTAAAGTACTCGAGGGAGTCTGAAAAAAAAGTGAAAGTAAAAATAAAAAAAAGTAAAAAAAAAATTATAATAAAATTCAAATCACCCCCTTTCATTAGAACTGATATAAATATTAATAACAGTAAAATCATAAACACATTAGGTAATGCCGCGTCTAAAATGCCCGATCTATAAAATATAATAGTTTTTCACTGGATTTAACCCGTAACGGAAAAAGTGCCCAAAGTCGAAAATGGCACTTTTTTTCCAAAAGTTGCAAAAAATACACCACTCACAGCTCCGGGCACCAAAGTATGAAAAAGTTATTGGCGCCAGAAGATGACAAAATCCCCCCAAAAATTATGCACAGGAGGTTTTAATTTGTAAATGTATGAAAACATTATAAAATCTATCAAAATTTGGTATCCCGTAATCGTACCGACCCAAGAAATAAAGTAGACATGTCATTTGCGGTGCACAGTGAAGCTGTAAAATCCAAGGCCAGGAAAACGTCGCAAATGTGTTTTTTCACCATTTTCACTGAATTTGGAATTTTTTTCCCGCTTCCCGTACACGACATGGAATATTAATACCGTCACTATGAAGTGCAATTTGTTACGCAGAAAATAAGCCTCACAGAGCCTTTAGGTGGAAAAATAAAGTTATAGATTTTGAAGGTGATGAGTGAAAAATGGAAGTGAAAAAACTTAAAAAGGCCAAGTCGTTAGGTTTAAATCAATAATTTACACTAATTAATGGTGTAATGGCTGACAATTTTTCTAGATGTAAATGATACAAATTCTTCTAGCCAGACACTTTATCTAGGTACTTTTCAAAACTGTCTCCTGAGGCGCTAAAACAGTAATATACGGTCTGTAAACCAAGAATTCTGGAAAATTTGATGGATTCATTTCCTCTGCTGTGTTTATTTGCTGCCTGCTAAGCAGATCTATGTACCAAAGATCTGCATGATTCATTCTTGACAACTTTTTGCATATTTTAGATTTATTTGAGTTAATCCAATGATTGCCCTTGAAGTAGTTCTGCAGAAATAATGGCTGACAGTAGGCCATGTGACCCTTTATATTAGCTAATGGGTCATGTGGAAATAGCTGAGAATTCTCACTAAAAGCTATTAAGTAAAGAAATATATGTAAAACCTTCTCGTAACATGACATAAGTACAGAGGGATGAACACAACACTACAAATTGACCTACTGAGTATAGACAGCAGAAACAAATAGTGACATAACACTGACCCAATATAAACAGGTCATAACCATTTACTTCAACATAACTCTGAATATTCAGAAGTAACATACAATAAACCCCTTGAACCCGATGATCTGACTTTTCTATGTTACTCCTTAAAGGGAACATGTCAGCAGAAATGTACCCAATTAACTACTACACTATGTAAGCAGATTAAAGGACACCTGTCATCAGGTGTTGGTCACTAGTCCTGTCACCTCTAGCTGTTGGAGCAGCTCACAAGGATCCCATCCCAGCCTTTATCTAGTTATTTCATACATTATCATTGTAAAATCACATATTTTTATCATGTAAATGAGGCTGGTCACATGGTCAGAGGCAGTGATGTCACCCCTGTTACCCCTCCCCTCTCCTCCCCTTGCTCATGTCTGTGTGTAATGTATAGTAAAGCATTGCTAGTTGTGTGCTGCATCTGCTGACATGCTGCATCCTCCTATTACACATGTGAGACACAGACATCAGCTACACATGTACCTGACATGTTCTGCTGCCTGGAGCTGCTGTATCTCTCCTAAACACACACACTGCACACACAAGCTGCAGGGGGTGTGGCCACCAGCACCAGGAAGCACATCATTATACAGCCTCACATCATTATACAGCCTCACATCATTATACGGCTGTCAGTCAAGCACTGGGGGTGTGGCTGTGCTTCCCACTCATGAATGAGTGGACAGCTTGAATATGCTAATGATTCATTGGACATTCACAGGTCATTTGCATACAGCTTTAGGACCTCATTGCTTAGGTTTACAGGCATGTAGAGGGACAATAGGGATAGAGGCAATGCTCTCTAATGGCAGTTTATGAAAATATATTTAGTTTAGGGGGGTTATTTTGCATGACGGGTTCTCTTTAAAACAGTCCACATCCTGTTTTCATGGCCTAGCGTGGTGGCATCATTCAGAAGATAAACTTTGAAGTGAGATGTAAATTGATGTTTATAACTCACAGAAGTGGAGCCAGTTTACTCTCACTTCAAAGTTGATTTTCTGGATAATGCGACACACACTGGAAGGTGCTATGCTGTTTACAACATAATAGAAGTGGTTTATTAGGTCAATTTCTGCTGACAGGTTCCCTTTAATATAATGTGATAATGTTGAAGAACAATGTGGATGACTTGTTTAAAATTGGCTCTTTGCCTGTTGTATTTAGGTGATATTAATAGTATTATTAAAAGTTTTATTGTGTTTATTCATACTGCTGTATTTATATGAAGTATATTTGAACCCTAATTGTGGCCCACTAGGCCTTTTTCTTGATTTTCTGAACACATTTTATATGTTTTGTAAACTGCTTGATGTGGGTTACTAGAAGTTTTTTTTATTTTGGCAGCTTTACCGTTTGTGTTGGTCATTGAGAAACAGCAAAGAGGAGAGGGAAGACCTGGATGCTAATGACTGGGTTAATGAAGACGACCAAGAAAGTGATGATTTTGAGGAGGGTTAGTCATATATACTTACCGTAAAAATGGCTGGTACCTTTCCCACCAAACTCATAACTCTGGAAACCTGACAATTTCAACCTTCTTCTCCCATGCTGGACCCTATTGCATTCACACTGATACTTTGGTGTACCATCACAGGAAATCCATAAAGGGGTTGTCCACCTTCAGCAAATAATTGATATGGTTTGTGTAAAGAAAGTTATACAATTTTCCAGTATACTTTCTGTATAAATTACTCACTGTTTTTGATATCTCTGCTTGGTGTCATCCTATAGAAAGCTTCTATGTTTATCTCCAGTGAATAGGAATCTGACCATGGACAACACAGTGCACGGCTCGTTTAAAACACCAGCTCTGATTACTGTCTTGATATAATGAGGCGTGCACCTGTGTGACCACAGACAGATTTCTATCCACTGAAGAAAAAATAGAAGCTTCAATACCAGGAAGCAAGCAGAGATCTTGAAAACAGCTAGGAATTGATACAGAATTCATATTGGAAAATTGTATAATTTTTCATTACACAACCATATTAATTATTTGCTGAAAGTGGACAGCCCCTTTAATCTTTCGTGCTCTCCAATGCAGTGGTCCTATACACCCCTGCCATGCAACACACCCTCTGATCCCAACACTAACACATAGCATGATCACTGCCTATTATCTTGTGTATTTAGAGGACCATAACACTAGTGAGATTTTACCTTTTGCCTCCCTGAGGCAAATATTTGTGATACTACAATGTCTCACATCTGCTACCTTAATATCAGAACCAGTTGCAGACCCAGTAACCACTAACACAGATGAAGTTAATATATATAATATATATATATATATTTATATAACATACTACTTTTACCCTGACCCTTACATGACTAAGATGAAACCATTCTGGTGCCCCTATCAAACAGGAGACCTGGCAGAGATATGGAGTGAAGCCACAAGACTTAGCTATACACCATTACTGTATAAATTACTGTTACACTGGGCTCACACTCCTTCCCAGATTCATCCGCTATGACTCCTTTCAGATATCCTAAAATGAATTTGGACAAGGTCATTTTACTAATAACGTACATTATTAATTTTCAATTATTATACAATTTTCTTTCTTATGTTTGCATCAAAAACAGATCTTCGGGCATACAACTGGTTCTGTGGTTTTCGATGACAAGAAACCTCCAAAACTAGTGAAGAGGAGAAGAAGGCCTTGGAATCGAAGATGACAGACATCAGAAGTGCCTCTTTGGAAGAACGTGGTCAATATCAATGGCATCATCCTGCTTGCTGTGGCCGTTTTCTGCATGGTAACTTGCATAGATAGATTTGTTATTAATAGACTGTTCATTCCATCCACTTCCACATAAATCAATGATTAAATGGTTGATTCTGAGACATGCTTTGTTCACTTCGGAACCACATGTCTTGAGAAGGAAAGAAAATTTGGATTTGAAAATTACCCTGTGGGTAACAACTCATTGTACATCATGCATCAGGGTAGAGAAAGGGAGGTCCTAGACATGTACATTTGGTGAACTATATGATGTATCGCACTGACCTGTAATGTGTCGAAACAGTAAAAGGCTGCAATATATTGATTATGGAGCTGTGCATATTGTCAGTGGTTATAAAGATGCGTACAGTAAGTCCCTCACATTCCAGTTTAAGATTATTTGTATTTTAATAATAAATAAATATTTTAGATGGTTCTTTTGTTATGGCATATTACAAGAAGATGTTATAGACTTTGCAAAAGTTTGTAACAGGCAATGTTCAAAAAGATATGTAGTAAAAGAAAAAAACAAAACTACAGTGAAACCTTTCCAGAAGACCACCCTTTGAGAAGATCATGTCGATCCCCAAATATACTGTTACACAACGACAGCTATCTTACCATAAAATAATACAATTAATACTACAGTACAAGTCCTGATAATGCGTTGAACCATGACCACCCCCACTACATATTGCATAATAAATATTACATCCATACTGGTGGATTACAAAAGATGAGGCTCCAAATAAAACAAACGCTCACTTACAATATTACTTCTGTCATCTTCCCACCTTCCAAAAACCAGAACCTTTTATTTCTCCAGTTTACAGAGCTGTAAAGAAGCTTGTTTTCTGTGGACAAGATTTACTTCTAGTTGCACCTTTTACTAGCTAAATAGCTAATAGCTAAAAATAGCTAAAAATCCAAAGGTTGTGAAAATTTTTATTTTTTTTAAAACAACGCTGCACCATTTCTTAATGGTTTTGGTTTTACTGATTTGGTTTTACTAATTTTATTATATTGCAACATCCCCCCAGGTCCTAGCCTTTTCTTGGAGCCTGGAGGCAGCAGTGGAGTCTCTTACTCTGACCATGTGCTCAAAGATAAGACCTCGTGCTTTTATCTCCTGGTCAGGTGGTAGCACCTCTCCAATCACATTCCAGTTTACAATACAACACATTACTTACACCCACTTAACTATTGCCTGGTCAGGCGAGTTGATCAGACTCACTAATGGATCCTGACAGGTAGAGGGCCTTATTCGCAACTACTCCCTTACCTACATGTTGGGCAGGGGTGTTGCAATATTATACACTGCTTTTATTCTTTTGGCAGGATGACATGGAGATGCCAAAATTTTTCTCACCATAAAAAAATTATATTCTTCTAGAATGTAAGCCACACAAGACTTGGGAAGAAGAAAGGAACACCCTCAATCACATGTGGCACATATAGCCAATCAGCGACCGTCAGGCTTAGTGATGTCACAACTAGAGATGGCGCATCAATTCTAAATGAAGAAGAATTCGTTTAGAATTTCAGGAAAACTTCAGTTCTGCACGAATCCGAAGTTTACGGTGATTCGTGGGAGCAATTTTTTGTTTCCCTTTTTAGCAAATAACCACAAGCACAACATGTTACATGGGCAGAAACTCTGGGAAGAAGAAAGGACACCCTCGATCACATGTGCAGACATGTAAGCCAACAGCGACTGGCAGGCTATGTGATGTTTCTGCCCTATAAAAAACAGATGGCCATTTTCAATCTTGTCATTTCACACTGCATGTGCATCTAGCTGCTTGTACTCTGCTGATAATGAAAAATGGATGAAAAACGGCCTAAAAACACCATGTGTGTCACCACCCATAGGGAATGTAGTGCTGACAAAAAGTGATTCTATTCATTGTCTACAGGCGGGAACAAAGGTTTGTATGAACAAATTGTTTGGCCGATTACCACTCCACAAAAAAGGCTCCATATTTGTAATTTGCACAGAGATTTCAGCTGTTCTATCTAAACTACTAAAAAGTAAAACTGTTTCCACCAATTAAGCGGCCTAATCTCCAGAACAGGTTAAGAAGTGAAAGTTTGACTGATTCATGCAGATTTAATTGCAAATTATGCTACAGGCAAAGATTTCATTGTCAACCTTGTATGACTTTTTCTATCCTTGTGGATTTCACAGTTAGTTCTGCACTTTATCCACGTCCTATGCTATAGCCTAAAACAAAACAAAGTAGAAGTCATAACGTTCAAGGAACTTATCTGAAGTTCAGACTGATGACTTTTTCATGTTTTTTCCTTTCAGGGAGCTTTCTGGGGATTAATAATTGGACTATTAATTGGACTGTCACGGATGATCGCCGAGTTTGCTTTTGGCACTGGAAGTTGTGTGAAGCCCAGCAATTGCCCAAAAATCATATGTGGCGTGCACTATCTATATTTTGCAATCATTCTTTTTGCCGCAACAAGTATCATTGTGTTGGGAGTGTCCTTCATGACAAAGCCCATTGCTGACAAACATGTGAGTATAACAGTCTGCTATATTTAGGCGTTCATAATTAGCAATACAATATGTGTCAAAGGTCAGTGGGTAAATCGATTTTTAGCTACATTTGTGGAATTGGCATACATGGGAAACTCAATACAAAGAGGCACCAAGTACTAAGTGCCAAATGCTGCAAATTTTTTACTTTTTCCAGCATAAAGTTTTAACAAAACTCCAAAATCAATTTAATGAATTTTTCTTTTTCATTTTCTACATGATACATTTTTTTTATTGAAGGCTTGACCTATGTGTCTAGAGCAGTGGTGGCGAACCTATGGCACGGGTGCCAGAGGTGGCACTCAGAGCCCTTTCTGTGGGCACTCAACTCATCGCCCCAGTTCACCAAACACTGAATCTTCCTGCAGTCCCAGGCAACATAAAGGATGCTGCTCTCAAGAGCTATTTTAAAGCAACACTTTATTGGCTCTTTGGAACTGCGGGAAATGGTGATGACAGAACTTCATTATCTTTGGAGGTCCTCCTGCTGGACCCAGCATTCTTCCTGTACAGGGAGACCCTGGAGACAAGCTGCAATGAGAGTCTGAATTTACCCTCCTTCTTTAAGCTGTATTGGTGGCCTCAGGTGGCCCATACAATTGAAAGAAGTTGAAGAACAGGTAGCAATAAGTTACTGCTTAAAATGCCACGTTGGCACTTCACAGTAAATAAGTGGATTTTGGTTGTTGTTTGGGCACTAGGTCTCTAAAAGGTTCACCATCACTGGTCTAGACTCTAGAGTATTGATGAGGTGTAATATCTCTTTACTAAGTCTTGTAGTTTTCATGATATATTATGGATTGAAGGACATCTACCACCAGGATGAAGGATTGTAAACCAAGCACGATGACATACTGGTGTGTGCCCCCTATGGCAGGACCTGCTCTTCTTTTAGCTTATTGCACTAAAAAAGGCTTTTAAGAATATGCAGATTAGGGTGTTAATGGAGTCTGGAGCCCCCAGGATCATTTGCATATTTTTTAAAGACTTTTTTTCTTAAAACCAAGGGCATTGGAAGCTTAAAGAAGATGGGATCCTGCCAGAGGGGGCACACTAGCATGTCAGTTTGCTTAGTTTACAATCCTTCATCCTGGTGGTAGATGCCCTTCAAAATATGGCTTAAAACTTTAGGGAACTGTGTACCTATCCTACCTCTGCATGAAACAACTGATCTGGTCTCAAATACACAATGAAGGTATGAGACGACTTAAAAAATAAAAATACATATAGAAGCTATACCAAATTTTTTCACATTGACACACACTGGGGGTTACCTTTGCTACATTATACTTAATATATTTTGTCCCCCTTACACTACATCTTGGCTGGTTTGCTTTAACCCCTTCCCGACGTGCGCCGTACTAGTACAGCGCGCTCCGGGTGAAGGTGCATGGAGAGCCCTCTCCATAGCCGGTAAGTCTTTGCTGCACATTGCAGCAAAGACTTACCGCTAACACCCGCGATCGGTGCTAGCACCGATCGCGGGTGTTTCCACATCGATCACCGCCAGCAATGCTGCTTGGGCGATCCGTTGCCATGGCAGCTTCAGGTCTCGTTTTAATCCATTAATTACAATGTGCTAATTACACATTGTAATGAATGAGGAGGAAAATCCCCATATACTGCCATACTGCAGTATGGCAGTATATGATAGGATTGATCAGACAACCTAGGGTTAAAGTACTCGAGGGAGTCTGAAAAAAAGTGAAAGTAAAAATAAAAAAAAGGTAAAAAAAAATTATAATAAAAATTCAAATCACCCCCTTTCATTAGAACTGATATAAATATTAATAAACAGTAAAAATCATAAACACATTAGGTAATGCCGCGTCTGAAAATGCCCGATCTATTAAAATATAATAACGTTTTTTCACTGGGTTTAACCCCGTAACGGAAAATAGTGCCCAAAGTCGAAAATGGCACTTTTTTTTCCAAAAGTTGCAAAAAATTACACCACTCACAGCTCCGGGCACCAAAGTATGAAAAAGTTATTGGCGCCAGAAGATGACAAAATCCCCCCCAAAAAATTATGCACAGGAGGTTTTAATTTTTGTAAATGTATGAAAACATTATAAAATCTATCAAAATTTGGTATCCCCGTAATCGTACCGACCCAAAGAATAAAGTAGACATGTCATTTGCGGTGCACAGTGAAAGCTGTAAAATCCAAGGCCACAGGAAAACGTTGCAAATGTGTTTTTTCACCATTTTCACTGAATTTGGAATTTTTTTCCCGTTTCCCAGTACACGGCATGGAATATTAAATACCGTCACTATGAAGTGCAATTTGTTACGCAGAAAATAAGCCATCACAGAGCTCTTTAGGTGGAAAAATAAAAGTTATAGATTTTTGAAGGTGATGAGTGAAAAATGGAAGTGAAAAAACTTAAAAAGGCCAAGTCGTTAAGGGGTTAAATCAATAATTTACACTAAATTAATGGTGTAAAGGCTGACAATTTTTCTAGATGTAAATGATACAAATTCTTCTAGCCAGACACCTTTATCTAGGTACTTTTCAAAACTGTCTCCTGAGGCGCTAAAACAAGTAATATACGGTATCTTGTAAACCAAGAATTCTGGAAAATTTTGATGGATTCATTTCCTCTGCTGTGTTTATTTGCTGCCTGCTAAGCAGATCTATGTACCAAAGATCTGCATGATTCTATTCTTGACAACTTTTTGCATATTTTAGATTTATTTGAGTTAATCCAATGATTGCCCTTGAAGTAGTTCTGCAGAAATAATGGCTGACAGTAGGCCATGTGACCCTTTATATTAGCTAATGTGGTCATGTGGAAATAGCTGAGAATTCTCACTAAAAGCTATTAAGTAAAGAAATATATGTAAAACCTTCTCGTAACATGACATAAGTACAGAGGGATGAACACAACACTACAAATTGACCTACTGGAGTATAGACAGCAGAAACAAATAGTGACATAACACTGACCCAATATTAACAGGTCATAACCAATTTAATTCAACATAACCTCTGAATATTCAGAAGTAACATACAATAAACCCCTTGAACCCGATGATCTGACCTTTTCTATGTTACTCCTTAAAGGGAACATGTCAGCAGAAATGTACCCAATTAACTACTACCACTATGTAAGCAGATTAAAGGACACCTGTCATCAGGTGTGTGTCACTAGTCCTGTCACCTCTAGCTGTTGGAGCAGCTCACAAGGATCCCATCCCAGCCTTTATCTAGTTTTTCATACATTATCATTGTAAAATCACATATTTTTATCATGTAAATGAGGCTGGTCACATGGTCAGAGGCAGTGATGTCACCCCTGTTACCCCTCCCCTCTCCTCCCCTTGCTCATGTCTGTGTGTAATGTATAGTAAAGCATTGCTAGTTGTGTGCTGCATCTGCTGACATGCTGCATCCTCCTATTACACATGTGAGACACAGACATCAGCTACACATGTACCTGACATGTTCTGCTGCCTGGAGCTGCTGTATCTCTCCTAAACACACACACTGCACACACAAGCTGCAGGGGGTGTGGCCACCAGCACCAGGAAGCACATCATTATACAGCCTCACATCATTATACAGCCTCACATCATTATACGGCTGTCAGTCAAGCACTGGGGGTGTGGCTGTGCTTCCCACTCATGAATGAGTGGACAGCTTGAATATGCTAATGATTCATTGGACATTCACAGGTCATTTGCATACAGCTTTAGGACCTCATTGCTTAGGTTTACAGGCATGTAGAGGGACAATGAGGGATAGAGGCAATGCTCTCTAATGGCAGTTTATGAAATATATTTAGTTTAGGGGGGTTATTTTGCATGACGGGTTCTCTTTAAAACAGTCCACATCCTGTTTTTCATGGCCTAGCGTGGTGGCATCATTCAGAAGATAAACTTTGAAGTGAGATGTAAATTGATGTTTATAAAGTCACAGAAGTGGAGCCAGTTTACTTCTCACTTCAAAGTTGATTTTCTGGATAATGCGAACACACTGGAAGGTGCTATGCTGTTTACAACATAATAGAAGTGGTTTATTAGGTCAATTTCTGCTGACAGGTTCCCTTTAATATAATGTGATAATGTTGAAGAACAATGTGGATGACTTGTTAAAATTGGCTCTTTGCCTGTTTGTATATTAGGTGATATTAATAGTATTATTAAAAGTTTTATTGTGTTTATTCATACTGCTGTATTTATATGAAGTATATTTGAACCCTAATTGTGGCCCACTAGGCCTTTTTCTTGATTTTCTGAACACATTTTATATGTTTTGTAAACTGCTTGATGTGGGTTACTAGAAGTTTTTTTTATTTTGGCAGCTTTACCGTTTGTGTTGGTCATTGAGAAACAGCAAAGAGGAGAGGGAAGACCTGGATGCTAATGACTGGGTTAATGAAGACGACCAAGAAAGTGATGATTTTGAGGAGGGTTAGTCATATATACTTACCGTAAAAATGGCTGGTACCTTTCCCACCAAACTCATAACTCTGGAAACCTGACAATTTCAACCTTCTTCTCCCATGCTGGACCCTATTGCATTCACACTGATACTTTGGTGTACCATCACAGGAAATCCATAAAGGGGTTGTCCACCTTCAGCAAATAATTGATATGGTTTGTGTAAAGAAAGTTATACAATTTTCCAGTATACTTTCTGTATAAATTACTCACTGTTTTTGATATCTCTGCTTGTGTCATCCTATAGAAAGCTTCTATGTTTATCTCCAGTGAATAGGAATCTGACCATGGACAACACAGTGCACGGCTCGTTAATAACACCAGCTCTGATTACTGTCTTGATATAATGAGGCGTGCACCTGTGTGACCACAGACAGATTTCTATCCACTGAAGAAAAAATAGAAGCTTTCAATACCAGGAAGCAAGCAGAGATCTTGAAAACAGCTAGGAATTGATACAGAATTCATATTGGAAAATTGTATAATTTTTCATTACACAACCATATTAATTATTTGCTGAAAGTGACAGCCCCTTTAATCTTTCGTGCTCTCCAATGCAGTGGTCCTATACACCCCTGCCATGCAACACACCCTCTGATCCCAACACTAACACATAGCATGATCACTGCCTATTATCTTGTGTATTTAGAGGACCATAACACTAGTGAGATTTTACCTTTTGCCTCCCTGAGGCAAATATTTGTGATACTACAATGTTCTCACATCTGCTACCTTAATATCAGAACCAGTTGCAGACCCAGTAACCACTAACACAGATGAAGTTATATATATATAATATATATATATATATTATATATAACATACTACTTTTACCCTGACCCTTACATGACTAAGATGGAAACCATTCTGGTTGCCCCTATCAAACAGGAGACCTGGCAGCAGATATGGAGTGAAGCCACAAGACTTAGCTATACACCATTACTGTATAAATTACTGTTACACTGGGCTCACACTCCTTCCCAGATTCATCCGCTATGACTCCTTTCAGATATCCTAAAATGAATTTGGACAAGGTCATTTTACTAATAACGTACATTATTAATTTTCAATTATTATACAATTTTCTTTCTTATGTTTGCATCAAAAACAGTTTAGCGGAGCATACAACTGGTTCTGTTTTTCGATGACAGAAACCTCCAAAACTAGTGAAGAGGAGAAGAAGGCCTTGGAATCGAAGATGACAGACACTCAGAAGTGCCTCTTTGGAAGAACGTGGTCAATATCAATGGCATCATCCTGCTTGCTGTGGCCGTTTTCTGCCATGGTACTTGCATAGATATGATTGTTATTAATAGACTGTTCATTCCATCCACTTCCACATAATATCAATGATTAAATGGTTGATTCTGAGACATGCTTTGTTCACTTCGGAACCACATGTCTTGAAGAAGGAAAAAAATTTGGATTTGAAATTACCCTGTGGGTAACAACTCATTGTACATCATGCATCAGGGTAGAGAAAGGGAGGTCCTAGACATGTACATTTGGTGAACTATATGATGTATCGCACTGACCTGTAATGTGTCGAAACAGTAAAAGGCTGCAATATATTGATTATGGAGCTGTGCATATTGTCAGTGGTTATAAAGATGCGTACAGTAAGTCCCTCACATTCCAGTTTAAGATTATTTGTATTTTAATAATAAATAAATATTTTAGATGGTTCTTTTGTTATGGCATATTACAAGAAGATGTTATAGACTTTGCAAAAGTTTGTAACAGGCAATGTTCAAAAAGATATGTAGTAAAAGAAAAAAACAAAATACAGTGAAACCTTTCCAGAAGACCACCCTTTGAGAAGATCATGCGATCCCCAAATATACTGTTACACAACGACAGCTATCTTACCATAAATAATACAATTAATACTACAGTACAAGTCCTGATAATGCGTTGAACCATGACCACCCCCACTACATTATTGCATAATAAATATTACATCCATACTGGTGGATTACAAAAGATGAGGCTCCAAATAAAACAAACGCTCACTTACAATATTACTTCTGTCATCTTCCCACCTTCCAAAAACCAGAACCTTTTATTTCTCCAGTTTACAGAGCTGTAAAGAAGCTTGTTTTCTGTGGACAAGATTTACTTCTAGTTGCACCTTTTACTAGCTAAATAGCTAATAGCTAAAAATAGCTAAAAATCCAAAGGTTGTGAAAATTTTTATTTTTTTTAAAACAACGCTGCACCATTTCTTAATGGTTTTGGTTTTACTGATTTGGTTTTACTAATTTTATTATATTGCAACATCCCCCCAGGTCCTAGCCTTTTCTTGGAGCCTGGAGGCAGCAGTGGAGTCTCTTACTCTGACCATGTGCTCAAAGATAAGACCTCGTGCTTTTATCTCCTGGTCAGGTGGTAGCACCTCTCCAATCACATTCCAGTTTACAATACAACACATTACTTACACCCACTTAACTATTGCCTGGTCAGGCGAGTTGATCAGACTCACTAAATGGATCCTGACAGGTAGAGGGCCTTATTCGCAACTACTCCCTTACCTACATGTTGGCAGGGGTGTTGCAATATTATACACTGCTTTTATTCTTTTGGCAGATGACATGGAGATGCCAAAATTTTTCTCACCATAAAAAATTATATTCTTCTAGAATGTAAGCCACACAAGACTTGGGAAGAAGAAAGGAACACCCTCAATCACATGTGGCACATATAGCCAATCAGCGACCGTCAGGCTTAGTGATGTCACAACTAGAGATGGCGCATCAATTCTAAATGAAGAAGAATTCGTTTAGAATTTCAGGAAAACTTCAGTTCTGCACGAATCCGAAGTTTACGGTGATTCGTGGAGCAATTTTTTGTTTCCCTTTATTAGCAAATAACCACAAGCACAACATGTTACATGGGCAGAAACTCTGGGAAGAAGAAAGGAACACCCTCGATCACATGTGCAGACATGTAAGCCAACAGCGACTGGCAGGCTATGTGATGTTTCTGCCCTATAAAAACAGATGGCCATTTTCAATCTTGTCATTTCACACTGCATGTGCATCTAGCTGCTTGTACTCTGCTGATAATGTTCAACATAACCTCTGAATATTCAGAAGTAACATACAATAAACCCCTTGAACCCGATGATCTGACCTTTTCTATGTTACTCCTTAAAGGGAACATGTCAGCAGAAATGTACCCAATTAACTACTACCACTATGTAAGCAGATAAAGGACACCTGTCATCAGGTGTGTGTCACTAGTCCTGTCACCTCTAGCTGTTGGAGCAGCTCACAAGGATCCCATCCCAGCCTTTATCTAGTTATTTCATACATTATCCATTGTAAAATCACATATTTTTATCATGTAAATGAGGCTGGTCACATGGTCAGAGGCAGTGATGTCACCCCTGTTACCCCTCCCCTCTCCTCCCCTTGCTCATGTCTGTGTGTAATGTATAGTAAAGCATTGCTAGTGTGTGTGCTGCATCTGATGACATGCTGCATCCTCCTATACAATGTGAGACAACAGACATCAGCTACACATGTACCTGACATGTTCTGCTGCCTGGAGCTGCTGTATCTCTCCTAACACACACACACAGCACACACAAGCTGCAGGGGGTGTGGCCACCAGCACCAGGAAGCACATTATTATACAGCCTCACATCATTATACAGCCTACATCATATACAGGCTGTCAGTCAAGCACTGGGGGTGTGGCTGTGCTTCCCACTCATGAATGAGTGGACAGCTTGAATATGCTAATGATTCATTGGACATTTCACAGGTCATTTGCATACAGCTTTAGGACCTCATTGCTAGGTTTACAGGCATGTAGAGGGACAATGAAGGGATAGAGGCAATGCTCTCTAATGGCAGTTTATGAAAATATATTTAGTTTAGGGGGGTTATTTGCATGACGGGTTATCTTTAAAACAGACCAGATCCTGTTTTTCATGGCCAAGCGTGGTGGCATCATTCAGAAAATAAACTTTGAAGTGAGATGTAAATTGATGTTTATAAAGTCACAGAAGTGGAGCCAGTTTACTTCTCACTTCAAAGTTGATTTTCTGGATAATGCGAACACACTGGAAGGTGTTATGCTGTTTACAACATAATAGAAGTGGTTTATTAGGTCAATTTCTGCTGACAGGTTCACTTTAATATAATGTGATAATGTTGAAGAACAATGTGGATGACTTGTTAAAACTGGGTCTTTGCCTGTTTTGTATATTAGGTGATATTAATAGTATTATTAAAAGTTTTATTGTGTTTAGTTCACATTGCTGTATTTATAATGAAGTATATTTGAGCCCTAATTGTGGCCCACTAGGCCTTTTTCTTCATTTTCTGAACACAATTTTATATGTTTTGTAAACTGCTTGATGTGGGTGACTAGAAGTTTTTTTTTTATTTTGGCAGCTTTACCGTTTGTGTTGGTCATTGAGAAACAGCAAAGAGGAGAGGGAAGACCTGGATGCTAATGACTGGGTTAATGAAGACGAACAAGAAAGTGATGATTTTGAGGAGGGTTAGTCATACTGATACTTACCGTAAAATGGC
This sequence comes from Engystomops pustulosus, assembly GCA_019512145.1. Taxonomy (NCBI): domain Eukaryota; kingdom Metazoa; phylum Chordata; class Amphibia; order Anura; family Leptodactylidae; genus Engystomops; species Engystomops pustulosus. Next base: position 234,264,276 of record CM033641.1, read on the forward strand.
TGGTACCTTTCCCACCAAACTCATAACTCTGGAAACCTGACAATTCCAACCTTCTTCTCCCATGCTGGACCCTATTGCATTCACACTGATACTTTGGTGTACCATCACAGGCAAATTCCATTAAAGGGGTTGTCCACCTTCAGCAAATAATTGATATGGTTTGTGTAAAGAAAAGTTATACAATTTTCCAGTATACTTTCTGTATAAATTACTCACTGTTTTTGATATCTCTGCTTGGTGTCATCCTATAGAAAGCTTCTATGTTTATCTCCAGTGAATAGGAATCTGACCATGGACACACAGGTGCACGGCTCGTTATAACACACAGCTCTGATTACTGTCTGTGATATAATGAGGCGTGCACCTGTGTGACCACAGACAGATTTCTATCCACTGGAAGAAAAAATAGAAGCTTTCAATACCAGGAAAGCAAGCAGAGATCTTGAAAACAGCTAGGAATTGATACAGAATTCATATTGGAAAATTGTATAATTTTTCATTACACAAACCATATCAATTATTTGCTGAAAGTGGACAGCCCCTTTAATCTTTCAGTGCTCTCCAATGCAGTTGGTCCTATACACCCCTGCCATGCAACACACCCTATGATCCCAACACTAAACCATAGCATGATCACTGCCTATTAATCTTTGTGTATTTAGAGGACCATAACACTAGTGAGATTTTACCTTTTGCCTCCCTGAGGCAAATATTTGTGATACTACAATGTTCTCACATCTGCTACCTTAATATCAGAACCAGTTGCAGACCCAGTAACCACTAACACAGATGAAGTTATATATATATATATATATATATATATATATATATATATATATATATATACTACTTTTACCCTGACCCTTACATGACTAAGATGGAAACCATTCTGGGTGCCCCTATCAAACAGGAGACCTGGCAGCAGATATGGAGTAAAGCCACAAAGACTTAGCTATACACCACTTACTGTATAAATTACTGTTACACTGGGCTCACACTCCTTCCCAGATTCATCCGCTATGACTCCTTTTCAGATATCCTAAAATGAATTTGGACAAGGTCATTTTACTAAATAACGTACATTATTAATTTTCAATTATTAATTACAATTTTCTTTCTTATGTTTGCAGTCAAAAAACAGAGTTGCTTTCGGAAGGCATACAACTGGTTCTGTGGTTTCGATGACAAGAAACCTCCAAAACTTAGTGAAGAGGAGAAGAAGGCCTTGGAATCGAAGATGACAGACACCTCAGAAGTGCCTCTTTGGAAGAACGTGGTCAATATCAATGGCATCATCCTGCTTGCTGTGGCCGTTTTCTGCCATGGTTACTTTGCATAGATATGATGTGTTATTAATAGACTGTTCATTCCATCCACTTCCACATAAGATCAATGATTAAATGGTTGATTCTGAGACATGCTTTGTTCACTTCGGAACCACATGTCTTGAAGAAGGAAAGAAAATTTGGATTTGAAAATTTACCCTGTGGGTAACAACTCATTGTACATCATGCATTAGGGTAGAGAAAGGGAGGTCCTAGACATGTACAGTTGGTGAACTATATGATGTATCGCACTGACCTGTAATGTGTCGGAAACAGTAAAAGGCTGCAATATATTGATTATGGAGCTGTGCATATTGTCAGTGGTTATTAAAGATGCGTACAGTAAAGTCCCTCACATTCCAGTTTAAAGATTATTTGTATTTTAATAAATAATAAAAAATATTTTAGATGGTTCTTTTGTTATGGCATAATTACAAGAAAGATGTTATAGACTTTGCAAAAGTTTGTAAACAGGCAATGTTCAAAAAGATAATGTAGTAAAAAGAAAAAACAAAAATACAGTGAAACCTTTCCAGAAGACCACCCCTTTGAGAAGATCATTGCGATCCCCAAATATTACTGTTACACAACGACAGCTATCATTACCATAAATAATACAATTAATACTACAGTACAAGTCCTGATAATGCGTTGAACCATGACCACCCCCACTACATTATTGCATAATAAATATTACATCCATACTGGTAGGGATTACAAAAGATGAGGCTCCAAAATAAAACAAACGCTCACTTACAATATTACTTCTGTCATCTTCCCACCTTCCAAAAAACAGAACCTTTTATTTCTCCAGTTTATAGAGCTGTAAAGAGGCTTGTTTTCTGTGGGACAAGATTTACTTCTAGTTGCACCTTTTACTAGCTAAATAGCTAATAGCTAAAAATAGCTAAAAATCCAAAGGTTGTGAAAATGTTTATTTTTTTTTTAAACGATGCTGCACCATTTTCTTAATGGTTTTGGTTTTACTGATTTGGTTTTACTAATTTTATTATATTGCAACATCCCCCACCGGGTCCTTTTCTTGGAGCCTGGAGGCAGCCGGTGGAGTCTCTTACTCTGACCATGTGCTCAAAGATAAGACCTTGTGCTTTTATTCTCCTGGTCAGGTGGTAGCACCTCTCCAATCACATTCCAGTTTACAATACAGCCAACATCATTACTTACACCCACTTAACTATTGCCTAGTCAGGCGAGTTGATCAGACTCACTAGATGGATCCTGACAGGTAGAGGGCCTTATTCGCAACTACTCCCTTACCTACATGTTGGCAGGGGTGTTGCAATATTATACACTGCTTTTATTCTTTTGGCAAGGATGACCATGGAGATGCCAACATTTTTCTCACCATAAAAAAATTATATTCTTCTAGAATGTAAGCCACACAAGAACTCTGGGAAGAAGAAAGGAACACCCTCAATCACATGTGCAGACATATAAGCCAATCAGCGACCGTCAGGCTTATGTGATGTCACAACTAGAGATGGACGCATCAATTCTAATGAAGAAGAATTTGTTTAGAATTTCAGGAAAACTTCAGTTCTGCACGAATCCGAAGTTTATGGTGATTCGTGGGAGCAATTTTTTGTTTCCCCTTTATTAGCAAAATAACCACAAGCACAACATGTTACATGGGGCAGAGAACTCTGGGAAGAAGAAAAGAACACCCTCGATCACATATGCAGACATGTAAGCCAATCAGCGACTGGCAGGCTTATGTGATGTCACTGCCCTATAAAAACAGATGGCCATTTTCAATCTTGTCATTTCACACTGCATGTGCATCTAGCTGCTTGTACTCTAGTTGATGGAGTGATTTTTGCTCAAAGTCCAGGGTGTCCATTTTGGGGGATCTGTATACCACAAATTTCAATTATTTTTTGTTGCTAAAGTTGATATCAAGAAATCTGTGTCAAATCCACATAGTTGATTAACCAATATGTCAGACAGAGAGATGGCAGGTGGAGCAGGCACAGGTCGCAGCCCAATAAGGGGATGTCGCAGCAGGGGTGACATCTGACAAACCCAGCCAAGAGTCCATGGGTTCATCAGATACAACCCTTAGTTGGTCCTCAACCACCCTCTGTCCTGTTCATTTCCCTTAGCCAGAGATCTCCTAGGTGGTCTGGGCTCAGCGCCACTATACAGCGAGGACGAACTCCTGCAGTAGGTGGGAAAGTAGAGATGTGGAGAGTGGCACAGGAGGTTATGTTGCACTTGCAACTAGTCAGGCTGTGCATACTCAGACCGTTTAGGAGAATAGCAGTGACAGGGAAACACAAGAGGGTGGCCGCCTGGGCATCAGGCAGTGAAGCAGGCAGCAAGTCGCTACTGTGGCTGTGAGTCAGCAGGGTGGCAGCAGTGCGAGGACAGGAGTCGAATAGCTGTGCGGTACAAAAGCCGCTTTGCAAGTAAGCAGTGGCACAGGGGCTCAGCGAGGCAGTGGCGTTACTAGTCACTCAGTGCAGAGTGTTAGCGATAAAATCACCAACTCGGCAGTGTGGCAGTTTTTTGTTAAGACCCCAGAGGAGCAGAGCGTGTGTATATGTAGAATCTGTAGGCAAAAAGTGAAGCATGGCCAGGGAGCTAATGTTTGCACCATGGCCCTGCGTCAACACATGCAGCGTCACCATCCAATTGCCTGGGAGAAACGTGTCTCAGATGTGGGGGTCCATCCAGCCGCCGCAGTAACAGCAGCACCTAGTGGCACACGTGCCAATTCAGCCAGTCAAGGCTCCAGCTCCTCTACCGAAGGGAGCCTTTTGTCTTTGACATCATCACCCGGTCAGATGCTCCTGCTTCTCACTATGCAGGGCACCAGCAGTCGTTTAACAAGGCGAATTCAAAGAGACAACTGTAAGCGTCCAGCCATTCTAAGGTGCTGACCGTGCTCCTGTTCAAGTTTTTGGTACTGCAGTCTCTCCCTTTCCAAGTCATGGACTCTGCACCCTTCAGAGAACTAATGGCTTGTGCCGAACCGAGGTGGAGAGTTCCAAACCGAAATTTCTTTTCCATAAAGGCAGTACCAGCCCTCCACAAATATGTAGAACAGAAGGTGGGCCAGTCCTTGAGCTTATTGGTTTCTTCCAAGGTGCACGGCAACGCGGACCTGTGGAGCTGTAACAACAGTCAGTACATGTCCTTTACAGCCCACTGGGTGAATGTGCTTCCCGCCCAGCCACACCAACAACTGGAACAGGAGACGCCACTTTCTTCTCCACTGTCAAACTGCTGGTCCGCCGCAAATGTCTGACTCCTCCTTCTCCACTACCACCTCAGCCTCCACAAGTCTAAGTGCTGCTCCATCATACCACATATGCAGGGCACAGCGGTGTCATGCAGTTCTATACCTGGTTTGCCTGAGCGAACACAGGGGAGTAACTGCTCTGCGTCATGCAAGAAGAAATCAATGTGTGGCTTTTGTCCGTGACAACTGCAAATCGTAACCATGGTGACAGACAATGGAAGGAACATGGTGTCTGCGCTGCACCGTGGAGGGATGGTCCATGTGCCCTGCATGGTGCACATGTTCAATCTGGTTGTCAAAAGGTTCCTGAAGTCTTTCACCCATCTGCAAGACATTCTTAAAATGGCCAGGAAACTGTGCATGTTTCGAGTTGCAGCGGCAGAACAGCCTCCCCCAACATAGGCTGATATGCGATGTTTCCACCCGTTAGAATTCCAGCCTCCATATGTTAGACCGCCTGTATGAACAGAGAAGAGCCATTGATGATTTTTTAATGATGCAAGCAGACAGGAGTACTCCCCTGTGTAACTTTGATGTCAGCCACTGGCAGCTCATGCGTGACACCTGCCGTTTGCTCAGGCCTTTTGAAGAGGCTACGTTATTTGTCAGTTGCCAGGACTACAGGATGAATAACGTCATTCCACTGCTTCATGTCCTGGAACTCATGCTGCAAAACCTGTCTGGTCAGGGCACTGGAGAAGTGGGGACTACATCTCATGGCCACATGAGTCTAGTGGGGGCTGAACTGGAGGAGGAGGAGGACTTTGGAGCACAAGCAGAGTCTGGTGAAATGAGTGGTTTTTCTCAGGTGACAGGAGAGGAGGAGCAGGAACATCCAGAGGAGGTAGAAGACAAGGCAGATGACCCAGAAGCACAGTGGCAATATAAAGGAATCAGCAGGAATCGGGACGGGCAGACTGCCAATGTTTTGTATGGGGAAGGTTCCGCTGGACTGCCTCTGCACTGGTTTTGTGAAAGAAAACAGCCTCTGTCCCAGCAAAGGATCCTCAGGTGACTTGCTGCAGAAGATCACATTAGCAAGCTCTGCCCACCAGCTCGGAGCTTCTCAAGTTCAGCAGCAGCTATGTATGCTGCTGTGTATGATACTGTGTGTATGCTGCTGTGTGAATGCTGTGTGTATGATGCTGTGTACTGTATAATGCTGTGTGTATGATGCTGTGTACTGTATAATGCTGTGTGCATGATGCTGTGTACTGTATAATGATGTGTGTATGATACTGTGTATATGCTGCTGTGTACTGTATAATGCTGTGTGTATGATGCTGTGTACTGTATAATGATGTGTGTATTATACTGTGTATATGCTGCTGTGTACTGTATAATGCTGTGTATATGCTGCTGCATAGCTCCCAACCGTCCCGATTTTGACGGGACTTTCCCGTTTTTGGTACCTCTGTCCCGCGTCACGGGCAGCTATGAGATTGTCACGGATTCTCCCCCCAGGTCCCGGCGCTGTGTCCGCATAGTAAATACTTTGAAAGTCTGAACCCACAGTACAGAACGGCTTCTACAGACATCGGGAGGGAATCCTTTTCAGAGAAGTGTCGGGCTTAGCGGAGAGAGCAGGGACCACGTCATCAGCTTCAGATCAGTATCTGTCCATATATGGTCACTGCATCTCCTAGGGTTCCCCAGAGCAGACATCGGGCAGGGAATCCTTTTCAGAGAAGTGTCGGCTTAGTGGAGAGAGCAGGGACCACGTCATCAGGTCAGATCAGCATCTGTCCATATATGGTCTCCAGGGCTTCCCCAGACACAAGCTATTTATATAATTAAATTACATAAAGTTTTGCCCAGGCTGAGATTCAAACCTGGGACCCTCTGCACCATAGACAGGAGCTTAACTAACTGAGCTATAAGCCCAGTGATACAGAGCTGAGGATTTCTGGTAACTAAGAAGTGTTATCTGCCATTTACACTGTGATATATAGAGAGGGATCTTCTCAGAGATTATTATTGTAATTATTGAGACTATTATTATTATTATTATAAATTTTATTATTTTTATTATTATGGAGATGATTATTAATAATGGTAAAAATAATAATAATCATCTCAATAATAATAATAATAATAATCTCCATAATAATAATAATAGTCGCAATAATTACAATAATCTGAGAAGATCCCTCCCTATATACCAAGGCAGTATATAGTCATAGTTCTTAGTTACCAAAATTCTCCACCTTGTTAATCACTGAGATTATAGCTCAGTTGGTTGAGGCACTGTGTTATTATTGTACATGGACACTGCAGGTTCTGGGTTCAAATGCCAATGAGGATAATTTTTTTTTTTTTTTTTTATTGAGATGATTTTTATTATTTTAATATGGCTAAAATTTGGGGCGTGGCCAGGGAGTGATTGGGGGTGTGGCTTAGGGGGATCGCCAATTTGCCCCTCTTTCCTTTTCACAAATGTTGGAAGGTATGTGCTGCTGTGTGTATGCTATGTATGCTGCTGTGTGTATACTGTGTATGTATGCTGCTGCCTGCTGTGTATGATGTTGTGTATGATGTTGTGTGTGTATAGTGTGTATGTATACTGCTGCCTGCTGTGTATGATGCTGTGTATGATGTTGTGTGTGTATAATGGTCCATATACCCACATAAATCAAATTAATGTCCCCATAGCTTTCCAGAAATGATGCCCCCGGTCATTTAATGTCCCCCAGCCCCTGTCCCCCAAGCAAATTGGGGCCCCCTAGCAACTTCCTACACTGTGAATATAAAACAAAACAACAACTTCATGCTCACCTGTCTTCTTACCTCTTTCCTCTTCTCGCTGTACGGGATTGAGTCGCGGTGACGTCATCACATTGCGTCTCCGGCTCCCAGCACTTTAGTCAGCTGGTAGAAGCAGGAGACGCGGTTTAATGACGTCACCGTGTCTCCTGCTATGTGTAGTGAAGGACGGAGCTTATGGTTCCGTTCTCCACTGCAGCACTCGCTTCTATCTGTGTCCGGAAGGGGGAGAGGGGTGAGGACCCGGACAGTGGGACAAGAGTCCTGCTGGTTAGGGGAATCCATGACAATCCTGAGGATCCTCACTCCTGTGCTTTACCACGTTTCCTGTCCCTGAATGTAATTACTACTAAATAACAAAATAACATTAGGTTCATTACTTAGGATTTTTTCAAAATGTTTATTTTTTTCAATTTACATTTTGCTGGCCACTAGAGGGAGCCTAATATATGTACTGGGTCAGTGAACCTCAAGTAACACAGATGGCTTGTTGTTGGTAAAGCACCATTGATGAGTGGATACAAGCAGTGTTGCTCTCTTGTTCTTAACCCCTTAAGGACGTAGCCATTTTAAATCTTAAGGCTCAGCCCCATTTTTTTATTCTGACATGCGTCGCTTTATATGCTTATAACTTTTGAACACTGTTACTTATCAAAGCGAGTGAGCTGGTGAGCTGGTGCCGGAGCATATTTTCATTAGTAGAATAAACCCAGTATCACAGATTTATAAGTTATATTAACATTTATCTTGGCGCACTGCACTAGGGCACGGCACACCATGCGCGCGCCCGTGCGTGCCCCGGATTCTGAAGTGCTGGAGAGCCGGAGAGCTTCTGACTCCTTTTCACACGCGTTATCTTCGCATGAGAAACACTTTGAAATTGCGTTGAAAATGCAACACAACTGATTGAACTGCTTGGTCAGTTTTTCACTGACCAAACCCTGATCGCACCCTGATCAGACTCTGACGTGATCTGCAATGCAAGTGTGAAAGGGGCCTTGCACACACATTACAATAAACATGAGGTGAAGGTGAAGTGGCTAACCCCTTTAATTTTTTATTTATAGTGGGGGCTAGGGTTGAACTGATGGATCATATAAAGTCATCAAAGTGATATAAAAATAATGACTAAGGTTCTGGTGAACTCATAATCAAAGCATTATCAGAACGATGCGTTCTACTAGGAGACTGCAAAACATCACATACAATCTATCCAAAAATGGAAATCTACCATTTTTAAGAATGGAGTTTGGAGCTGAGCTCCCTTACCGATAGTGCTTTTCATTGGTGATATTTGCATTTCTTTTTTTCTTGCAACCTGATAGAAAAAAAGAAAAATGTACTATACCACTTGGGCTCCGGCTTAGATAATAATCACACCTCTTTTATAAATTATGCCCTTCTCCCTCCCTGGCAGAATCATGCGAGTGTCATGTGCCCATTGGAATCACATGTGCCATATAGATGGACTCTCATCAAAGTCTTGCACATGAACATCGTGGCCTCGTTGCAATGTGGGCCTGCGCAAGACTATGGCGAGAGGCTGGCGGATCTCGCAGCCAAAAGTAGGAAGGAGGGATAATTATAGAAAGTGGTGTCGGAGCCTATGGAGCTATTTCTCTCTAATATGCGATTATGAACCCTCATGAGAAGTTTCTCTCTCCATTACTTCGAGATCACTGCAGTTTTGTTTTCGGTACTTTGCATTGTTATCGTCTTAATGAAATGAACAGTACACCTCTTTACTGAATGTAAAGCACCAGGAATTGATGGTGCCTCTATAAAATTAATAATAGTCTCAGAGACTAACATTGGAGATCTTAAAAATCTTGCCATACATGTGACCTCAGAAACTGAACAAAAGTATACGGCCACTTTTAAGGTCCGCCAAAGTGGCAGCAAAGTCTGGTGCCAGAGAAAAAAACGATAAATATAATGATGGAACAAAATTCAAATATTGTTAACTTTATAAATGAAAAAAAGATCTTGACTGCATATACTCCACATCCTAGCTAAGTTATGTATATGAAACTCAAAACATGTAGTTTGTGATACAAGATGCAACGGAGGTCATGAGATACTGCCAACATGAGATTGTTATGCCATATATGTAGCCTAGCGGTTATCGACATTTTGTAATGTTTCCTTAAAAGGAAATCTAAACATCAAATCCAGCATGATAAACCAGGGACAAATACTCAAGACCAAGGACCATTGACTTGGTTACTCTTATATTTGTCATCCATGGCCTTCCCTTTTTTCAAAAACTTAATATTATGCTAATGATCCTAATGTGGGTTACTCAAGCCCTCTGTGATCTGGCTTAATGACATTGTGAGTAACTATACAAAAAGCAAAAGGAAAGTAAGAAAGATTCAAATATCAACATGGAGTTTTTTGTGGAGGAATGTTTTAAGAAACAGGGGGGGTTGTAACTAGGAGAAGTAGGGCATCATAGACAGGCTTCTGAATGGGGCCCCCTTACTTTCCTAAAACATCTGCATATTGAATAATTACAATGGAGTATATAATCACACCATTTATTACACTCATTTATACTTTCTACATACAGTGCATATACAGACATACAGAATATTATAACACACTAACACACTGGAAAAAAAAAAAAACCTACGAAAACTAACAACACCAAAATACACGCACACATATACAGCTATATTATCAACCACATGATGTTATAATACTATGCTGTACAATGTGAAGCAATAAGTGTATATAATGGTGCACACAGACCCCATGTCTTTGGTCCCCCGTCCCTGTGTTCACCGGTCAGATGAGGGGGGCGCACCTGAACTGCGGGCCCTATAGCAGCTGCTATGGCTTCCTACACCCATTGTAGTTGACGCTACTGTTCCCACCGAATTATTATACTCACTGCAACATCAGCACAGATACTACACTCTAGTTAGCCTGGTATGAGGCTTTTTTTTTTCCAAAAAATACACCCAATTATACGTAAATCTTATACAGGCAGTCCCCGGTGTTATATTACACGAATAGCGGCTTGTAGGTTTGTTCTTAAGTTGAATCTCTGCCTAGGTAAGTCGGAACTGTACCCCCTTTTTATTTTATCATTGTAACCCAGCCAAATTTGCCTTTTGGTCTGTGACAATTGGATTGTAAAAAATGGTCGGGTTGTCATTAGAAGTCGAGGATTAACAATAAAGACTTCATTGTAGACACCAGTGATAACTGTTATAGCTGTTATTGTAGTATAGGCTAAAGTACAGTAAATTGCCAAATCCAGCAGGTCACCGTTTGTAACTAGGGGTTGGTATGTAAGTAGGTGTTCTTAGTAGGGGCACCCCCTGTACTATGTATATAGAAAAGGTACACAGGCAAATTCAAATGTGAAAAGTCTTTTGAATTTTGCAAAATTAAGCATTATCAAAGTAATTAATTATATTCTCTTAAGACTGTTAATTTTGGGCTAAGGGTCCACCACTTAAACCATAAAGACATTCATGTCTAAAAAAGTTACTTCTTACACCTTTTCTATGAAATATAAAGGCAGATAGATGCAAACTACTCTGAGATAGTGCCAAGCTGGCATCATGTGACACCTATCGTATGCTCTCACCTCTACTGTTTTTTTCTGGATGTCTTAGATCTCACTGGAGTTTATAGCAATAGGCACTGCAGAGGACATAAATGGGCTACCTCAGTTTCATTGATTTTATATTGAAATCAGGGACAGTTACAACATGATGGCACAGTAAGGGGAGACGGAGAACAAATGAGGTAGTAGGTTTAGAATTAATCCCACAAGAGATTAATTTTATCTTTGGCGCTACCGTGGTGGAGTGCATTGAGACAGGTCTGCTCACGGAGGTCGATTTGTATTGGGCAACCACATCCCCCGGCCAAAACCACTTCCAAGTGCCACCACTACTGCTCCAGGCAAAGATAACACACCAGATCCAATAAACACAACCCCCGGACGATATATTGGGATTGTGGTATATTTTGTTGTGGTACATCCCGCCGTAGGAATATGGCCCCCCCCCCCGTGAGATCTAGACTTCCTATTTTACTGGGAACTGTCTCTTTTTTAAAGACAGATTGGGTTGTGAACCCACAAGTGTCCTGAAATGCCATTTGGTCTACGTGCTTCACCTGTACCCGGGATATTAAGTTGTGACAGGTATTGGACCCTACACCTACATACAGGGATATGGACTTAATTGCACGAGACACACAGCCACAAGGCCAATCGCTAGAGACAGTTCTCTTTTCAGTGACAGACTGCACGGTCTGGATTAGAGATGCCAAGACAAACGTCCTGCTTGAGATCTGGTCCAGTGACAGCTTAAAGAGTATCTATCATTTCATATGATATTTTATATGTGTGTGTGGGGGTGGGGTGGGGGGGTGAGTGTTGTTAACATTTTTCGAATATAATTAATTAAGAAATTCTCCTTAGCTTGTAAAGAAACAGTCTCTCTCCCCTCTCTTCTCATGTTGTTTACACAGCTGTGAGTGATTGTTAACCCTTCCTGCTTTCTCCGTGGCTATAGTATGCTATGAGCCCTATATTCAAACATCAAATTGAAAGTCAAGTGGTAAATCCTCACTCCGAGAACCGTTTAGGGAAATTAGATGTGAGTTCATGTAGGCTCCATTAAACACACACTATACATGCCAGAATACGCATCTCTATGGAAGGAAGTAGCTTGAATTTTTTTACACAACAAGCAGAATTTGTCAATGTTAAACCCCACTTCCCCCCTACATACACAATATTAAAAATGATCTCAAATGACAGTTACGCTTTAAGGTTAGGGAAAGTAACGTCTACACTTTTTTCCTCTCCTTTTCCATTTTAGTGTGGGTCTGACTGCTATTGTAAGAACCTTCTGAGTTCTCATATATCTCTTAGTTGTGTGTGTTAACTTAGGTCACACACCATATTGGTAGAAGAAGCAGTCAGGGGCATAACTACAGGGGTAGTAGCCACATCAGCTGCTATGTGGCCCACAGTGTCATTCCACCAGGCACATTAATGAATGGAGGATGTGCACCATTATATACATGTTATGCTTCACATTGTACAACATAATGGGGCACATTTACTTACCCGGTCCAGTCGCGATCCAGCGGTGGATTCTCCTCTGGAGTTGACCGGAGTTCACCTTCTATTTGTTGGTGCAGGTAAGTGCGTGTCAAGCAGCACTTTTTAAAAAAAATACTGCAGTTTTTCTGAATCCGTTGGGTTTTCCGACGGCCACGCCCCCGATTTCCGTCACATGCAACCCGGCGTGATTGCGGGATACCCAACGGAATCACGCGATTCGGACCCTTAGTAAATGAGCTCCAATAAGTATATAACAGTGCACATCTTCCACAATACACTCCTGAGTGTGATTGTAACTCACATGTGTGATTATACAAATATGCATATTTCTTTAAGGGGTGTCCCGTTGAGAATTCTGCTGTGGGACCATGCCTCTCTTAGTAAATCAATATGAAAGCAGATAATTTCAAAAGAAATCAGCTCACCAGAAAGTCCAGACAATACGATTCTCCGACTCCAATAGCTCCCGCACGGACAACCTCGGCCACAGGTGCACACAGAGCAAATAATAAAGAAGTAAGAGTACAACCAGCTGAGCATGGAAAGTCGTCAAATAGATTAAAATGGCAACATTTATTGGATCCTTTTAAAATAGACATGTACAGCACAGTACATAGGATGGAAGAAAAAAAACATACAGGCTACAAGCCTACGCGTTTCGGTACACGACCTTATTCATGGCCATGAACCCCACACGCTCATTACTCCACTGAGAGCCAGTTATGGAGGCTAGTACATACTATCCATGATTCAAGCTTTCTCTAGTGCACACTCCATGGTTGCTTCCCATGAACAGGGGATAAAGGAGGAGGGAGAAGGAATTTGAGATAAGGAAAGAAGTGGACAGAAAGGCTTGTTTCTTGTACTGCTATTTGAAACTTTTTGGTCTCAAATGGGACTTTTTGGTCACAACTGAGACCAAAAAATCTCATAAAGCAGTACAGGGACACAGTCAAGGTGGTGTTAGATCTCCCCTAGCATGTTTCTATCTAACCCAATGCTTTATTCACAACAATAAGTTTTAGCACCTCCTCTATGCTGCTACATGGTGTGAATAATTGGGAGTTTGGCAGCAGAATTTCCAGTTTACTTCATGTACTGTCTGAAACTTTATAGGAATAAGTCTCCAGAGATTATTTAGAATTATCTTGTGTTAAATAAACACGTCAATTTATCATAAAAATGGCTAAAGTGTGCTTAGTTATACTTTAAATTGCCATACACATTAGACTTCTGCTACAAATATTTCTCGGAAAGGAATACCACACCATTAAACATGACATATGCGTTATTAAGGACATAATGGGGAATAGTTACCAAGGACCGTGCACCAGTTTTCTGGTGGACGTTGCATGTTCTTTTCAGTGCAAACTGCTTGCACAGGTATTTAAGAAGTGCTTGCTCCACATCTGTATCGCACGTGACCATTTTGTGGCGCGGCTGCACTTTTGTTCATGCAACACAAAATTCTGCACTGAAGGAGGCGTTTCAGTGCACAGTTAGCCCGTGCACCAGATTTAACATGCAAAGTCTGACAGAAACGTGTCCATTGGCCCATATTAAAAGAAAGTTGGTGCACTCCTGTCATAGCATTGCAGAGGGCGCCAGATTCATGCAGAACATGCTTCAGAAATCCTGAATCTGGCGCCCACTGCACTACATATGCAACTGCACATAGTACACACTGTACTGTTCTTCATAAATGTGCATACATACTTGCCAACATATTTTCTTACTCTTTTTCTTCAGGCTATGGTAAGGACAAGTCGTGGTACAGTTGGAGGTTTCTTCCTGGCTGGGCGAAGTATGGTGTGGTGGCCGGTAAGTTTTGTCAAATGGATATTCTGGTCATTTCAGTGAAAATTGCTAACTGATTGTAGAATGTGATATAAAGTCTGCACAATGTGCTCTATGTCAACACTGAATCATATAGAAAAAAAATAACATTTTTTCTATGCCCTAATGCCCTGGTTTTTAAGAAAAAAGTATTTTAAAATTATGCAAATGCAGCAGCATGTAAGTGTGCCTGGTTTACAATCCTAGTAGTAGATTTGCCTTGTGCAGTATGATCCCTACATACTGTACAAATTAGGTTTTTATTGCAGCTTGGGTGCAAAGAATAGCAAGAGCCTCTCATGAAATGATAAAGTCCACAGCGCAGTTGCGGATATGATTTGAAACCAATCCCTTCAGGATATTCTTCTACTTTTATTTCTGGAGCTTTACAAAGTTCATTTCCATGATAGATTGTCAGAACTAGATGCGATAATTCCTGTGCCAAAGTAGTGACCTCTGATCAGACAATCTCCACAATACAGTGTCACTTCTACAACGGGAAAGGTAAACTGATGTTATCCTTTTCAAAGATGCTGTGAAAGCAGTCAAATTACAACCCTGGCAAGCAGTATCAAAGCTTTACCCACAACCTCACCTTCAACCCCATACCACCACAGCCTATTAGCACTATTGTTTTTTCATATTTTCCTTCCAGAAGCCATAACTTTTCTATTTTTCCTCTTAAAAAAAGTGTTATGGCTTATTAACTGTACTTCCTTGCAACACCAATTTATATTCTTTAAAATTTACTTGGAAGCTGAAGAAAAAAAATAAAACAGAAGAGGAGTTAACAAAAAACACTGTTGCTGTATTTCCAAATACAGGTGGTCCCCTACTTAAGGACACCCGACTTACAGACAGCCCATAGTTACAGACAGACCCCTCTGATCTCTGGTGAAGCTTTCTGAATGCTTTACTATAATCCTAGATTCCAATGATCAGCTGTAAGGCATCTGTAATGAAGCTTTATTGATAATCCTTGGTCCCATTACAGCAAAAAATGCTTAAACTTCAATTGTCACTGGGGCAAATTTTTTTTTTTGTCTGGATCTACAATTATGAAATATACAATTTTGACTTGCATACAAATTCAACTTAAGAACAAACTGACTGTACAGCTTCACTCCAGATAACACAACTCTTTATTGTTTAGGTCAGTACAACTGAGATACCTAATGTGTCCCATATTGGGACATAAAACCTTCATATACTTCCATATACATTGGCTACATCCTTAACTTTTTACACTTTGTAGTCCAAAGTTGTGTTAGGTGGCATTTCCTTTGTGTGATAAGATGATGTTTTTTTTTATTCTATTTTGAGAACTGTAAAACACTATTCATAAAAAGGTTATGGGTGTTAAAACGGCAAAGAAGCAGCAATTTGGACATTTGGATTTTTTTGTGTCTTTTAATCTTCATTTTTCAGCACCTCTGCAGCCTTGTCTGTGAGTTTGCTGTTGTCTAAGAGGAGCTACGGTAGGAGAAAACTTGGCTCCTTGGAGATGCAGAATAAATGGACAAGATATATTAGCAACCATCTTGCATACATCAGCCTTTCTGATTTTTGCAATGTGTTGAAAAAGTTAGTAATCGTTAAAATAAAGCTATAATATGGGCTGATTTACTAATACAGGCGGTCCCCTACTTAAGAACACTCAACTTACATATGACCCCTAGTTACAAACGGACCTCTGGATATTGGTAATTTATTGTACCTTAGCCTTGGGCTATAATAATCAGCTGTAACAGTTATCAAAGGTGTCTGTAACGAAGCTTTAGTGTTAATATTGGTTCTTATTACAACCCAACATTTTTAAAATCCAATTGTCACAGAGACCAAAAAAGTCCTGGCTGGGATTACAATGATAAAATATACAATTCCGACTTACATACTAATTCAACTTAAGAACAGACCTACAGACCCTATCTTGTATGTAACCTGGGGGAATGCCTGTATAGAGGGGTCCTGCTTTTTCACAGTTTGTGTTGTGAATGCTTGGATGTGAACCCTTTTTTGGTGCCCAGGGGTTTTAGAATGTTATATCTATTATATCATAGATATTATTACAGCGGTTGGATATAAAATAGTTCAGCATCCAGTTGTGCCCCGCCATGTATGACACCTACCCTCGCTACCCCTCAACCCAGCCTTGACTGTATGGATGTACTACAATGTAGTGAGGCAATCCCATCAAATTTAACAGTTGTGAGTCTGTTCCTTATGGAATAGATATACTGGTTTGGATATTATCCAGCATCATGTCATTAGGTTTTCTGTAAAAGTCATCCTGGATGTTAAGGGGACTGCCTTACAAGGCAGCCAAGACCAAATGTTTTTTACCCAGTTTATATAATGTGGGTGTAAGTACATTAAGGTGTAGTGTGACAAAAGCAGCTGGATCACCAGGTATAAGACACTTGTCCCTTATATTTAAGGTAAGAATAAATAAAAGAATAATATAATTAATTACAAATATCTAGAAAAAGACCACAATGATGAGCTTTAAAAAGTTATGCAAATTTTTGTTTATCAGGCAAATAAATCTGCGCTGTTCAGGGAATAAAACCTATACATTTCATTCTGTTAACCCAACAAACAAAAAAGTAAAAAAATGAAAAAGGTGTCTGATCCTGAATACTGCAAGTACACTGTCCTGAACTGGTTAATAATACATGCAATTCAAGTAATCTCCATCATACCACATATGCAGGGCACAGCGGTGTCATGCAGTTCTATACCTGGTTTGCCTGAGCGAACACAGGGGAGTAACTGCTCTGCGTCATGCAAGAAGAAATCAATGTGTGGCTTTTGTCCGTGACAACTGCAAATCGTAACCATGGTGACAGACAATGGGAGGAACATGGTGTCTGCCCTGCACCGTGGAGGGATGGTCCATGTGTCCTGCATGGCGCACATGTTCAATCTGGTTGTCAAAAGGTTCCTGAAGTCTTTCACCCATCTGCAAGACATTCTTAAAATGGCCAGGAAACTGTGCATGTTTCGAGTTGCAGCGGCAGAACAGCCTCCCCCAACATAGGCTGATATGCGATGTTTCCATCCGTTAGAATTCCAGCCTCCATATGTTAGACTGCCTGTATGAACAGAGAAGAGCCATTAATGATTTTTTAATGATGCAAGCAGACAGGAGTACTCTCAGGGGTAACTTTGATGTCAGCCACTGGCAGCTCATGCGTGACACCTGCCGTTTGCTCAGGCCTTTTGAAGAGGCCACGTTATTTTTCAGTCGCCAGGACTACAGGATGAATAACGTCATTCCACTGCTTCATGTCCTGGAACTCATGCTGCAAAACCTGTCTGGTCAGGGCACATCTCATGGCCACATGAGTCTAGTGGGGGCTGAACTGGAGGAGGAGGAGGGCATTGGAGCACAAGCAGAGTCTGGTGAAATGAGTGGTTTTTCTCAGGTGACAGGAGAGGAGGAGCAGGAACATCCAGAGGAGGTAGAAGACAAGGCAGATGACCCAGAAGCACAGTGGCAATATACAGTGGAGATGGAGGCCGGGAGTCCCTCACAGTCACCTGAGTAGATTGCGCAGCATGCTGCTTTGCCTAACTAGTGACAGAAGAATAGTCAACATCTGACATAGGACTTTTGGCTCTCCACCCTCTTGGACCCTCGCTACCGGTCCAAAATGGGTGCATTTTTTCCAGCTGCCGAGAGGGAGGAACAGTCAGGTATGACCAGGAGATTCCTGGCAGTCATCGCTCACTTACTACTGCCACTGCTACTGTGGGGAGATGGGGGGCGGGGGTAGGACAAGTAGCAGCTCCATCAGCAGCAGCTTAAGTTTGGAGTCCTTAATGAGCAGCTTCCTTCACCCGCCAAGTGATGAAGGTAGCCGCCACCAGCAGCAGCAGGACATGTAGCAGACCCTGTACCAGCATGTGGTGGCCTACTTGTACAGCACTCTACCACCACAGGTAGAGGATAGAGAAGCTGACCTGCAGGCCAGTAGTGTGGCATCAGAGTGGGTGCTTAGTGCGGAGGGGGCCATCGTTACCCCAAAGAGAAGCCACTTGCCACCTGTAATGCAGAGAGACTGAACTTTGTCAAGATGAATCACGCGTGGATCGGCCAGGATTTCAACTCACCAATGCCTTATGCATCAGATTAGATCAGCCATGATGCCTTTCACAAAAGTTGAGAAATGAGTCTGGATTCCCACTACCTGCCTCAGCCACTATTCTAATGCTGCCACACATCTGCTGCCAGTTGCTCCATCTGCCTCCTTACCATCTTTACCAGGGACTGGAATTGTCACCCACCTCCACACTCTGTCATTGTGCCACTTTCTGACCTCCTGCTGCTGCTATTGCCGGCACCTCCCCCTCTGTCATTGTGCCACTCTGTGCCCTAACATTTTGCTGCCACCACCAGAATTTGTCATTGTGTCACTCTCTGGCCTCATGCTGCTGCTACTGCTGCCACCCACCTACACACCATACACCAAACCGGTGTAGAGAGGGCAAAGCCAATGAGCCTTTTCCATAGAGGGATAATGTTCATGTGCATAGTACAGTGCAGAGTTAAAAGGTTAGGGGAATCCATGACAATCCTGAGGATCCTCACTCCTGTGCTTTACCACGTTTCCTGTCCCTGAATGTGATTACTACTAAATAACAAAATAACATTAGGTTCATTACTTAGGATTTTTTCAAAATGTTTATTTTTTTCAATTTACATTTTGCTGGCCACTAGAGGGAGCTTAATATATGTACTGGGTCAGTGAACCTCAAGTAACACAGATGGCTTGTTGTTGGTAAAGCACCATTGATGAGTGGATACAAGCAGTGTTGCTCTCTTGTTCTTAACCCCTTAAGGACGTAGCCATTTTAAATCTTAAGGCTCAGCCCCATTTTTTTATTCTGACATGCGTCGCTTTATATGGTTATAACTTTTGAACACTGTTACTTATCAAAGCGAGTGAGCTGGTGAGTTGGTGCCGGAGCATATTTTCATTAGTAGAATAAACCTAGTATCACAGATTTATAAGTTATATTAACATTTATCTTGGCGCACTGCACTAGGGCATGGCGCACCATGCGCACGCCCGTTCGTGCCCCGGATTCTGAAGTGCTGGAGAGCCAGAGAGCTTCTGACTCCTTTTCACACGCGTTATCTTCGCATGAGAAACACTTTGAAATTGTGTTGAAAATGCATTGCGTGAAAAAATGAGACACTGAACAAACTCTGACTGAAAACTGATTGAACTGCTTGGTCAGTTTTTCACTGACCAAACCCTGATCGCACCCTGATCAGACTCTGACGTGATCTGCAACACAAGTGTGAAAGGGGCCTTGCACACACATTACAAAAAACATGACGTGAAGGTGAAGTGGCTAACCCCTTTAATTTTTTATTTATAGTGGTAAGGGTGAACTTGATGGATCATAAAGTCATCAAAGTGATCATAAAATAATGACTAAGTGTTCTGGTGAACTCATAATCAAGCATTATCAGAAGATGTCAGTTACTATGAGACTGCAAAACATCACATACAATCTATCCAAAAAGGAAATCTACCATTTTTAAGAATGAGTTTGGAGCTGAGCTCCCTTACCGATAGTGGTTTTCATGGTGATATTTGCATTTCTTTTATTCTTCTTGGAACCTGTAGAAAAAAAGAAAAATGTACTATACCACTTGGCGCTCTGGCTATAGATAATAATTCACACCTCTTTCTATAATTATGCCCTTCTCCCTCCCCTGGCATTGAATCATGCAGTTTCATAGTGTATTGAGAATCACAGGTGCACATATAGCTGGCTCTCATCAAAGTCTTGCACATGCACAGTCGTGAGCCTCGTTGCACTGTGGGCCTGCGCAAGACTGTGCCGAGAGCCGGCTGGCATCTCGCAGCCAAAGTAGGAAGGAGGGCATAATTATAGAAAGTGGTGTCGGAGCCTCTGGAGCCATCTTCTCTCTAATATGGATTATGAACCCTCATGAGCAGGTTTCTCTCTCCATTACTTCTAGATCACTGAAGTTTTTGTATTCTGTACTTGCATTTGTTCTCGTCTTAATGAAATGAACATACACCGCTTACTGAATGTAAAGCACCATGGAATTGATGGTGCTCTATAAATAATAATAATAGTGTCAGAGACTAAACTTGGAGATCTTAAAATCTTGCCAATACATGTGACCTCAGAAACTGAACAAGTATACGGCCACTTTAACAGAGTCCGCCAAATGGAGCAGAGTGCTGGTGCCAGGAAAAAACGAAATAAATGATGGGTACAAAATTCAACTATGGTAACTTTTAATGAAAAAAAGATCTTGACTGCATATCCTCACATCCTAGGCTAAGTTTATGTATATGAACTCAAACCTGTCAGTTTGGATACAAATAGCTACGGCAGGTCATGAGATACTGCAACTGAGAGTGTATGCATATATGTAGCCTAGCGGTTATCGATCATTTTGTAATGTAAGGATGTTTCCTTAAAAGAAATCTAACATCAAAATCCAGCATGATAAACCAGGGACAAATACTCATAGACCAAGGCACCATGACTTTGGTAATCTTCTTATATTTGTCATCCATGGCCTCCTTTTTTCTAAAACTTTTAATATTATGCTAATGATCCTAATGTGGTTACTCAAGCCCCTCTGTGATCTGGCTTTACATGACATTGGTAACTATACAAAAAGCAAAGAAAGTAGAAAGAGTCTAAATAT
Source organism: Engystomops pustulosus (assembly GCA_019512145.1). Classification (NCBI taxonomy): domain Eukaryota; kingdom Metazoa; phylum Chordata; class Amphibia; order Anura; family Leptodactylidae; genus Engystomops; species Engystomops pustulosus. The sequence goes on from CM033641.1 coordinate 234,285,266, forward strand.
CAACATGGAATTTTTTTTGTGGAGGAATGTTTTAAGAACAGGGGTGTAACTAGGAGAAGTAGGGCCTCATAGCAGGCTTCTGAATGGGGCCCCCTTACTTTCCTAAAAAATCTGCATATTTGAATAATTACAAATGTGAGTTATAATCACACACATTTATACACTCATTTATACTTATCTACATACAGTGCCATATACAGACATACAGAATATATACACACATACACACTGTAAAAACTTACAGAAAATACACAACACAAATACACGCACACATATACAGCATATATACACCACATGTATGTTATTTACTACTATGCTGTACAATGTGAAGAATAATGTATATAATGGTGCACATACCCCATTCTTTGGTGTGTCAGGTCAGATGAGGGGGCCCCCTGATACTGCGGGCCCTATAGCAGCTGCTATGGCTTCTACCCATGTAGTTACGCTATGTTTAAGAATATATATACTTCACTGCAACATCAGCAGATACTACACTCTAGTTAGCCTGGTATGAGCTGCTTTTTTCAAAAACTACACAATTATAGTAAATCTTATACAGGCAGTCCCCGGGTTATATACAAGATAGGGTCTGTAGGTTTGTTCTTAAGTTGAATTTGTATGTAAGTCGGAACTGTATATTTTATCATTGTAACCCCAGCCAAATTTGTTTTGGTCTCTGTGACAATTGGATTTTAAAAATGTTGGGTTGTCATTAGAACCAGGATTAACAATAAAGCTTCATTGTAGACACCAGTGATAACTGTTATAGCTGTTTATTGTAGTCTAAGGCTAAAGTACAGTAAATTGCCAACATCCAGAGGTCCGTTTGTAACTAGGGGTTGTATGTAAGTCAGGTGTTCTTAAGTAGGGGACCACCTGTACTAATATATAGAAAATGTACACAGGCAATATTCAAATGTAAAAGTCTCTGAATTTTGCAAATTAGCATTATCAAGTAATTTAATTATATTTCCTCTAAGACTGTTAATTTCTGGGTCTAAGGGTCACACTTAAACCATAAAGCACATCATGTTCTAAAAACGTTACTTCTTACACCTTTTCTATGAAATAAAGGCAGACTAGATGCAAACTACTCTGAGATAGCTGCCAAGCTGGCATCATGTGACACCTATTCGTTTGCTCTCAACTACTTGTTTTTTTCTGGATGTCTTAGCTCTCACTGGTTTATTAAGCAATAGTGCACTGCAGAGGATATAAAGGGCTTATCAGTTTTCATGATTTTATATTGAAATCAGGGACAGGTTACACATTGATGGCACAGTAAGGGGCGGAGAACAAATGAGGATAGGTTTATAATTAATCCCACAAGAATTAAATATCTTTCGGGTACCTGGTGGCAGTGCACTGAGACAGTGTCTCACAGATGGTGACGCAGGCAACATGGCAACCCCTCCAAGTGCCACCACTACTGCTCCAGGCAAAGATAACACCAGTCCAATAAACAACCCGGCCGATATATCTGTGATTGTGGTATATTTTGTTGTGGTACTTGCCGTAGGAATATGGGTGAGTACTTCATTTTTCTGGGAACTGTGTTTGTTTAAAGCAGATGGTGTAGAACCACAATGTCACTGAAATGATTTGTCTCTGTGCTTCACCTGAGGGTATTATCTAAGTGGTGACAGGTATTGACCCTACAACCTACATACAGGGATCTGGACTTAATTGCAGAGAAGCCATAAGGCCAATAGCTTTTAGAGAAGTCTCTTTTCAGTGACAGCTGACCAAGGCTGGATTAGAGATGCCAAGACTTTGCATCAAACGTTCAGCTTGAGACCTGAGGTCACTTGAGGACCAGTGACAGCTTAAAGCGTATCCATCATTTCGTATGATTTTTATATTGTGTGTGTGTGTGGGGGGGGGGGGGGGTGTTGTTAACATTTTTCTAATATAATTAATTAAGAAATTCTCCTTCGCTTGTAAAGAAACAGAAACAGTTAGGGGTCTCTCTCTCCTCTCTTCTCCTGTTGTTTACACAGCTGTGAATGAGTGTTAACCCTTCCTGCTTCCTCCTTGGCTATAGTATGCTATGAGCCCTATATTCAAACATCAAATTGAAAGTCAAGTGGTAAATCCTCACTCCAAGAGCCGTTTAACTAAACACAGGGAGATTAGATGTGAGTTCATGCTGGCTCTATAAACACACACTATACATTCCAGAATATGCATCTTTTTGGAAGGAAGTGGCTTGATTTTTTTACACAACAAGCAGAACTTGTTAATGTTAGAAGCCCCCCTCCCCTCCCCCACATACACAATATTAATAATTGTCTCAAATGACGGTTACGCTTTATGGTTAGGGAAAGTAATGTCTACACTTTTTTTTCTTTTTCCATTTTTGTGTAAATTAGGTCACACACCATACTGTCCTGGTTTATTGTTGCTCTATTCAATAACAAATGATAGTAAATGTTACAATCTGTTTCTGGTTTACTTACTCTGTCTATTGGTTGTACTGAAAAATATATCCAGGAAACACATGCAGAGATACTTGTGCTTTATACTGATTTTATTTAATACACTGTAATGATTTAATGTAAGAGATCCATCTTTATCTAAAGTAAATGTCCCCTTAATATATGGTATTTATTCTATAACAGGGACAAAATATATACATGATCAATAGTAAATAAACCAGGTAGGTAGAGGAAGAAGTCAGGGGCATAACTACAGGGGTAGCATCCACAGCAGCTGCTATGGAGCCCACAGTGTCAAAGGCTCCAGCATCTGACCAGGCACACTAAAGAATGGAGGATGTGCAGCATTATATACATGTTATGCTTCACATGTTGTACAACATAATAAGTATATAACAGTGCACATCTTCCACAATACACACCTGAGTGTAATTGTAACTCACATGGTTGATTATACAAATATGCATATTTTTTAAGGGGTGTCCCATTAAGAATTCTGCTATGGAACCATGCCTCTCTTAGTTACATCCCCGGTAGCAGGATTAAAAAATGAACAGTTTTTCAAATTGCAAATAAATACCTAAATTACTCACTCACTAAATGCAGTGTTTGGGTGTGTTAACAGTGGTGTTAGAATAACAGTTAATAATGCAGAATGTACAATTGAAGTAAAGATGCAGAGTGGCAATAGCTACAGCCAGGCAGCCCATAAGACCAGGTATAACAGATAGAATCATCGAACCATGTGCATGTGCAGTACTCAAAAGGGTTGTCCAGGTACATAGTTTTTATATATGGCTGGAGTGCTTTATAAATAATATAGAGCAAATACTCACCTCTCTCCCTGCTACCATTCAGCTGTAGCTATTTGCTTACAGAGGAAGGCAGGCCACCTTCAACTTGGAAAGTTACATTAGCGATATGCCAACCCCACACCTTCATTACTCCACTGAGTGCCAGTCGTGACCAGGCATTTGGAAGCTACTCACCATGATTCAGGCTTTCTATTGCACACACAATGGTTGCTTCCCATGGACAGGGGATAAAGGAAGAGGGAGAAGGAAAGAAGTGGACAGAAAGGCTGGTTTCTTGCACTGCTATTTGAAACTTTTTGGTCTAAAATGGTACGTTTTGGTTACAACTAAGACCAAAAAATCTCATAAAACAGTACAGGGACACAGTGTTAGATCCCCCCTAGTATATTTCTATCTAACCCAATGATTTATTCACAACAATAAGTTTCAGCACCTCCTCTATGCTGATACATGTTGTGAATAAGTGGGAGTTTGGGAGCAGAATTTCAGGTTTACTGCATGTACAGTACTGTCTGAAAACTTTAAAGGAATAAGTCTCCAGAGATTATTTAGAATTATCTTGTGTTAAAAATAACACGTCAATTTATCATAAAAATGGCTATACATGACATATGCGTTATTAAGGACATAACAGGGCACAGTTACCAAGGACCATGCACCAGTTTTCTGTTGGACTTTGCAAGTTCTTTTCAGTGCAAACTGCTTGCACTGGTATTTAAGAAGTGCCTGCTCCACATCTGTGTCGCACGTGACCATTTTGTGGCGCGGCTGCACTATTGTTCATGCAACACAAAATTCTGCAATGAAGGAGGCGTTTCAGTGCACAGTTAGCCCGTGCACCAGATTTAACATGCAAAGTCTGACAGAAACGTGTCCACTGGCCCATATTAAAAGAAAGTTGGTGCACTTCTGTCAGAGCATTGCAGAGGACGCCAGATTCATGCAGAACGTGCTCCAGAAATCCTGAATCTGGCGCCCTCTGCACACTGCACATAGTACACACTGTAATGTTCTTCATAAATGTGCCCTAGTGACATACATATTTGCCAACATATTTTCTTACTTTTTTTCTTCAGGCTATGGTAAGGACAAGTCGTGGTACGGTAGGAGGTTTCTTCCTGGCTGGGCGAAGTATGGTGTGGTGGCCGGTAAGTTTTGTCAAATGGATATTCTGGTCATTTCAGTGGAAAATTGATAACTGATTGTAGAATGTGATATAAAGTCTGCACAATGTGCTCTATGTCAACACTGAACCATATAGAAAAAATATAACATTTGTTCTTTGCCTTAATGCTCTTGTTTTTAAGAAAAAAGTATTTTAAAATTACGCCAATGCACCAGCATGTAAGTGTACTTGGTTTACAATCCTAGTAGTAGATTTGCCTGTGTGCAGTATGATCCCTGCATATTTTACAAATTAGGTTTTTATTGCAGCTTGGGTGCAAAGAATAGTAAGAACCTCCACAGCTGCAGATATGATTCAAAACCAATCCCTTCGGGATATTCTTCTAATTTTATTTCTGGAGCTTTACAAAGTTCATTTCCATGATAGATTGACAGAACTAGATGCGATAAGTCCCGTGCTGTGAGACATGCCAAAGTAGTGACCTCTGATCAGACAATCTCCACAACACAGTGTCACTTCTACAACGGGAAAGGTAAACTGATGTTATCCTTTTCAAAGATGCTGTGAAAGCAGTAAACATATCGGAGGCAAATGACAACCCTGGCAAGCGGTATCAAAACTTTATCCACAACCTCACCTTCAACCCCATACCACCACAGCCTATTAGCACTATTGATTTTTCATATTTTCCTTCCAGAAGCCATTACTTTTCTATTTTTAATCTTAAAAAATACTTAGAAGTATTATAGCTTATTAACTGTACCTTTCAGCACCATTTTATATTCTTTAAAATTTACTTGAAAGCTGAAGAAAAAACATAAAACTGAAGAGGAACTAACAAAAAACACTGCAAACAAGGAAAAAACAAAAATAGTGCGTGCTCACCCTTGGCGCTGATCTCATCAGGTGTTCAATTGGCGGTGCTCGCCTGGAGAAAATAGCCTGGTCCGGTCCCAAGTAGACTTGTGCATAGGAAAAAGAAGAAATCCTTAGGCACCAGCATGAGATGAGTTGCAGTAAAAAACTTCTCTTTATTAAACAAATAAAATGTTACACGTTTCGAACCACGCTGTCGCGGTCCTTACTCATATGTGTACACATTATCTTATGTTTTTTCCTGCATCCTTATGGACATTTAAATGGATCTTTAATAAAGAGAAGTTTTTTTACTGCAACTCATCTCATGCTGGTAACAAAAAACATAATCCTGGATGTTAAGGGGACTGCCTTACAAGGCAGCCAAGACCAAATGTTTTTTACCCAGTCTATATGATGTGGGTGCATAAAGTGCATTAAGGTGTAGTGTGACAATTGAAGTTTAACCCCTATATGCAGGATATGGGATAAGCAGCTGGATCACCAGGTATAAGACACTTGTCCCTTATATTTAAGGTAAGAATAAATAAAAGAATAATATAATTAATTACAAATATTTAGAAAAAGCACACAATGATGAGCTTTAAAATGTTATGCAAATTTATGTTTACCAAGAAAATAAATCTGCGCTGTTCAAGGAATAAAACCTATACATTTCATTCTGTTAACCCAACTAACAAAAAAGTAAAGAAATGAAAATGTGTCTGATCCTGAATACTGAAAGTACACTGTCCTGAACTGGTTAATAATACATGCAATTCAAGTAATAAACTAAGTAATAAAAGAAGGTTGAGGATCAGGTCACTTACGTAAATTCTATAAAAACTTGTCCTATGACCCCACCATCTGCTTTGCCACTGATGCCCTTTTTTGCTTTTTGCATTTAGGTTTTAAAAAAACATAAACCATAACATTTTTATTTTTACAGAGCTGTATACGTGCTTTTTTACTCTGCAACAAATTTTACTTTCTAGTGTTTGTATTTAATATCCCATGTTATGTACTGGGAAGCTGGAAAAAATTGTGAAATTGACAAAAAAAATGCATTTGCACCATAGAACTTCAGAAGATGCAGTTGTAGTTGGATGCAGTAGGCGGGGGTGGAGTCATTGGTGATGAGGGAGGGGTCAGCAGGTATTGGGGCCCACCGGTGCATTCACCGATATACTGGTGAGCCAGTCCGACCTTGCTTAATAGGCTAGAAAGGATTACAACAGAAAGTAAAATCAATATGGAAAACACCATTATTACATCCATTACTGTCACATATTATGTCAAAGCCTATTTATGCCTAGAAAACACTCCATTGACCTCAATAAGTCAAAACCAGATTATTGCTACCTATGGTCGTGAGGCTACTATAAAGTATATCACCAATTCTGTTGTGACACATTGGGGGTCATTTACTAAGGGTCCAATTCGCGCATTTTCGCCGGGTTTCCCGAATTTTTCTGATTTGCGCCAAATTGCCCCGTGTTTTTTGCGCACGCGATTGGATTGTGGCGCATCGGCGCCGGCTTTCACGCGCGGAAATTAGGGGCGTGGCCATCGTAAAAGCCAACTGAGTCGGCAAAACCGCAGAATTTTTTTTAAAAAAAAGTGTCGCTTGACACGTGCTTACCTGCACCCAGGATAGGATCATGAACTCCTGCGAACTCCGGCGGACTTCAGCGCAACAGCGACACCTGGTGGACATCGGGTGCACTACCTTCGTGAATCGCCGGAAGACCTGAATCCTCGACGGAGAACGCGCCGCTGGATCGCGACAGGACCGGGTAAGTAATTGTGCCCCACTGTGTCTGCTCAAGTAATGTTGTACTATTCAACCTGTACCCTACAATTAGTGCCACAAGAGGTCCAGTACTGTAGTCACATTGGTGCAACTGTCAATTTTAGATACACCCTTGCATCATGTATCTAAATGAGCATTAATTAACTCAGATTCTTTGCCCTTTAGATTGGAGCTTCTCTTTTTGCAAGTAACATTGGAAGTGGTCACTTTGTTGGTGTGGCAGGTACAGCATCTGCTGGTGGGATTGTCATCGGTGGCTTCGAATGGAATGTAAGATGTAAACGTACACTTTATATTAGTACAATATAATTCTATTGTCTGTAATGCTATTTTCATAACAAACAGGTGACAACTATGGCTGTGGCAACCAGTAAAATTCCATTGTTAGGCTGCATTCACACACATGTATGGGAGACGTATATACGGCGGCGCTCACCTCCTCCTCCTCTCCCCGCGCTGCCGTGTGCCCACCGTGCTATGGTGCGGCAGGCACACAGCAGTGTGAATGCAGCCTTACTTTGTAAACTACAATAACGTAGATTTTGTAATGTAATATCATTTGTACAATACAGATACAACTTGTAAGAACGGTAATGTATGTAGGTAAAACTAAATGAACTGGTCTTACCGTATTTTTCGGTATTTTTATAGGCCAGTGCGCCTTATATATGAACTTATACAGAAAGGTACTACACACAAGATGTACTGTACATTTACCAGTGTTTAAAAGCTCCATCCCCAGAAATCTCCTGCATCTTCCCACACTGTACACAGGGTCCCTGGCTCCTGAAGTGCCCTGGCACCACAACTAACATTGTGCCCATCCTGCCCTCCCCTAGCACGGAGAGACCGGAGCTGCCATAGTGCCGACCACGAGGCAATCATCATCAGTAAGAAATCCCCCATACCTGACAGCCCTGTAACAGGGGAAAGAGAAGGAGCCACTGGGAACCCCACAGGAATAACACCCTGGCTGAGGAGGGAAGGAGAAGAGGCAGAGGGAGACCACTTAACCCCTGCTGCATCACCCTGCATTAACCCCCAGCACCCATACCTCTGAGATCGGAGCTCTCTGACACGCTGAAGACAAGTTTCCCGGGAAGTGTAGCTGGCTTGAACTGTGCACAGGTCTGCCACCTGCTGGTCATTTTTGGGTACTGCTTTTGATCCTGCGCCTTATACTCCAGTGCGCCTTATATATGAAACTAGATGTCTTAGCAGGCATTTATTAGAGGTGCGCCTTATACTCCGGTGCGCCTTATAGGCCGAAAAATACGGTATTTCCACATTTAAAAGACCAGTGCACCTTCAAAGGAATCCAAACTAGAATGACCTTAAATAAATGAACAACTCTTAAAGCTCCTAGCTCTAACTCTTAAAGCATTAACCAATGAAAAATATATAAAGCTTAGCGATCAGAAGTGACCTCTTACTTCAAGATAAAGCTTGACTTAAGTATAACTGGAACTTTGAGAAATATGCCTCGCTGAGCTTGGAGCTTGGAGTGGCGGTAACTTTGGAGAATCTAAATTTTTCATTATGGAAAACACATGCTAGTAGGCATAACACCAGAATTCAATGACTTCCATTAAAATCATGTAGATTACTGTATTTCAATCCCATTAAAAAGCTTGTGAACATGGAGACAAAGAAAAAACTAGTGGACATGGTGTATCTCTGTATCTATGTCAACAATCTTTTTAATGGAATTTAAATAAACGGAATGATTTGAATAGAACTCATTGGGGGACATGTATCTTTATTTCTGCTAGTTAAATTGTCCCATTTTTGCGGCTTTTGGCGTTTTTGCGACTTTTTACTGCGACTTTTGCTGACATTTTAAAAGTGCTACTTGGTCTGCACCTTGTGCAGTGTGCCTTATGTATCTTTGTTTTCCAGATGTTCTGTGCAACTTTTCATTTATGTATTACTTTTTTTGCTTATTTTTGAGACTTTTCAGGCACAAATCTGCACCTGGTCCAGGACAGGTCCAAAATTATTTCACATGCTTTAAATGTTTAAAATTTTGCACAGTAACCTGCTTTTTGAAAATTCCAAAATGTTTGCATTTACATTTTTTTATTGGTTTTTATTGTATTGGTTACTTCTAATGATGCGGTCAAAGGTTGCATTTTGATTGTGTTTTGATTGCGTTTTGAAACACATTACAACACCTGAGGAGAGGTGATCTGCCTAATTACATTACTGTTAACATTTGCATTTACAAAACAAAATATAAATGTGATGTTAACGCATGTGTTAAAATCGTGTTTGCTATGCGTTTTGTAAATGCAAATGTTAACAGTAATGTAATGAGGCGTTACGCCTAATTAGACAAAATGCAATTAAAACGCAATCAAAACGCAACCTTAACATCATGTGTGACCGAAGCCTCATATGTCATCATCTCCGTGGGGTCTGACTAGAGTGCTTAAAAATGCAGGACTCAAATCCAAAATTAACAGTAGTGTCCACTCCTGCATATAACCCCTTCACATGGCTTGTGTCCATGTGGATTTGAGACATTTGCAACAAAAAGTCTCAAAAAGACGCCTGCCAGGATAGGAAAAACTGAACATGTATCACAAGTAAAAAGACATGATCATACATAAGGCGCAAAAAAGACCAGCCAAATGTCTCAAAAATTCACCAAAGAAAAAAAAACTATGATACATGTCCCCCAATGGATGTCTGTGTTTTTCTTTCTTTTATGTGTTTTCCATACTTGCCTGGCATCTCTACAGGTGTTCCCTGCACAGTGTTACTGCCATACACCCCAATAGCGGTGAGCTTGCTACATTACATTGAGATGCATCTTGAGGAAGTGATTAGAATAGTTTCAAAGTTTGAGTCTTATTCTGGATTAATGATAAACTGTAATAAATCAGTATTGCTTAACTGTTAAATGTTCAAGTTGAGTCAGCAGTCTTTCGACAGTATGATATTTATGAGGATTTGATACATGTTTGGAATGAGTTGTTATTATCTAGAGCTGCGCTTATAGGTCTCATAAAAATAATACTACCACCACTGTTGTGTGTATAAAGTAACTCTCCTGTTGGTTGTAAAGGTTTTTTTTTTAAAGAATTGACAGAATGTTGAACAAATTGATTTGTAATAGAAAAATTGTGGATTAAAATGGAAAGATTGATATTTGAAACAACGAGGTTAATAGATACACTATTTTCTATAATAGTATTACAATTAACATTGTTGTCAAATAGAAACGATTTTCTTATTTAGTTAATTGATTATTAGGTAGCATTCGAATATAAGGGTATTGCAGAAGATATCTTTTGGGGGCATGTATCCTAGATTTTTTCCTTTGGTGTATAATTTTTATAGTTTTTCCTGTCCTGGCAGGTGCAACCTTTGTTGCAAATGCAAATCCACATGGACACAAGCCATGTGAGAGGGGGTTATATACAAGAGTGGACACTACTGTAAATTTTGGATTTGAGGTCGTGGCCTGCATTTTTAAGCACTCTAGTCACAGTAGATGGAGTGACTGACTATCTGAACATTCCCAGTGCTGTATTTTCAGAGAGGAGGAGCTGCAGCACGGGTGAGGGTGGGGGGTGATTCTACTAACATCCTCTGACACCATCCAATCAGCAGTGGAGGGTGTCAGAGAAGAGATGCCTTTCTATATATGCGTGTACGAGCCTAGCTGTGGCTGCTGCACGCTCCTGGCATCATGTGTCTGCACTGCCGGGTGCGCGCAGCGTCTATTCTTCGCGCAGCACACCGAACACTGCGTGAACGGAGGGTGTCCCTGAACCAGGATGCCTACATGATGGTATGTCCACTTTAGGATGTGGCTCTAACATACGTTTCGGGCAAGGGGGTTTAATCACTTATTTGTTGTTGTTTTTTTTGCAATGTTTGTTGCGACACTTGAGCAAAGTGCAGTCTACCTAACTGCTACTAATATGTCACAGTAATCAATGGGCTTTGTGACCAAAATGTTGCAGATTTCAGAGCAAAATTCACTAGTGTGCAACTTTTTGTGGAAATATTTGCATTTTGCTGCAAAACCAGAAATAAAATAAATTGGTTGCAAAAAAGGACACTAGCTGAGCGCTAAAGAAAGCACTCAACAAGCTGAAAATAGTGATACATTTCCCTCACAGTGTTTCTAATTTTTCATTTAGGCTCTGGTAATGGTGGTTCTTCTAGGATGGATTTTTGTACCAATCTATGTCAAAGCAGGGGTAAGTGTTGGCTTTTTTGAAAATTATTTTTAATAATGGGGGTAGCAGCCATAGCAGCTGCACACTCACCTGCCCCACTAAAATAATAGATGAGGTGCACTGTTATATACATATTATACTAAACATTATGCAGTATTATATGTTTATAACAGTGCACATCTTCCACAGTACACAGCTGAGGTGGCAGCTCAGGTGAGAAATGTCGGAGGAGGGAACAACAGAATCTAGGAAACTCTAATCTATACTTCCTGCTGTCTACTTCCCCCATGTGGTCAACAGCTACTCTGACCCAGGATAAGAAGACTACATACATGTGTGTATTAGTGTATACATGTATCTGCTGTATATGTGTTTAAGGTGTATATACATACATAAATACAGTATATTTAAAGGGGTTACCCAGTTTAATTATTGTATATACTATGGGCTCCAGGAAACTAAAAATAATATAGTAATACTCCACCTCTCCAACGCTCTAGTCCAGCATGGCCTCTGTTGGACTCAATTGTGACACCATGTAGATGGTAAGCTTTACTGTACTACATCACCGTTGAACCTCTGCGTACCATCAGAAATAGTGAGGAGCAGCCCTGTGCTGGGAGTTGCAACAGAGAGAGAGGGGTTATTTTAGAAAGTCCCTGGAATCCAGTGTATAAAATGTAGTGAAATCAGACAACCTATTTCATAGTTTGCCATATCACATAGTGGTAATTGTAATTGGTTATTTGGGAGACAATGTTTGTACTTTTAATGATGGCAAACCACACGCACATGTTGTTTTCACACATAGTAGATAAGGACAGTTGTTAAAGTTATTAATTTGCATTTACATTGCATATCCCCCTAGGCCCCAAGCTCATGGCAGCCATATGCATGCATTGTACAGATCACAGATACAAGATGGACAGGGTTGTCTGTTTCCTGTCCCATCAGTTAAACCACCTAATTAATCACATTCAAAGGGTTATTTTTTTAAAATAGATTTTACACTCTAGGATATGTATGCCAAAAGTCTAAAATTTTGACACATTGCTATTTATTGTGTACTAGCCATAGATCCAGGGGTTACTCTTAGCTATAACACAATAGAATTGGTAAACAAAAAATATTTTATATTTATCTATGTATCTATCTCTCTGTCTGTCTCTCACCCACTCTCCCTGCCTTTCTCTCACTAACTCTCCTTGCCTTTCTCTCTGTCTCTCACTCTACCTTCCTACCTCTCACTCACTCTACCTGCCTGTCTCTCTGTCTCTTAATCACTCTCCTTTCCTGTCTCTTACTCACGTCATTTAATGTCCCCCAGCCCCTGTCCCCCGAGCAAATTGGGGCCCCCTAGCAACTTCCTACACTGTGAATATAAAAAAAAAACAACAACTTCATGCTCACCTGTCTTCTTACCTCTCTCCCCTTCTCGCTGTACGGGATTGAGTCGCGGTGACGTCATCACACCACGCCCCCGGCTCCCAGCACTGTAGTCAGCTGGTAGAAGCAGGAGACGCGGTTTAATGACGTCACCGTGTCTCCTGCTATGTGTAGTGAAGGACGGAGCTTATGGTTCCGTTCTCCACTGCAGCACTCGCTTCTATCTGTGTCCGGAAGGGACGCAGATAGAAGTAGGAGAGGGGTGAGGACCCGGACAGTGGGACAAGAGTCCCATTGATCCGGGGCACGAGCCCCGGATCTTTTAGCCTAGTAACGCGCCTGGTCCTAGGATCGGAATTGTGGTGTATTTTTACGTGTTCAATTAGTCTAGGTCAGTGATGGCGAACCTTTAAGCAGCCGAGTGCCCAAAAAGCAACCCTAAACCCCCCTTATTTATCGTGAGGTGCCAACCAAAATTTAAAGCAGTAGCTTATTGCTCCCTGTTCTTCAACAACTTTCAATCATATTGACCTCCTGAGGACAGCAACCAGTGTCCCTCTGTGCACAGAGAATCATGGGACCGACACGAGGTCCTCCGAAGATAATTCGGCCCTGTCAATTCATTTTCCCTCTTTCTCCCTGCCTTTCTCTCACTAACTCTCCTTGCCTTTCTCTCTGTCTCTCACTCTACCTTCCTACCTCTCACTCACTCTACCTGCCTGTCTCTCTGTCTCTTAATCACTCTCCTTTCCTGTCTCTTACTCACCCTCCTTGCCTGTCTCTCTGTCTCTAACTCTCCCTTCCTGCCTCTCACTCACTTTCCCTGTCTGTCTCTCACTCACTCTCCCTGCATGTCTCTCTGTCTCTCACTCACTTTCCCTTCCTGTTTCTTACTCTCTCTGCCTGTCTTTCACTCACTATCTCTACCTGTCTTTTGCTTGCTCGCAGCGCAGGTTGAAGATTTCGATTAAAAATCTAGTCTATGACGTAGAGTCACCAAGAGTGGTGATTGTAATTGCAAAGGTGCAGATTACTTGCAAATTAGACTTCCATAGGAAAGCCTGAGGCACGAATACAGGCCGGAATAGGACCTGCTATGAGTTTTCTACTACCTCCACATGGATCTGTGAAAAAAAGCCCATCTACATGGGTCTATTAAAATGAATGTGTCAGTGTGCCATCAGATAGCAAATAGACAAAAACAACTGGTGTATGCATTAAGCATGAGGCCAGTTGAAAGTTCGGTCTGAGAAGCTCCCTCTGTACCCTCGAGGGATTTCCTGGAGTGAACCTCTAATCATTAGAGTGAACTGAGTATGTCAGTTCAATCCAGTGGTACCAAGTTTGTGGGAAGGTTTGTGAGACAGTATGAACCCAGTGTAACGTCCGTGCCTAAATGTCACACTATCCGACATTGCGGAATAGATGGCGTTTATTTGTGTGTGAACTGTGGCTTACTGCTTGTGTTTGGATTAACTGAGCCACACCCTGCTCCTTGCATTTCAGCCCTGCCCAGCAAGGGATATTAGCCTGATGGACAGTTTCCCCAGTGTGCTGGACGCGTGTCCGGGAACTGCCTTATATATCTGCCTACTCCCATCAGACCTTGCTTGTTATTTGAAGTCTTACCTGTGTATCTAGTGCTCTTGCTATCTTGTTTGCTATTCTGTCTATTGTATCTGATTCTATACCTTTGCAGCCATCTTGGTTTTGACCTGGTTTGTTTGTCTCCGCTTGTCTGCATGTATCTGAACCTGACCTGTATTTTACCCGTTTGATCTTGACCTAACCTGTATATTTCTCCTGATATTGACCTGACCTGTGTATAACCCGTCTGAAGTCCTGTATCTGTTGTTTGTCCCTCAGTACCGTTTATCTCCTAGTGTTACCCCACCTTCCTGTCTGTCTTGTGTTTGTATTCTTGCACCAGTGTGAACACTGGTCTATTCCTGTATTCCGGTTACATGTCCGCTCCACCATCCAGCAGCTGCCAGACGAAGTAAGTCTTCCTTGTCATCTTGTAGGGTCATTCAGGGACCGTCAGTTAGGTTCCTGATAGTGGGTTTGTCCTTATCAGGGCGGTTCATCTGCTTTAGGCAGGGCCTTAGCCCGCAATGACGTCGCAGGGTGAAGGTGATAGATTTTTGTCATTTCTATTTTTTCTTAGGTAGTGACTATGCCAGAGTACCTACGAAAACGTTTTGGAGGGGATCGGATTCGAGTTTACCTGTCTGTTCTTTCCCTACTTCTTTACGTGTTCACCAAGATCTCTGTGAGTTCTTCTTACATTTGTACCCAGACTAGTAGGCTCACCAGTTTTCATTGTAATGATTTCTTGAGAAAGTTTCTGCAATTTACAATATATCTGCTTTATATTTTTATTCATCAGGCGGACATGTTCTCAGGAGCTATTTTCATCCAACAAGCTATGAAAATAAATATCTATATAGCCATTGTGATACTAGTGTTGATCACAGCCTTGTACACTGTTACAGGTAGGCGCTAAATCAAAAAAACACACCTGCAGCCAGCTTTTATATGCTCCCTGTGTATTAGTAAATCTGAACAAAGTAGTAAGAAGTTAACAACTGTATAGGGTTAGCAACAGTAAACAGTAACCCTACACTCCCCAAGATCAGGAGGGTGGGACACCAGCTGATATCATACTGCTATTGCTGAGCCTGGTAATATGTACCAAAACCTGTTGGGGAGTATAGCAGGGTCACCTCTCCCTATTGCCCGCAGTGCAGCTCCTGCCTTTATAAGGGAAGAACCCTGTACTACACTCTAAAATACACCCCTCAATCCCCAAACACGGATGCATTTCCCCAGCAGATGGATTGAGGGTCTTTAGGTACATGCTTGAGTGGTTCAGCAGAAAAAAACTATGACAGACTCCTCTTGATTTTTATGGCACTTGATTTCCAGTGCAGGAGAACAATTGGCCCCTGTGTGGGGCATTCTATCAGTGCTTAGGACTATCTTAGCAATTATTTTGGTAGCTCCATGAGTAAATCCATGAGTGAGGCCACAACTGCAGGAATAATGCCCCTATGAATCTCCAAAAAGGGGTTGGACTTACTGTAGGTGTAACTCAGATTTGCGGAAAACTGTGTCAAAAATAATTAATAAATAAAATAATTTATCCTATAATTTACATATATTATTGCAATAAAGTACACACATTCTGTTCCATATGTACGTGTGTTTTTTACTTCTTATGACTTCATGTAACCATAATGAAACAATGAGATCAACTCCATCTATCACGTGACATGTAATCGCATTGCTTGTTAGCTTGCTGACTGGTCCGGTCTGTTGTCTAGGTGGTCTGGCTGCTGTCATTTATACAGATACTCTACAAACCATCATCATGCTGGTAGGATCATTTATCCTCATGGGCTTTGGTAAGTTCTTCGCTTTGATTTATTGCTTTCTTTTTATTGACCCGTGTCTAACAAGATCCATCTAAAACTAGAAAATCTGTCTTTCAGCTTTTAATAAAGTTGGAGGATATGAAGCTTTTATGGAAAAATATATGGCAGCAATTCCTACTGAAATATATGATAACGGCACTGAGATTAACGCACAATGCTACACCCCACGAAAGGATGCATTTCACCTTTTCCGAGATCCCATAACTGGAGACATGCCATGGCCTGGCCTTATATTTGGTCTCACCATCCTGGCTCTGTGGTACTGGTGTACTGATCAGGTATTGGAGAGATGTGGTAAAACTAGACTAAATTATTATCCAAATTCTGTTGATAATTAAAAACTTGGTTTTATTTGCTTTCTAGGTAATTGTTCAGCGATGTCTTTCTGCCAAGAACATGTCCCATGTGAAGGCTGGCTGTATCCTGTGCGGATATCTTAAACTGCTGCCCATGTTTCTGATGGTGTTTCCAGGAATGATCAGCCGCATTTTGTACACAAGTAATGACCCAAGTGCCTTTGTAAAATAATTACTAGTATACTTTGCCATCTCAATGTCATTTCTAATGCCTTGAGTCTTTTTTTTGTAGATGAAGTTGCTTGTGTAGTACCTTCTAAGTGTAAACAATACTGCGACACAGAAGTGGGATGTACTAATATCGCTTACCCAAAAATGGTGATTGAATTAATGCCAGATGGTAAGAAGTCTACCAAAAGTATACAGCATTTAGTACATGTAATGTACATGAATATGCACAAAAAAATAACAGAAAACATATCTCTTTATAATACGGCGCGTAATAATTCACAATGTGCATTGTTCAGTTCACAGGCTATTCAAACAAATAGCTTTTTCTTTATTCTCTTTGATAACAAACCATTAACTCTGTATTAATTATCAGAACACTTCCTCTTATTCTGATCATTAGTGTATAGAGTACAATATAAGTTGTGATTCTTCCCTGCTAATCTTTCAATGATTTCCCAGGTCTACGAGGTTTGATGTTGTCTGTGATGTTGGCGTCTCTCATGAGTTCCTTAACATCCATCTTCAATAGTGCTAGCACCCTCTTTACTATGGACATTTACACCAAGATCCGTAAGAGGGCATCAGAGAAGGAGTTGATGATAGTGGGGAGGTAAGTGACGGTGCATAATGCATCACCTGACTGTTCTCTAGTGACATGGCTTCCGAAGGATGAATGAGTACCAGTGGCGTTTATTTTTGGTTGTTAGTTGTTTTATTACTCTTAAAAGCTTTCTAAGTAGCCATTTAATGGTTGACTGACCCCTCTGCAGCATCTGTACAGTTGTTTACGATGGGAAAGTTACCCATTAACCATTGTTAATGGTTTGATATTTGAAAATAATATCATTTTGTAATAATTTACATAGAACACGTCATGCACCATCTGAAGTAAAGCCAAATTCCTATTCCATTGCAATATATTATTTGAAAAGGTGGATAACTCCCTTGTATTATTGGGGAATGTCTGTCTGCCTGTCTTTCACTCACTATCTCTACCTGTCTTTTGCTTGCTCGCAGCGCAGGTTGAAGATTTCGATTGAAAATCTAGTCTATGACGTAGAGTCACCGAGAGTTTTCTACTACCTCCACATGGATCTGTGAAAAAAGCCCATCTACATGGGTCTATTAAAATGAATGTGTCAGTGTGCCATCAGATAGCAAACAGACAAAAACAACTGGTGTATGCATTAAGCATGAGGCCAGTTGAAAGTTTGGTCTGAGAAGCTCCCTCTGCACCATCGAGGGATTTCCTGGAGTGAACCTCTAATCATTAGAGTGAACTCAGTATGTCAGTTCAATCCAGTGGTACCAAGTTTGTGGGAAGGTTTGTGAGACAGTATGAACCCAGTGTAACGTCGTGCCTAAATGTCGCACTATCCGACATTGCGGAATAGATGGCGTTTATTTGTGTGCGAACTGTGGCTTACTGCTTGTGTTTGGATTAACTGAGCCACACCCTGCTCCTTGCATTTCAGCCCTGCCCAGCAAGGGATACTAGCCTGATGGACAGTTTCCCCAGTGTGCTGCTGGAGGCGTGTCTGGGAACTGCCTTATATATCTGCCTACTCCCATCAGACCGTGCTGGTTATTTCAAGTCTTACCTGTGTATCTAGTGCTCTTGCTATCTTGTTTGCTATTCTGTCTATTGTATCCGAGTCTATACCTTTGCAGCCATCTTGGTTTTGACCTGGTTTGTTTGTCTCCGCTTGTCTGCATGTATCTGAACCTGACCTGTATTTTACCCGTTTGATCTTGACCTGACCTGTATATATCTCCTGATATTGACCTGACCTGTGTATAACCCGTCTGAAGTCCTGTATCTGTTGTTTGTCCCTCAGTACCGTTTATCTTCTAGTGTTACCCCACCTTCCTGTCTGTCTTGTGTTTGTATTCTTGCACCAGTGTGAACACTGGTCTATTCCTGTATTCCGGTTACATGTCCGCTCCACCATCCAGCAGCTGCCAGACGAAGTAAGTCTTCCTTGTCATCTTGTAGGGTCATTCAGGGACCGTCAGTTAGGTTCCTGATAGTGGGTTTGTCCTTATCAGGGCGGTTCATCTGCTTTAGGCAGGGCCTTAGCCCGCAATGACGTCGCAGGGTGAAGGTGATAGATTTTTGTCATTTCTATTTTTTCTTAGGTAGTGACTATGCCAGAGTACCTACGAAAACGTTTTGGAGGGGATCGGATTCGAGTTTACCTGTCTGTTCTTTCCCTACTTCTTTACGTGTTCACCAAGATCTCTGTGAGTTCTTCTTACATTTGTACCCAGACTAGTAGGCTCACCAGTTTTCATTGTAATGATTTCTTGAGAAAGTTTCTGCAATTTACAATATATCTGCTTTATATTTTTATTCATCAGGCGGACATGTTCTCAGGAGCTATTTTCATCCAACAAGCTATGAAAATAAATATCTATATAGCCATTGTGATACTAGTGTTGATCACAGCCTTGTACACTGTTACAGGTAGGCGCTAAATGAAAAAACACACCTGCAGCCAGCTTTTATATGCTCCCTGTGTGTTAGTAAATCTGAACAAAGTAGTAAGGAGTTAACAAATGTATAGGGTTAGCATCAGTAAACAGTAACCCTACACTCCCCAAGATCAGGAGGGTGGGACTCCAGCTGATATCATACTGCTATGTACCAAAACCTGTTGGGGAGTATATTGCCCGCAGTGTAGCTCCTGCCCTTACAAGGGAAGAACCTTGTACTGCACCCTAAAAAAATACACCCCTCAATCCCCCAACCTGGATGCATATCCCCAGCAGACGGACATTCTGTTTGTGCTTAGGACTATCTTAGCAATTATTTTGGTAGCTCCATGAATGAGGCCACAACTGCAGGAATAATGCCCCTATGAATTTCCAAAAAAGGGTTGGACTTACTGTAGGTGTAACGTAGGTTTTGGGCACACTGTGTCAAAAATAATTAATAAATAAAATAATTTACATATATTGTTGCAATAAAGTACACACACTTCTGTTCCATATGTACGTGTGTTTTTTACTTCTTATGACTTCATGTAACCATAATGAAACAATGAGGTCAACTCCATCTATCACGTGACATGTAATCGCATTGCTTGTTAGCTTGCTGACTGGTCCGGTCTGTTGTCTAGGTGGTCTGGCTGCTGTCATTTATACAGATACTCTACAAACCATCATCATGCTGGTAGGATCATTTATCCTCATGGGCTTTGGTAAGTTACATTTTTTCTTAGTTTCTTTGTTAACATAAGCTCCATTAGATTAGCCAGTGCCTGATACAATCCTTCTAACTGTAGAAAATCTGTCTTTCAGCTTTTAATAAAGTTGGAGGATATGAAGCATTTACAGAAAAATATATGAAAGCAATTCCGACTGAAATATATGATAATGGCACTAAGATTGATGCAAAATGCTACACCCCACGGGAGGATTCATTTCACCTTTTCCGAGATCCCATAACTGGAGACATGCCATGGCCTGGCCTTATATTTGGTCTCACCATCCTGGCTCTGTGGTATTGGTGCACAGATCAGGTAATGGAAAGATGTGATAAGCCCAGACTGAAATATTATCCAAATAATGTTGATAATTGAAAACTTGGTTTTATTTGCTTTCTAGGTAATTGTTCAGCGATGTCTCTCTGCCAAGAACATGTCCCATGTGAAGGCTGGCTGTATCCTGTGCGGATATCTTAAACTGCTGCCCATGTTTCTGATGGTGTTTCCAGGAATGATCAGCCGCATTTTGTACACAAGTAATAACCCAAAAGCTTTGTCAGACAATTATACTTTACCATTGGACAGTCACTTCTAATGCCTCGGACCTCTTTTTTTCTAGATGAAGTTGGTTGTGTGGTACCCAGTAAATGTAAAGAGTATTGTGACACTGAAGTTGGATGTACTAACATCGCTTACCCAAAAATCGTAATTGATTTGATGCCAAATGGTAAGGTGTCTTCAGGTGTCATTTAAAATGTGTAGTGGCTGTTACTAGAGAAAAGATATCACACTTTGTGCAGGTTATATACAGGAAAGTGCTAATGAAACATAGAAAACATAAGGAAACAACCAATGCCTCTTTTTATGGAGAGGAGTTAATTTCATAGTACATTCACAGGACATATAACTATTGTTCTTCATATTCCCTAATAACTGGCAGTGGTGCAGAGGTTGCACCCACAATAATCTGATAGTGGTGGTATTGTCCCGATAATATGCTAATACTGAATAAGAAGGGAACAGGGGCGTAACTACAGTGGTAGCAGCCATAGCAGCTGCAATGGGGCCCACAGTGTTAGGGGCCACTTCATCTAACACTAATGAATAGAGGATGAGCACCAGTATATACATATTTTGCTGCACATTGTATAGAATAATATGCTTATAATATATATGTGATGCATATATGCTGTATATGCGATATGTATATACTGTATGTGTGTATATGGTTCTATATGTGTGTGCATCAGTAAATAGATGTGTGATTGTAATTCGCATGTGTCAGTATACAAATATGTTTATTTTTTAAGTGGGAAAGGGGGCCCCATTCAGAAGCCTGCTATAGGACTATAGGACCCTGTCTCTCCTAGTTATGCCCCTGGAAGGGATTGTCCCTTTTAATAACTTTGACTTGTATTAACTGCTGCCCCTTCCCTATAGTGTAATTCCTCGCTGCTAATTTTACATTGATTTCCCAGGACTGCGAGGTTTGATGTTGTCTGTGATGTTGGCGTCTCTCATGAGTTCCTTAACATCCATCTTCAATAGTGCTAGCACCCTCTTTACTATGGACATTTACACCAAGATCCGTAAGAGGGCATCAGAGAAGGAGTTGATGATAGTGGGGAGGTAAGTCACCATGAACAATGCATCACCTGACTGTTCTCTAGTGACATGGCTTCTGAAGGATGAATGAGTACCAGTGGCGCTTATTCCTGGTTGTTAGTTGTTTTATTACTCTGAAAGCTTTCTAAGTAGCCATTGAATGCTTGATTGACCTTTCAGCAGCATCTGTACAGTTGATGGCAATGGTGTAGTTATCCATTAACTATTGTTAATGATTCGATATGTAAAGTGAATACATCATAAGTGACCTGTCATGCTCCGTCATGATCTTATTCAATTACAAAATGTTATTTGAATACTACATCCAGAGGACAAGTCCTTATACTAGTGTGTTATGGTGAAATGCAGCAAAAAAAAGTATTGAAAGCAAGTATTAAGAAGTGACGGCATTGTTGGTTTGGTACCCATCACTCCAGGCAAGCTGGCTGATTTACTCCTGAGCAGCCAGTCAACCAGCTTGCAGCCCCTCAGCATCCACAGCCATGCTCCAGTTTGTGCAAGGCTGTGATTAGCCAGGTGGGTCATGTGACCCTGCTTCAAGGGTCACATGTCCATGCACCAATACGGACAGAAGACAGCACTAATGAGAGGTTGCTACTCTTGTTAGGGTCAGTCAATTGCACTAGAATTCTCGCATAGCTTTGACCAAAAAACTGAAAATTCGAAAGTTTCAGCCTATTTTTTTTTTTCAGAATCTTCATTGTGTTCCTGATTGGAGTGAGCATTGCCTGGGTTCCCATCCTGAAAGAAGCACAAAGTGGACAATTGTTTGATTATATGCAGTCTATCACTAGTTACTTAGGACCACCCATTGCCTCTGTCTTCATTCTGGGTATCTTCGTTAAGAGAGTTAATGAATCGGTCAGTAAAAGTTGGTTGTTTTGGCACTATACATTTACAAAAGTTTATGCAACAACCAAAAAAAAAAATGAAATGTCACTACTTTTATGCAGTCGACCATAACCTAAACTTCTAGTTGTGTCTGAGGTCTAAATATTAAGAAATATCTGTCAGATTTACTTACCCGGTCCATTCGCGATCCAGCGGCGCGTTCTGTGCGCTGGATTCGGGTCCGGTCTGGATTTATTAAGGCAGTTCCTCCGCAGTCCACCAGGTGGTGCTACTGCGCTGAAAAGCATCGGAACGCGCTGAAGTTCACCGAGCCGGTCTGAATGAAGGTAAGTGCAAGCTCCGCGACAGATTTTTCTTTTTAAATGCGGCGGTTTTTCCGAATCTGACGGGTTTTCGTTCGGCCACGCCCACCGATTTCCGTCTCGTGCATGCCAGCGCCAATGCGCCACAATCCGATCGCGTGCGCCAAAATCCCGGGGCAATTCAGGGGAAATCGGCGCAAATCGGAAATATTCGGGTAACACGCCGGGAAAACGCGAATTGGGCACTTAGTAAATGACCCCCAATGACTTGAGCAGTGCCAATAGGCTCTCTGCTACTTTTTACTCTATGAAATCTACTCCAGAGTTTACGGTATTCTGTGTTCTAAGCGGACTATAAAAGCAGCAAAAGTTGAGAACTATCCCAGGGCAAGGGCATCTTCAAAGCTAAGTATTCAGGGTGTAACAATCTTCTATAAGGGAAAGGTCCTTTTCTACTAGTACTGGCATATAATTAAACTTTTTCAGGTTCATTTTTAGTTTTTGCTTTTCTGTTTTTCATTTCCCACATTCCAAATGTCATGTATTAATCCATTTAAAGAGCTGGTGTGAATTTGTATTTCCTAAGACAGCATTTAAAATGTTGTGCAGTTTAATAGAAAGCTGTAAAAAAATCCAAATACTGTGGAATTGACAAGAAATAAAAATTGCCCCATAGTCAAGTGGCTTTTATTCTTATGGCTTTTACTTTAATAGATCTGGCATTTAATTTATAAATTCATTCTAGAAAAAGGGAGGGGAGTGATTTAAGCTTTAACTTTCTAAAAGAAAATTTCTATTTTTTTGGATGCCTAGCAGGTCCGATCATTCATACAATTTACTGCAATTGTGAAAACACTACTCATCTATCACAATATTGGTATTTCTCCAAAAGATACAAGAGCTTTAGATAGTTTTTTGGCACTTTAAAGACTAGAACAACAAAAAGTTGTGGTACCTAGAAATAGTGGGTTGGGAAAAGGGACCTTCTCAATGATGCTAATCCCTTAGTATGTGCATAGTACTGGCATAAGCCAAGGAGGAGGTGCAAAGTATGAAGATGTTACATTTCTTTTTGTTGTTTTAAAATTAGAAACAAAAACTGCAAAATAACGCCTCCGGGGCTTTATTGTTAAAGAAAAAAAATTAATCATACTGGGCCTGCAGCAACTATATAACCCAACAGGCCCCTAAACCTGGAGCCAGTCTGATATACAGTTATAATACTGGTGCACGCAGAGTTCAGCTATTCCAAGTTAGTAGAGGTAGTTTGTCAGAACAAATTTGTCCATGTGTAACTAACCTTAGTTATGTAAGGGTAAAGGCATAACTGGTTCTGCATCTATCCAATTGTAATCATAAGGTCTCACACAAAGCAAAGTAGCAGTAATGTTCTGGGAAATGATGTGAAGTGTATACACATTTTGGGGTGTAAAAACTCCCATTGCCAGATTAAATTTATTTTTATTGTCACTTAACTTTGGAAAAGTATCAAAATGTGTCTAGTTGACATTCTGATTTTATTAAGGGCTTTGTTTTAGTATTAACAAGTTATTTAATTTTGGAGCCACTCGTTTAGCTAGAATAAAGCCAATCCATTTAACCATAAGTAGCATTGCCTTAACTAAACTGGAACTCCTGCAACAAATCTGCAACGTGTAAATTTAATTCCTAGAGATGATTCTTTTCATGTTTTTTTCCTTTCAGGGAGCTTTCTGGGGATTAATAATTGGTCTATTAATTGGACTGTCACGGATGATCACCGAGTTTGCTTACGGCACTGGAAGTTGTGTGAAGCCCAGCAATTGTCCAAAAATCATTTGTGGAGTGCACTATCTATATTTTGCAATGATTCTTTTTGCAGCCACCAGCATCATTGTATTGGGAGTGTCCTTCATGACAAAGCCCATTGCTGACAAACATGTGAGTAAAAATGGATATAATACTTAGAAATTGGTTTCCTCACCTATAATAACAGACAGTTCACACAGTCCCAGACAACAAGACAGTCTCTAGGAGAAGCAAACACTTTTCTAGGTAAGCTCTGTCATTGTCTGCTCTGCTAACTTCTTATTCCCTGCAATCCCGGACAATCCCATGAAACCAGGAGGTTCCCAAGAAGGCTTCCCAAAGATGATTGTAGATTGTATCTCTCGCCCATCTGAGCAATATATACTATATATATATTATATATATATATATATATATATATAATTACATCATACACTCACCGTCCACTTATTAGTACACCATGCTATAACGGTTGGACCCCCTTTTGCCTCAGGAACTGCCTCAATTCTTCATGACCATAGATTCAACAAGGGCTGGAAAGCATTCCTCAGAGATATTGGTCCATATTGACATGATGGCATCACGATTGGGGGCTTGCACATCCATGATGCGAATCTCCCGTTCCACCACATCCCAAAGATGCCTCTATTGATTGAGATCTGGTGACTGTGGAGGCCATTTGAGTACAGTGAACTCATTGTCATGTTCAAGAAACCAGTCTGAGATGATTTCAGTTTATGACATGGCGCATTATCCTGCTGAAGTAGCCATCAGATGTTGGGTACATTGTGGTCATAAAGGGATGGACAGGTCGCAACAATACTCAGGTAGGCTGTGGGTTGCAACGATGCTCAATGGTACCAAGGGGCCAAAGAGTGCCAAAAAATATTCCCCTCACATGACACCACCACCACCAGCCTGAACGTTGATACAAGGCGATGGATCCATGCTTTCATGCTGGTGATGCCAAATTCTGAACCCTACCATCCGAATGTCGCAGCAAAAAAAAAATCGACACTCATCAGACCAGGCAACGTGTTTTTCCAATCTTACTACTGTCAATTTCGATGAGCTTGTGCAAATTGCAGCCTCAGTTTTCTGTTCTTAGCTGAAAGGAGTGGCACCCGGTTGTGGTCTTCTGCTGCTGTAGCCCATCTGCCTCAAAGTTCGACGTACTGTGCGTTCAGAGATGCTTCTGCCTACCTGTTTGTAACGGTGGCGATTTGAGTAACTGTTCCTTTCTATCAGTCGAACCAGTCTGCCCATTCTCCTCTGACCTCTGCATCACAAGGCATTTCCGGCCACAGAACTGCCCACAGAACTGCCGTTTCTTTTCGGACCATTCTCTGTAACCCTAGCAGATGGTTTGCAGGTGAAAATCCAAGTAGATCAAGCAGTTCTGCAATACTTCAGACCAGCCCTTCTGGCACCAACAACCATGCACAGTTCAAAGGGAACTCAAATAACCTTTCTTCCCCATACTGATGCTCTGTTTGAACTGCAGAGATTGTCTTGACAGTCTATGCCTAAAGGCAATGGTTGCCGCCATGTGATTGGCTGATTAGAAATTAAGTGTTAACGAGCAGTTGGACAGGTGTACCTAATAAAGTGGCCGGTGAGTGTATATATATATATATGTGAAATGTAAAAAAAATCTATGTGGAATACATGTATCTACTAAAATAAATGAGAGATCTTTAGAGACTTGCTCACTAAGCATTTAGTGTATTAACTGGGAATCCTTCTTGTATACTCCAAACACTTTCATAGGCTTTAAGTAACCTAACATATGCAACGCCCCTGCAAACGTATAGGCAAGGTGGTAGTTGCGAATAGCGCCCTCTCCATGTCAGGGTCTCTCTGGTGAGTCTGCGCAACTCACCCAGAAGATAATGCTTGAGGAATACCATGTAATTGCAGCTGTAGATTCTGCCTGCAAAGGCAACAGTTAAACTGCTGTAAGTTTTTATCCAATTATGTGGCTGTATTGTAAGCTGGAGTGTGATTGGAGAGGTGCTACCACCTGACCAGGAGGAGTATAAAACCCCTGTGCAGTGGAAACACATGGTCTGTCAGTCTGTCTCAGGAGTCTTATCCCAAGGAGAGAGAGACAGTGTGTACAGCACACCTTCAGTGCTGCCACAGATAGTGATCCCAGGAACTGAGTCAGGAGAATCTAACCCAGAGCTGCAGATTCCACAATTTAAACACAACTTCACCTCAACTATCCCAGCCTGAATCACTATCAGGCTGGCGCATCATTCCTGCGGACCCCTGAATCTACTATCAGACTGGTGCACTATTCCTGCGGACCCCTCTCCATAACCACTCTGGTAATCCGAAACCTTCTGTTACCCATTCTGGCCGTTTGCCTGCTGTTCAATAAAGAACTGTAAGTTGATTTGCACAACGTTGCCTTCATATGATCCCTGGATATGGCTGCTTAGCACCAAGGGCTCCCCCATCCATTATCCAGGGACTCATCCTACAGACACTCAAGGGTTGCCCCATGGAGAAACCAGTACATTAGCCTCTCCATCCTTATTTCTTGCACACACCAATTGCCGGAGACCTGCCAGGCTGTAGTTCAGCCCTCAGGACTCCATACCAAACACTGTGACAACAGCGTGCCAAAAGCTGCACTAGCCAGCCACTGCGGTATTCTGGGCCCCAGCTGTCTCCAGGCCCACAAGAAAAGGCTAGGCCCCAGTGGGGGATGTTGCACATACACTTAGGTGATATCCTTAGGTGATTTGATTGTGTTGATTGTGTTTTTAGCACTAATTCTACATAGATGAATACAGTGGGACAAATCTATTGGCTGCACCACTTTTTTTGTCATACTTTGGACTAGAAAGAACGTACAAACTGCTTGCACATGTATTTATGGAGTGTCTGCACTGTGACCACTGCACCACAAAATTCTGCACATATAGAGGTGCAGAGTGGAACAGAGTCAGCCCATTAAACTAAATGCACAACCGAATGCACAAAAATACACAATAAAGATCATTTGAACCCATTACTTTACAATGTTACTCAGTGTTATTGATGTTTCAGCTCCTATCAATCCCTAGGATGAGCAGTGCAAAATTCCAGGGTGTGGGCAGGGACCCTCTTAGCAGCCACATTATGATCCATCTAGTTCTGTAGGGTGACAATGTGGTCACATTATCAGGGTACAGGTGTATATACACTTTCATATGGCTTCTGACATTGTACTAACACACTGACACTCTGCTACATCTCCGTTCTCCCCCTTCCCCCAGATCACTTGTCTGCTTGTAGGTTGTAGTTTCCTGCTTCTCTCTGCTCACGATGTGCTGGCAGGAAGTGAATCAGTGTTCTCCGTGCTCCATGCAGGTTGCAGGGGGCGTGGCTACAGGCACAGAACAGAGAGACCCAGAAATCTCAACTCCACGCTGTCACACAGAAACCCAAGATGGCAGACACCTGACCCTAAGTCAAAAGTTACAGGGTCGAGTCTAGGGGCAACTGAAATTGTGTACACCAGGACTGATAGAGACAGGTTGGACTTATATCTGTTAAATGCTGTGTTTTTGTTAATAACAGTGAATTAGAGAATGTGTTATTTTGTTATCCTGAGTACATATAAGAAACTTGTCTTCATGGGAATACCCCTTTAAGCATGATCGGCACGTGCAGGGTGCACCATGCGCCGGTATTGGATAATCTGGCGTATTCTGCATCATTATTGATAAATCTGGGCCAGTATCTCCAATTTTTGTCATGCTGCAGCATTGTAACAAAACCATAATACGAACTGACTTGCTGCATACAGTCATAAATAAGAATTAAAGCTGTGCTGTCAGCAGAAATAATTCAATAAACCCCTACTAGTATGTTGTGAAACATAGGGGGCATTCATCACAGCCAGCGCTGACAAAGGCCCCACCCACGCGTTGCAGCAGATACACTGCTGGGCAATTCCACTTTAGGCATTGCTTGTCATGGAATTGCAGTTAAAGCCTGTGAACTTTCAATACTAAAAGTTTGCAGGCTATTTCTACTGTAGTGTGCTGGTGCGGGGCCAGATTCCTTGCAAGTTGTCAAAAAGAGTTTTGATTATTTTAGTGCTTCTACACCAGTTTTCTGGTCTAGAAGCACTGATAAATATAATATGGTACAGTTTGGTGGCATCATCCAGAAAATAAACTCTGAAGTGAGGTATAAAATGGTAAAGTTGCAGGTGCAGAGAGTTTAGCTCTTACATAAAGCTCTCTGCACCTCAGAAAATCCCCTGTATTGTGATCGAAGGGCCGGCATCCAGGGACTTTTGTAACTAGCTCTCCAAAAGTCTAGTGCATGATGTCAATCACAGTAAGGGGCTCTGGTAGTGGATCCTCTGGACCACCATGGACGATAACTTAAGCCGACACCTGGGACCGAAGTCTAAGTGGCAACTGGCTGGACTTGTTGCGGTGTGGTACCACCAGGTCGTTCCACAGGTGCGACTTTGTCCGCGGTGGCAGCCAAGGCGAAGTACAGAATCGTGAAGCAGAAGCGTGGTCGGGGACAGGCAGGAGGTTGAGACAGGCAGCGCAGGATCAGAGTCGAGACACAGCAGAAGGTCAGGATAGGCGGCATGGAAGCGAGTTCAGGAACGGAATCAATGGGAAATCAGAATAATCGCACAGGGCATCAGGAACAAGCTTTCTCTAAGGCCATGAGGCACAAAGATCTGGCAGGGTGTGTGGGGAGAGGCTGGGTTAAATAAATTTCTGGGTAAGGCCAGCGCCAATTAACAGTGTTCTGGCCCTTTAAATCTTGAGAAGCCGGCACATGCGCGCCCTAAAACGCGGGTTGCACGCACGCGCTCGAAGCAGGAATGGGGACCCGGAAGCAGGAATGGGGACGGGTAAGTACATGTATGTGCTGCAGACCGGGGGGACACGGAGGAGCACAGGTGAGCCCGGGACCACCCGTGACAAGGGGGTCTAGGAGACATGCAGATTTTGATTTCATTGCTAAAATCTCTTTCTGCTCTTTCCCAATAACCCCTGCCTGCATTTGGATGTTCAGGAATATCAAGAAATGCAATCATGTATCACCATTCCTCAATGTCCCCAAGACCAAAGAGGCTCAGAATCAAATCCTGTGCAATCTGGGCAGGAGGCTGGCTTTTTGTGACAGCTAGGCCTTTGCTCTAACAGCCAGGATTGCAATAATCCTTTAGGCACCATCACTGTGTCTATAGGGCTTTAACATCTTCCCCTCCCATTATCATCACTCCCACCGTGCATTTTTGGGATGCTGACCGTTTTTAGGCAACCCCACGTTCTGAAGAAGGACCAAAGGGTTGTCAACTCTGAATGCGGGGAGTATATAAAGGGGGGATAAAACTGTGAAACAGCCTGTAAAGCCAGATCACAGAGGGACTTGGGTAGCCCCTCAGGCTCATTAGCATAATTTAAAAAGTTGATTTCAGAGGGAAGGATGCCCTGCATAGCGAATATAAGAAGATTACCAGAGCCACAGTTCCTGGATCTATGTGAAAGTGTCCCTGGTTTATCTTGCTTGATTTTGGTGATAGATTTTCTTTTAACCTTTTTTAGACAAATTTGTGTTCATACCAGCAAGCCGGGGTATGACAAAGAACTTATCATCATCTTTCCTGACTGTTTTACCCATCTTTAATTGTAAGTTCAAACAACACATGAGAAAGATTTGTCCAATAAGTGAGTGAAAAACTTAGAAATCATAAGACTGGATAAGACAGGTAGAACTTGTGCCAAATTTGTTTGGCCAGTTGCAGCTGTAATCTCCAAAATCTTTAAATCTATACCACTGCACCCATTGGGGTATCTTGTATTCTCTATCTATGGAGCAAATTTTCAATTTCTTTCTTTTTTAGGATATTTTAGAT
This sequence comes from Engystomops pustulosus, assembly GCA_019512145.1. Classification (NCBI taxonomy): domain Eukaryota; kingdom Metazoa; phylum Chordata; class Amphibia; order Anura; family Leptodactylidae; genus Engystomops; species Engystomops pustulosus. The sequence continues at coordinate 234,315,523 of CM033641.1, forward strand.
AGATTGGAGTTAATCTAAATCACAGTGGATAATACCAAAAATGTTGTATAATAAGAATAGGTTACAGCAAGGTGACCTAACCCTTTAGTTTTGTTCAGGAGCGATGCCTAAAACAGTTCCACAAAAACAATACATATTATATACAAATATTATGTAAAAATCTTCTGAAATAATTGTGTATACAAGCATAGTTATATGTATTTTTACTCAAGAATCATAGAAACAAGATAAAAGTTGCAAATAATAATAATGTGCTTGATATGAATAATTCAATGATTCTTTTATTTGCAGCTTTATCGTTTGTGTTGGGCATTGAGAAACAGCAAAGAGGAGAGGGAAGACCTGGATGCTAATGACTGGGTGAAAGAAGAAGATGAAATGGATGACGTTGAAGAAGGTAAGACATATTGGACTAAATGCTTCTGTCCACAACTTTGAGGCCTAAAGTCCTACTGGCCTCCATACCAATCCACTATTGGTCCACTATTGTATGCAAATATATTTGTGTCTTTGGGATGTAGATGAAGTTGATATTGGAAAATACCACTCAAAAACTCTCCCACTGAAGTTAAAGCTTAGCTGTAAAGTTGCTGACAAAAAAATTGTTTTAGCACAGCTGGAAGAGCCTTTGTCAACAATTAAAATGATACCTGTGTCAAACTGTTGGCTTTTTTCCTAGCCTTATCCACAGCCTGGTATATCTATCATCCCTTCATATAGAATTATATTCAGCTATTCCTGAAGTGGGCAGCGCTTCATGGTTGGGACATCAGTTAAGGGCACTGAGGCCAGAGCATGGAAAGCAGCCATGTGAATCAGAACAGCATGTTTGTAATTGGCCGACTTGAAGCATGTGATGAGTCACATGCTTGTCACATCACTCAAGGTTCTGCACCAGAGCACTAAGCTCTTTCACATGAATCAGGAAAGATCAATGTTTTGTAATTGACGAAGGTCCTGTTTTCTTGCACTCCTCTCCTATTGCCGCTCCTCTGGTCTCCAGCGGTCCTGTACGGATTCCTTTGGTTACCAGAAAGCCACATGGAAGGAGGGGGACATGGTAAAATATAGGTTTTATACTTTACAGTTGTACTTTTAGCTAAATAATACCCAAATATCAATTTACAATACTGTAAAATGAGTAGATTTTTTAAAGTTTTTGTTTAGAAAAGGTATTTTCCCATACCTGAATAAGCGTTTCAAGTCCACTGTTCCATTTACACAGCCAAACAGTTAAAGCGAATGGTCACTTTTCAATAAATCTCTTCCATCAAACATGTCTTTACATGTATATATGAAAAAAAAAAAACTACAAAAGAAAAAACTCCCACAGCTCGTCCACCAGTCTTTGCCAGCTGTGTTCTACTTAATAAACTTCCAATGCTCAGAGCCAATGCTGCCTGGATTGAAGCTGTAAAGACTTGTATGCAGAAAGGAAAAAAAAACATTTCTAGCACCAGAAAAATAAAAATAATGACTTCCTTTATTACGGTAGTTACATCATAAAATGACATACAAAGGGTACTGCCACCCCAAGCCACTGACGTGTTTCGGGCAAAAAGAAATTACCGGATGCCCTTAATCATAGTTTTTGTAAGCTGTATACTGCCTGAAACAGTGAGGAGGAGGGTGATGTGAAGGGAGCGAGGAATATTTAGGGATAATGTTATGTTTTTATTAATATTCAGGAGGTACAGTAAAGGCACATGGGCAACTTAAGTAAAGAAATGGGTACTCCTTAAAAAATGCAGCCACCACTTAAGGGTTAATTGTTGCATACATATATTTATTGTGAAATAAAGCTAAACTTAGGATCATCCTTTGCAGCAAAGCTGTTAAAAGCCGTTCCAGATTTCAGTAAAAAGAGAAACAAAAAAAAAACTTACAGTACAATACAGACGGTTCCCTACTTAAGATGACTCCTAGTTACAAATGAACCTCTGGATGTTGGTAATTTACTATACTTTAGCCCTAGGCTACAGTAAAAAGCTATAACAGTTATCAGTTAAGCTTTATTGTTAATCCTGGTTCTTATGACAATCCAACATTTTTAAAATCCAATTGTCATAGAGGCCAAAAAAATTTTGGATGAAACTACAATTATAAAATGCAGTTCTATATATACAGTTCTGACTTACATACAAATTCAACTTAAGAACAAACCTACAGATCTTGCATGTAACCCGGGGAGTGCCTGTTTAAATTAAATGAATCATTAAAATGAAGATGTCACTTCCAAAAATAAATTTGGGAAAGATAATTTTACATAATAACCTACATTTTAAATTTTAAAAAAATCTAATTTATAAAGAGTTTTTGGGGTGAAAATGATGTACCACAAATAACATAAAACTATTGATGAAAAATAAAAGTTGCTCAACAAACCATGCAACATTATTGTGTAAAATTACAATTTTCTTTCTTATGTTTGCAGTCAAAAAACAGAGTTGCTGTCGGAAGGCATACAACTGGTTCTGTGGTTTTGAGGACAAGAAAGCTGTTAAACTTAGTGAAGAGGAGAAGAAAGCCTTGGAATCAAAGATGACAGACACCTCAGAAGTGCCTCTCTGGAGGAACGTGGTCAATATCAATGGCATCATCCTGCTTGCTGTGGCCGTTTTCTGCCATGGTTACTTTGCTTAGATATGATGTGTTATTAATAGACTGTTCATTCCATCCACTTCCATATCAGGTCAATGATTAGATGGTCGGTTCTATGGCATGGTTTGTTCATTTGAGAACAAAAAGAAAATTGAATGAATAAGTGATTTATGAATAAAAACTACTCTGTGGCTCATTAATGCAGCCCCGCATGCATAATGCATCATGCGTCAGGGTAGAGAAAGACAGGTGCTAGACATGTACAGTTTGTGACCTATATGATGTATTGCACTGACCCGTAATGTGTGGGAAACACAACCTATACATGTTGTCAACAGGTGAAAATTATGCATTAAGTTATGTTCCTAACAGTCATGGTAGATTATTTGTATTTTAATAAATAATACAAATATTTAACAAAAATAATTCTTGATTCTTCTTTTGTTATGGTGTAATATGGCATATCATCAATATAATTAGGGACAATAAAAAGAACTGCTGAGTTTTCTGTAAAGTTCAAACAATCTTGTTGAACTGGTTCTGCTTGAAGCATGCACCCTTATTATAAAGGATCATTTTTATAATATTGCTCTTTTCCTACTATTCTTGCTGGTTACTGGGGGCCTAGGGATATAGTGAATTGTGGAAAGAAATAACTTTTCAGCCTGTATAACATCATTATACAGGCTGTCAGTCATGCACTGGGGGTGTGGCTGTGCCTCCCACTCATGAATAGAGTGGACAGCTTGAATATGCTAATGACTCATTGGACATTTCACAGGTCATTTGCATACAGCTTTAGGACCTCATTGCTTAGGTTTACAGGCATGTAGAGGGACAATGAAGGGATAGAGGCAATGCTCTCTAATGGCAGTTTATGAAAATATATTTAGTTTAGGGGGGTTATTTTGCATGACGGGTTTTCTTTAAAAGCTAGCTGATAAACTGACTTTTTAACTTTCTTTTATAGGGGTTGTCTGGGAATATAAAAAATGTTATATGTGATTCACCTCTACTCTATATACTCACCTCTCTTCACAATCATGTTCCGCCCCTGCAACATCCGCCCCTGCAGCGATTGCCATATCACAGCTAGCCTCCAAATGCATTTACAATCACTTTTTGATTTTCACCCCTAAATTTTCACCCCACGTTTTCCAAAATCCACGTATTACCCAACATATACAGGAGCCATCGTATGCTGCTGCTGTGGCATTTGGAAGCTGTGATGTGATTGGCTGCTGTTCTGCCACAGGTCATTTATATGAGCTCTGAGCTCAAAACTGTTGAGGTAAAACTGTTCCAATTGCCTATGGAAACCAATCAAAGATCAGCTGTAATTTTATAAACAGCTGTGCAAAAATGAAACATGAGCTCGGATCAACTAGAGAAGTTCTGCTCTCAAACACTTATGTTAAATCTCTCCACAGACAAAGAAGAGACAGTCAGAGCCAGTCACTGGAATGAGAGTGCCCGAAACTAAGAGTCACTAGAATGAGAGTGCCCGAGACTAACAGTCGCTGGAATGAGAGTACCCGAGACCGACAGTCGCTGAAATGAGAGTGCCCAAGACCAACAGTCGCTGGAATGAGAGTGGCCGAGACCGACAGTCGCTGGATGAGAGTGCCAGAGACAGAACTGCTGAGTTTTCTGTAAAGTTCAAACAACCTTGTTGAACTGGTTCTGCTTGAAGCATGCACCCTTATTATAAAGGATCATTTTTATAATATTGCTCTTTTCCTACTATTCTTGCTGGTTACTGGGGGCCTAGGGATATAGTGAATTGTGGAAAGAAATAACTGGAATGCACAAAAATGTTGTTTTAGGATGTGTGCTAGCTGTTAATGAATAGCACATTAGGGTTATGGGCGGATACAGACAGCCGCAATGGTGCACTGCCCCATGTATGAGCCGACTGCCACATGGGGCAGTCTTTTCCACTGTTATAAGCAAACAGTACAGCCAACTGTTTGAGGCCAATGTGTCATTGATATGTAAAATCCGCTGGAGACACAAGATTGAAAATTTCCATGCAGGTAGCCCAAGTAAGGGTTTGGTGACTACTAGTAGAACATTGCCTGCCTGACTCTATTACCGGAACTGCATGATTTGGCAGGGAAAGTATGTCATTGGGCTCTTTCAGTGGTTGACCTTGGCCACTTAGTATCAGAAAAGCTAAATCCGAATGCTTCAGCATACCAAGTCTTTTTGTCCCAGCTTGAGGGGCAACATGCACAAAGTAAGGCCCACAAAGTCATGGTTGGGGAGAAATGGTGTGAAAAAAAACGACTTGACATGAAACAGAATGTAGTTTGTGAGCCATCAAGCAATTATCGTCCACCATGAGACTACAAGACAGAACATATATGATTCATCATTACATCATATATTAGTTTCACATGATTACATATCTGAGGACATTATGAACATATGATATGAGAATCCTGCAAAGCAATTATACACCCAAAACAGAAGATGTTGTACAAAATTCTTTATTCTTATTAATGTACAGTATGCCAGTTGTTTTCTACAATTTAACAAGTGGTTCTCAATCCATCCAGTATAGATGAGTAATGTAGCATATACCATGAGTATTTAATGATGGATATGAGTGATGTCAGCAATTCCAGAATTTGGCTCATGGTTTCCATTGTATGACTCTGACTGCTATTTCAGCCGCTCTCCTCACTGCTTCACTAGAGTCCTCCATACATCCTTGGATTAAATTCACATCCTGTAGAAGTATTTTGCGCCCCTCCGGAGTCTCAGAGAGGGTTGTTATCGCTTTCAGGCAGTTGAGCCGCACTTTGCTTTGGGTATCTTTAACATGAGCCAGCAATTTAGGGATTGTACCAGCCTGGAGGGCAGCATATTTACCTGATAAGTGAACACCATTGTTAGAAAACGTATATGACATGTTGAATTATCTAGTAAAAAGGGGTTTTCCCTGGTCTTTAGCACATGTGAAGCTGCACCTGCTTTAGTCAATCAGTGGCCTCCTTGGACCACAGGACGTCACTGGTTGACCAAAGCAGGTCACTAGACTGGAGGAACCAAAGTTCAGAAGTATCTGTTATCTGGGAACAGAGTAAGGACACTTTCTTTTTTTCTGGCACCTCTGCACCTCCAGTATAAGGTTTTCCAGAATTCTTGGAAAACCCCTTTAAAATTGAAGAGAATTTTACCTGGAGTAGTGATGGTAATGTACATCAAAGCACCGGCAGCATTAGCCCTGACCTCAGGGTCACTATCATCCAGTAGCTGCACCAGTAAGGGAATCACTTCAGCTTTGCATACACTTTCCTTCCCTTCTAATGGCACACTGTGTGGAAATATGATAACACAGCAATTTTATTAGTCACTTGTTTTTTCAACAAACTTTACATAAATCAATAGTACAAGTTAATAAAAGAAACCTTGTAACTTATTTTATCAGTGCTTCTTTTTCCGCTTACGAGGTTCTTTAAAGGACACCTGTCATCAGGTCTGTGTCACTTGTCCTGTCACCTCTACCTGTTGGAGCAGCTCACAAGGATCCCATCCCAGCCTTTATCTAGTTATTTCATACATTATTCATTGTAAAATCATCTATTTTTTATCAAGTAAATGAGGCTGGTCACATGGTCAGAGGCAGTGATGTCACCCCTGTTACCACTCCTCTTCTCCCCCTGCCTCATGTCTGTGTGTAAGTATAGTAAAGCATTGCTAGTGTGTGCTGCATTCTCCTAATATACAGGTGAGAGACACAGACATCAGCTACACATGTCTACATGTTCTGCTGTAACATGGTGCCTTGAGCTGCTGATCTCTCCTATAACACACACACATGCACACACAGGCTGCAAGGGGCGTGGCCACCGCACCCAGAAGCACATCATTATACAGGTTGTCAGTCATGCACTGGGGGTGGTGTGGCTGTGCCTCCACTCATGAATAGAGTGGACAGCTTGAATACTAATGCTCATTTGACATTTCACAGGTCATTTGCATACAGCTTAGGACCTCATTGCTTAGGTTTACAGGCATGTAGAGGGACAATAAGGGATAGAGGCAATGCCTTAATGCAGGCGTTTATGAAAATATATTAGTTTAGGGGGGTTATTTTGCATGACGGGTTTTCTTTAAAAGTAGCTGATAAACTGACTTTTTAACTTTCTTTTATAGGGGTTGTCTGGGATATAAAAAATGTTATATGTGATTCACCTCTACTCCATATACTCACCCTCTTCACAATCATGTTCCGCCCCTGCAACATCCGCCCCTGCAGCGATTGCCGTATCACAGCTAGCCTCCAAATGCATTTACAATCATTTTTGATTTCACCCAAATTTTACCCCACGTTCCAAATCCACGTATTACCAACATATACAGGAGCCATCGTATGCTGCTGCTGTGGCATTTGGAAGCTGTGATGTGATTGGCTGCTGTTCTGCCACAGGTCCTTTAATGAGCCTGAGCTCAAAATGTTGAGGTAAAACTGTTCCAATTGCCATGGAAACCAATCAAAGATAAGCGTAATTATAAACAGCTGTGCAAAATGAAACATGAGTCGGATCAACTAGAGAATTTCTGCTCTCAACACTTATGTTAAATCTCTCCACAGACAAAGAGAGAGTCAGAGCCAGCACGGAATGAGAGTGCCCGAAACTAAGAGTCATAGAATGAGAGTGCCCGGACTAACAGTCGCTGGAATGAGAGTACCCCGAGACCGACAGTCGCTGAAATGAGAGTGCCCAAGACCAACAGTCGCTGGAATGAGAGTGGCCGAGACCGACAGTCGCTGGATGAGAGTGCCAGAGACAGACAGTCATTGGATGAGAGTGCCCGAGACACGCACAGTCGCTGATAAGAGTGCCTAGACAGACAGTCACTGGAATGAGAGTGCCTAAGACAGACAGTCACTGGAATGAAAGTGCCCGAGACACAGTCACGACAGAGACTCCCAGAAAAAGACAGTGTCAGTGACAGAAGGCAGTGACAGAGACAGTCAGAGACAGTCTATAGATACATATAAAAAATTTTTGTTACACCATTCTATTTTGTTACAGCTAAGAGCAGGATTTACTATGCTGGGCAACGCCGGGAGCTCTGCTAGTACTGTATATAATAAATAAAGGCTGTTGCACGGATCAGTAGAGATTTGTGAGGCCATGGGCCCCCTATGGGGCTCTGGGTGGTTACCTAAACCACCACATTAAATCCACTATTGGTTTATACTTCAAGCACATTTCTTGTCTAAAAAGTGATTATAAAGAATTATTTACCAGGCATAATATGCTGTATATATTTAAAGTTCCTGCAATTCATAGGAAGCATAGTCACAACTAATCCATTAATTTGATCCATCAATTAGTTACATTGGAACTTTTATGGTCATGGATTCATAGGAATAAAGCACTTCAGACTGTGGATCCAATTACACAGTATAAAAATACTGACCGAGTGGTAACTTCCAACATAAATTGGAATACTGAAGACATATACAAAAAAAACTGCAACTCCATAAAAACTCCAGGTTGGCGGCGGCACTTATATCATTATATTTCAAGGACCTCATTTTTGTGTTTATGTTTTTCGTGTGTAATCTCCCTATACATCAGCGCAGCAGCGCACCTGGTGGACGTCGGAGGAATACCTTAGTTGAAACCCGGCCGGACTGAATCCACCGCACAGAACGCGCCGCTGGATCGCGAATGGAACCGGGTAAGTAAATCTGCCCCATTATCTATTACAATGTTCAAGTTGCACATTGTAATATATCGGTTGCATAGTACATAGTCATAGTAACCGATTGCGGCCCCCGATGACTTCAAGGAGTGGCAATCAAATCCAACACGGTTGCAAGCTGCCAGGATTTTAAATGCCTCCGACAGCTACCTGATGCATTACATGGTTAACCCGTGAGCCCTCTCCATACAGAGGCAGCCCGCGTGTTATGTACTATTATGTCACACGCCATAGGGGTTAAACACAACAACTACATCAGCGGCCACTTTATTAGGTACACCATGCTAGTAACGGGTTGGACCCCTTTTGCCTTCAGAACTGCCTCAATTCTTCGTGGCATAGATACAACAAGGTGCTGGAAGCATTCCTCAGAGATTTTGGTCCATATTGACATGATGGCATCACACAGTTGCCGCAGATTTGTCGGCTGCACATCCATGATGCGAATCTCCCGTTCCACCACATCCAAAAGATGCTCTATTGGATTGAGATCTGGTGACTGTGGAGGCCATTTGAGTACAGTGACCTCATTGTCATGTTCAAGAAACCAGTCTGAGATGATTCCAGCTTTATGACATGGCGCATTATCCTGCTGAAAGTAGCCATCAGATGTTGGGTACATTGTGGTCATAAAGGGATGCACATGGTCAGCAACAATACTCAGGTAGGCTGTGGCGTTGCAACGATGCTCAATTGGTACCAAGGGGCCCAAAGAGTGGCAAGAAAATATTCCCCACACCATGACACCACCACCACCAGCCTGCAAAAATGAAACATGAGCTCGGATCAACTAGAGAAGTTCTGCTCTCAAATTGTAGCCTCAGTTTCCTGTTCTTAGCTGATAGGAGTGGCACCCTGGTCTTCTGCTGCTGTAGCCCATCTGCCTCAAAGTTCGACATACTGTGCGTTCAGAGATGCTCTTCTGCCTATCTTGGTTGTAACGGGTGGCGATTTGAGTCACTGTTGCCTTTCTATCAGCTCAAACCAGTGTGCCCATTCTCCTCTGACCTCTGGCATCAACAAGGCATTTCCGCCAACAGAACTGCCGCTCACTGGATGTTTTTTCTTTTTCGGACCATTCTCTGTAAACCCTAGAGATGATTGTGCATGAAAATCCCAGTAGATCAGCAGTTTCTGAAATACTCAGACCAGCCCTACTGGCACCAACAACCATGCCATGTTCAAAGGCACTCAAATCACCTTTCTTCCCCATACTGATGGTCGGTTTGAACTGCAGGAGATTGTCTTGACCATGTCTACATGCCTAAATGCACTGAGTTGCCACCATGTGATTGGCTGATTAGAAATTAAGTGTTAACGAGCAGTTGGACAGGTGTACCTAATAAAGTGGCCGGTGAGTGTATATTGTAATGCAAATGCTTAGAGAAAGCAGAAAGCCCCTTTAAGACAGAATTCTGGCCAATGGACACTTGCAGCTATCTGAATCAACTGTTGATACTTAAAATACAAAGTTTACACTCTGATTGTGACATTAAACAACCTTCAAGGTGCGGCTATACCTGACCTCAGTATTTTATAGGCTTCTTAAACAGTACATACTGGGGCACATTAACTAAGGGCAGTGCACCAGTTTTCTGGTGGACTTTGCAAGTCTTTTATGTGTAAACTGCTTGCACAGGTATTTAAGAAGTGTCTGCACCACAACTGAGTCACACGTGACCATTTTGTGGCGAAGCTCCCTATGTTAAAAGTGCACCACAAACAAGTGGTGCACTCTGTTGAGGCAGTGCAGGGAGTGCCAGATTTATGAAGAAAGGGTGCCAGAAATCATGAATCTGGCGCACCCTGCATTATACACAGGCAAAATGCATTTAATGCAGTTTACATTACAGACGGTCCCCTACTTAAGAACACGCGACTAACAGACCTCTGGATGTTGGTAATTTACTGTACAAAATTACTGATCAGCTTTAACAGTTATCAAAAGTGTCTGCAATAAAGCTTTATTCTTAGTCCTGGTTCTTATGACAATCCAACATTTTTAAAGTCCAATTGTCACAGAGACCAAAGGAATTTGGGTTAAAATTATAAAATATACAGTTCCAACTTACACACCAATTCAACTTAAGAAAAAACCTACAGAACCCATCTTGTATGTACCCCGTGGACTGCCTGTACTCTTACTATATGTGCCCCACTGTTTTTCTTGTTACTTCTTTTAAATATTATAAATAGCACATGATAAGTGCCTTATACATAGAGCTATGTACAAACTGTTCCATTATAAGAGGGAGCTCAGTTGCCCATAGAGTACCTTTTTATTGCAAAAATAAAGCCTTACAGATCTATCTATTTTATTTGCAAACAACAATCTCAGATCTAATTCACAATATTAACAGGGTTTTATCAGATTTTTTTGTAAACTTTTAAAAACTGTGTACTGCCAGTTGTATTTTGGTAGGACACCAGCACCACACAGTGACCAAAGTCAAATAGTACAGTTCGCACTACCGTTCAGATTTCCATTTCCCAGTTCCGCATAAAAAGTAAGAAACTGAAAGTGAACAGATCCATTATAAATCCCATTGAAGTCAATGCAATTTTTAATGTTATCCGTTGTCATCCGTATTTTCCGTTTCTTTGGAAGGAAAATATGACGGAGTTTGAAATACTTTTTTTTCCGCTAAAAAAACCCCACTGATTCCTAATGAATGATCCCTAACTGACCATAACAGATGACATAAAGTAATCTTTGAAGTTAATGGGGATGGATAGTAAGTGTCAGTTTTTTCAGTTTTTCTTAGATGAAGAAAGAGACAGATATAGATAGACAGAAACAGTTAATATATAGATATAAAAGTAGATGATGGATTGATTATTGTGAGGTAGAGAGAAAGATAGGCAGATAGAAATGAGAGATCAATAGGTAAAAATATGAGATAGATAGCTAGATAGATAGATAGATAGATAGATAGCTAGCTAGCTAGCTAGATAGATAGATAGATAGACAGACAGACAGACAGACAGACAGACAGATAGATAGATATAGAAGCTATATATTGATATCTTGAAAGTCAAAGTAAAGTGTTTGTACTGTAACGGACACTGTCATCCATTATGTTCAGTTGTATTTTCATTTATTTACCCTCCATTATCTTTTTGTAACGGAGGTAAATAAACCGAAATCCTGATGGTAGTGTGAACTTGGCCTAAGTGCAGTCCTGGTTACTGTAAATGAAAGGACCACTTTCACAGAATAAATTTAAACTATAACAATACCTCAGAAATGCCTAGTCTGAGATTTAGTGAAGAATGTAACTTTTAAGGGATAGAATTGAGCAGCTTCACTACATGAAATTGCTGATTATAGAGTGAAACTTTCAACATGCTCAAATTAGTAATCTGAGGAATGCGTAAAAAAATGTAGCAAGCTCTAACACTGCTTATTGTTGCAGACTTTGCTTATTTATAATATATCTGTCATTTGTTTTCTGGTTTTGACTGTATTAACATTGTCATGGTGTTGGAATGGTCACCACAGTGTTGACTGTATAATATCTATGTATATGTTGCCCTCTAGTGGCATAATAGTAAAAATTAGAGGCCTCTTATTTCTCACCATATTTCCATGAGGGCGCAGGCGGCCTTCCTCCTTATGCTTACTAATGGGTGACTTAGCTTTGACTTGAGAATCATTACAGCTCCTGCAGCGAGAGCCTGAGATGCATCTGCCTGTAAGCAAAAATGTAATGTTTCCAAGATGACCTCCTGTATTTCATCCAGCTCTGACTCCAACTTCACAACCAGCTTTGACACTAGGCCTGCATCAACAAGAGCTGCTGCACCTGCAATAGACACAAGACAAGAATATTTGGGGTAAAGATTACAATAAAGGGATGAGAACATAAATAACAATTCATTGTTTCCATAAAGGGGCTCCTTCAGCTGCAAAACATTACATGTCCAGGACTGCGTACTATAAAATACACAGGGGTCTGACACAGTACTACTGCTACTAGTCATCTAAAGTCTTACATCCCCATACAGGGCAGTATTATGGAGAGCCAACCACAAAAGGAGTCTACTACTGGGAAAACAACACGGTTTTATAGTCCTGTATACAGAGCAGTGTTTATAGCTCATCATGGTACATTAGGCACAAGCCTGAATACGCCCCCCATTAAAAACCCATTTACAGTTGATTATTGTTAGGTTTTTCATTTCTGAGAAATCATGCAATGTTTGGGAAGTGTTACCAATGTAGCTGGACTATAACACCACCATACTGTTGCTGAGATAAAAAATATGTGGAAATTCTGAAATTTGCTGTTGATTTGCTTTGTAATTTTAGATCACCTCATTGGACCCCTTATATATTATGCCACCCCTCCAATCCATCCTTTTTTATACTCTGGCCCTCTGTATATCCTAGGTTTATCTTATCTGTACTCCCACTCCCATATACTACAAGGCTCTGTTTCCCCAATTTGATACCCTTTAGCCATACCGTTATAGGTTATGGCACACTGTCATTATGTGGTACTAGACTGGAGATCAAAATTAGAGAACAATGTATGATCACTAGATTTTTTTTTAGAAATAATGTGATCTTCATTGATCAACAACTTTTGTAAGGGGTACACAATACCACTAGAACAGGGGTAGGGAACCTATGGCTTGAGAGCCAGATATGGCTTTTTGTTGGCTGCATCTGGCTCTCAGACAGATCTTTAATAAATAGTGATGTCTGCTGTGTGTCTTAGACTGATCACTGGACACAGGCACCGATGTTACCGCTGCCTACGTCCTTTGTACGACCCAGGTGCCATCGCCGACATCGTCTTAGCCTGGGTCAAAGAGAAGAGCGTGGGAGCGATAAGGAGCTGGCTGCAGGGAGCGCTGGTGATTTTTTTTTTTTTTTTTTTTGCTGTGACTATCTTCTGGTGAGCATGTTCTGTGGCTAGCTATCTACTGGGAGTATGTGCTGGGATTACCTATCTAATGGGAGTATGTGCTGTGGCTACCTTTATACTGGGGGCGTGTGCTGTGGCTACCTATATACTGGGAGACATGTGCTATGGCTACCTATCTGGTAGCCACCGGTCTTTATAGGAACCTGAAAAGTGGGCAGCGCCAATCAGTGGCGCACTGGCCCTTTAAATCCGTGATTGTCGGCCAGCCGGGATGGGAGCCGGAAAGTGGTGGGTTGATTGAGCTTGGACAGGGGCGCCGCCACGGAGAGGGCCGCGGGTGTGCCTGCGATCCGAGACCTAGATCGCAGGGGCACCCGTGACACTGGGACTACCTATCTACTGGGGGGCATGTGCATATGGTACGGCTCTTACGGAATAACATTTTAAAATATGTGGGGTTCATGGCTCTCTCAGTCAAAAAGGTTCCTGACCCTTGCACTAGAACGTTGTTTTACAAAATTACCAAAGTATATCTACATAAAAACCTTTATTTTGCAAAAAATGTGACAATCGTAATTAGAGAATAACAATGACTGTAGGACAGAGAAAGATTATAATTAAATTTTATAGGTTACAACAGTCACCAATGTCACCAATGGGATTTTGGTCCACTCTTCTACCATTCTCTTTCACAGTTCTGTGACTTATGGGTTTCCTGGCAATAACTTTGTCAGCAAGGATTTTCCAGAGGTTTTCTATTGGGTTTAGATCAGGACTCTGGGCTGGCCATTTCATTGATTCAATGTTTTCTGTTTCAAGGAACTGCTTAACCTGGCAGTGTTGACAGGGGGCTGTATTGTGCTGAATGAAAATTGCTGGCTGACATGGGTGGATTAAGTCTTTCGTGGGTCCTGGGCTGTATGAATATTATAGCCCCAACAAGTCCAGAATTCACTTCCTACATATGGTACTAGAAATGGAGGATGTGTGCCTGCTTTCAATCTGCCGTTTCAGGACCTTTGAAGGTTCCAAAATGGCTTTTGTGTACATGTGTATTAAAGCAGGAACAGATGTATGAGGATTTCATGGGTGAAGCTCCTCCTCCTCAGTATATCATTTGATAATTGTTTTGCGTGGCCATGGGCCCCCTAGTACCGCCCAAACCTTCTATAGTATAATCTATTACTGCTGATTGAATTATAAACAAAAGGAAGGAACCATGTTTTGTTGAAGAAGGTTCTCAAATGCACTTGCATTCACTCTGCCATGTAGGTGTATGAGAGGACCAACTCCAGCTGCAGAAAACATTCCCCAAACCATGACACTTCCTCCACTATCTTTAACAAACTTCTTTACACACTTCAGGTTCAGTCTTTCTCCAGTTTGTCAACGAACATGTTTCCCATCAGATCCAAATAAACTTACTTTCATTACTAAAATGAACTGTAGACGACTTCCACTCTTTCCACACAACATGCTTCTCAACAAAGGTGAGTCTAGCCTCTTGATTTTTTCTGCTAATGAAGAGGTTTGGTCACTGGCGAGCAATTCCAGCTGCAGCGTTGAAACAACTACCCACGGAGATTCTCCACATTATCCTGTCCTGTCTTGCATTTGTCTTTCCTTCTTGGGGACTTGTAAATGCAATATTCTAGAAATCACAGGCTAGGGATGACCAACTTCTCTTACTATGGCTGATAGAATCACCGTTCTAGCCTTCAACTGTGTGTTTTGTGTCATTGTCATACTGACCCAACTACGACCCATCTCAATGCTCTTACTGAGAGAAGGAAGTTTTTGTCCGAACCTTCACGATACATGGCCACATAACCCCCCTTCAATATGGTGCAGTTTTAATGTCCCCTTTGCAGAAAACCACCCCCAAAGTATGATATTTTCATCCCCATGCTCCACGCTTGGGACGATGCTCCTAGCATTGTACTGATCCTTTTTCTTCCTCCAAAATCAGCAAGTGGAGTTGATACTTAGGATTCGTAAAAGTTATATTTTCATCTCATCTGTCCACATGACCTTGTCCCATGCCTCCTCTGGATTATCCAGATGGTCGGTGGGGTAATTCAAATGGGCATGTGTTGGCATGAGCAGGGGGACCTTGAAAGCCCTGTATTATTATAATCCATAATGGAAATCTTTGAGACTGAGGTCCCAGCTGACTTCAGGTCATTGCCTAGGTCCTCCAATGTAGTTCTGTGCTGAATCCTGACCTATCAGACTCAACCTTACCCCACAAGGTGAAATCTTGCATGGGGCCCCAAACCGAGGAAGATTGATGGTCATCTAGTGTTTCTTCCATTTTCGAATAATTGTGACCAAGCTGCTGCCTATTGTTCTGTAGCCCATCCAAGCCTTGTGCAGGTCTACAATTTTGTCCCTGGTGTCCTTAGACCTTGAGACATGGCATATGATAATTGACTTTTATTACTATGAAGTGTAACAAATCTTGTATGCCTCAGAATCTTTCTTGCCCTGTGGGCATCCAATAAACTTGGTTTTAATTCCAGCTTTTCTCTCATAATGTCCCGCACGCATACATAGTAAGCATGATGATTTTAGTGGTAACATTTTAGGAATTAGGTAATTGCTTCCTGTGGTAGTGAAGCCACCTCTTAGCCATTGATATTTTTACTGCAGATGCCCACATGTAATTATTAGGGACATTTGTGAAGCTGAAATATGGATTATGACACATTTTCCTTTGATCTATAAATTAAGATGGGGATTAATACCTGTGACCTTTAGTGAGTAGGCCATAACTTATAGATGAACTGGGGAAAGGATGTAGAGAGGCTCTTCTCCCCCTCTATTCGTTTTATGGGGGGGGTCTGGGTGCGCACTGCTGGGGTGTTGATTGTCCTGGCCTCCGGCCCGTATTCATAATAGCAGAAAATGAAGAAGAAGAGTCTCTCTCTCATAATTTAGATCTTATCACCACAGGGTATGTTACCTGCTAGGTAGTAGCAATATAGCCATAGAAAACCACCAGAGTGGCAGCACCCCGACGTGCATTTTGGCTTGAATCACCTTCGCCCAGGGGTGATGTCATCCAGAGTCACCACAGTATTTAAAACCCTCCTCACCAATAGAAGGCTCACCTTATTGATTAAATGGGCTACACCTGTTATTGGTCGCATGCCTGCACTGCTAACGCTGCGTTACCAGTATCACATGACGCGTCTTCCGGTCACATATTACAGATGCCGGATAAAGACATTGCCATGAGAGCTGAGGAGGTTCGCATGCACTGCGCATGTGCTCACACAGCCGTATGAGTGTTAGAGATTGTAACTACGGAAGAGGGGAAATCGAACAGCGGTAAGAGAAAGTGCACATCTGCAGCAAAAACACTATACTTCCTATGTACACTGTACATATATCTCTTAGGGAAGCATCTGAAGCAGGATATACAGGCAGTCCCCTACTTAAGAACACCCGACTTACAGACAACCACTAAGGACCTCCGAATGTTGGTGATTTACTGTACTTTAGCCCCAGGCTACCAAAATCAGCTGTAACAGTTATCAAAGGTGTCTACAATTAAACTTTATTGTTAAACCTGGTTCTTATGACAATCCAACATTTTTAAAATTCAATTGTCAAAGAGACCAAAAACGTTTTGGCTGGGGTTACAATTATAAAATATACAGCTCATACAAATTCAACTTAAGAACAAACATAGAGAAGCTATCTTGTACGTAACCGTCTGGGGGCGTGCCTGTAAATAGTGAAATTAAGAATATAGCAAAAGCTTATGCTTACAGCATTCATCGCCGATAGTCTAGTTTAAAAAATCTATATTATTATGATGGCCAGTTTATAAGGTAATAAGGATGTGTACATATAGGATGTGCAAATTACACCATAAGAAAGTAACAAAATAGTGCATAAATAAAGTGTATAAAAGTGACAGACCTCTCCATTCTTTGTAGGTGGGAAAACTTGCATAATCAACCTGGGATCAGTTATTTATTTTACCTACTGTACAATTTATGAAATAAGCTTAATATACTGCTATTTTACTCATGTTAGGATGGGGCACATTTACCAAGAAAGTCAGAAACTGCACTAAAAGTGCTCTGCCCGTGTATATTGCTTGGTGCGACAGATTCATGAAGAACGTGTGCCAGAAATCATGAATCTGTCACTTCCCTGCACTGGCCCGACAGAGTTCACCAACTTTTTTGTGGTGCACCACTAACATGGGGTGTGCGACAGACTTTGTATGTTAAATATGGTGCTCAGTCCGAAAAGGGTCGCGTGTGGCACAATAGTGGTGTGGAAACTTTTTAAATAACTGTGCAAGCCGTTTATACCTAAAAGAATGTGCAAAGTCTGACCGAAAACCGTCGCAAAGTCCTTAGTAAATGTGCCCCAATGACCTTGACATTTTGGAAATAGTGTGTCGTTCTAAAATTTTCATCTCCTGTGTAGGTTGACAAAGGATGAGGGTATAAAACAATTTAAAAAAATCCTGGATGCCCTATCCAAAACTAGGGCCTAATGATAAATACAGTCTTTTCTTTACAACCTTTAAGATATGGTTTCAAGCAATTTGAAAATAATTTCGGAAAATTGCCTACATAACAATTCCATGTTCCCTTTGGGCTGTCTAGCTAATATGGGGTGACACTTCTGTATAATAGGGACACAAACTGACCATGTTTCTAGTTTTCCATAAAGAGTAATGGACTGAGAAATGCTTTCTTGATCTCATTAACTATAGTTTTAGATGTATGTTCATCATGGCTGGATTATGAGCCTTCTGCGCTCCAAGCTACAAATCCTGATTAGTCTATTCTATTGACCTTTAGAAAGAACATACAAAAACCTCAAGCTTTATAATCAAAAGGAAAAGACAACTAAAGTCAAATTTCTTTATCCTATGTCTAAATTATTTTGCTCATTAGGATCTATGGTTGTAGTTTAGGCACAAACAGAATTTATGATTACTAATAATAGTGACCCATGAGCTACAGTGTCATCTTTGTCTACACTCTATAATTCATCTGCTGTTTACTCTCAAATTATACAGATTGTGTGTTTATTTTTCATTTTTTAGCAAAAAAAAACATATTTTAAAGGATGTTATAGAAATACTTATTTTCAGTTTCACTCTGACATCTCTCACAGCTGCCTCCAAACACTTTGTATTCATTACAATGAGAAATGTAAAGATTGTTATATATTGATGGATACGGTTATGCAGGAAATAATGTTAGGGCTAATGTTAAAATCTCCTATACCAGGTTAAAATACAATGCAGATTTTGACTCACCTGCCCTAAATTCCAAGCGTTCATGGAAAAATCGGTGGCAACAATCATAGTGTGAATGAGCTCTTACATAAACCAGGGTACCAAAAGTAGAATTCACTGTAACAAATTGTGCAGTAATCAGAAGTCATCAGGAGCATTACTGTTTCTGGCATCTACATGACTTGTATGAATATTATAGCCCCTACAAGTCTGGGATTTACTTCCTACATGTGGTTCTATAACCACGCTTCTTGTGGAATGGAGGATGTGTCACTTCTGTCTGCTTTTAATCTGTTTCAGGACCTTTGGAGGACCTTGAGAGGTCCTGAAATGGCTCTTGTGTACATGTGAATTAAGAGCAGAAATAGTTGTATGAGGATTTCATGGATGAAGGTCCTTCCGAGTTTAAAATTGGGTGGGTGGTTTGGGTGCCCATGGGCCCCCTAAAAAGCTTGCGTCCCTGACTACTACCCAAAACTCCTATATTACAATCCACTACTGGTTGTAGTTTTCATAGATCTCGTGTCTGCAGTGTCTATGAGTGACTATGGTGTTGTCTGAAAACTGATGTGAGGAGACATTGCTCCTGTGACTCCCTGCTCCCCTCCCCATGTAGCATTTTTCCTGTATTCTAGTGAGTAGTATGGCATTCAGCAGAAATTACAGAGTGAAAAGGAGAGATTTTCAAGAGTCAGAAGGATTATAAGAGGCAAAGAAGACACTTCTGCAGTGTAGACCAATGTTAGCTCTGGATCTAGTACAAAACACAATTGGGGCTGGGTTAAGCACTGCTATTCAGTATCTGGTCACTACACAGTAATGGCAAATAAAGTAGGATAGAGTATTTTGTTATCCTGAAAGAAATAGGAAAGTAAAGCTGGAGCCCTTCCCTTTGCCAAACTCCTACCTATGTGGCAAGAAGACGTATGGGACTTCTCTGCATCATAGTACCCGTGCAAGCCCGGGTTATGAAGCCAGTCCTAGCATATTTTGTTTAATTTCCATCGAAGGGGAGCATCATATCATATGTGCCTCCATGCATACAGGCTCCAAACAAACCCTGAGAATCCCATCAGGCAGCAATGAATTACTAGAATCTCTTTTAAGAAGCAGTGGGACCTTTTCTACATAAAACTATGTCATGTGACCAAGGATTGTCTATAAAACTTCATTACAGACACCTTACAGCTGATCACTGCAGCCTGAACCTAAAGTAATGCATCCAATGGTCAGAGAGGTCCTTCTGTAACTAGTGGTTGTCCTTACGTCGGGGACCACTTGTTCTTGGAAAGATGCTGCATTGTTGATTTTAGATGTTTCAGAGAGAGTTGTACCAGCTCCTACACTCCAATCACTGACAAGTAAACATAGGGGAACATTTATCATACGCCGGCGCAATGGCCAACGCATATGCCCGCCGCTGTATATTCACAGTGGCAAACATCAAGAGGCTTCTTCCCTCTTCATGTATCGGGCAGGCTGCTGCACAGCATTTAGAAATAAGCGCAGCTGGCGACTTTTCACATGGGAAAAATCGCTGGCGGCAGCAAGGACACCGGCGCGGTGACAATGACTTCCCGCTTAAGGTAGCGGATTGGGCCAAATAATTGCAAGTGCTAGCAATAAGGTCCTAATAAGTATGCCCCATAGTGTCAGACATACCTTTCATGTTCCCCTATGGCAGTCATTTTATAAAATAGTTTTATCTTTCAGCTAATTAACTTCTCTGTGCCCCAAGGCGGGGCAACGTGTTTTTTTATTTCTGTGCTGCCCCCCACAGTGACTCACATTCATCGTAGAAATTAGGTGATGGAAGAACCAAACAGGTAAACCAGCAGGCACACCGAGAGGGTAATTGGCACTATGTGGCAGTGTAATGTGGATGCTTTCCAGATTTTCCTTTGGAATCATAAAGGAGATAACCTCCCTCGTTCATAGAAGAGGATTCTTTGGCAAACATTGACGGATCTAAAGATCTGTAGCATACATCAACTTTCAAGTCCTATTAATAATCCACCGTGGTTTGGATTCTTGCATGGTGTGCAGGGGTGATTTGTCCTAAAACTATCTTTATGTTTGTTTATGCACAAATTATCTTAGCATTGTTATGAGAAATATTTGCTACAAGAAATATTTACTGTAATTATTTATTATTCCCTCATACCGTGTCCCAAGACATACTGTTAAATTGTCTTCTACAAGAAGGATCTGCAAACCCAGGGGCAATTACTAAAATGTCTGTAGTCATATAATCAGGTTTCTGCTTTACAGTGAAAGGCTCAGAACTCAGAGGGGAACTGTAGGATAGGAGCCAGCATTAGACATTAGACGTCACATTCAACCAATTACCAGCGCCCGCAGAGTGTGTCCTGTGACGTCTAATGTGAGGCTCAGCCTGACTGCCTTCACTAAGTTCAGCAGGATCTTTTCAATACCCAGTTACATCCCACTGTGGCTTTCACTGAAATATAGAGGCATGTATTAACATTACGAGTGTCACTGCAGAACAGGCCAGTGGTGAAGTGGTTCTACATTTTCGCCATGTTCATGAAAATGTACAGACATCTTCAGCCTTGTCATTCAAGGAGAGATATTTTGTAGTTACACACAGATGTACTTTTTGCATTTGATAAACAATCTGATAAGAAAAGCAAATTTCTTGGTAAGAAAATAAAGCGGAAAGCCAGATTAGTGAGGTTCTATGTGATTGATGCATCTTTTTTTTACAACAGTTTGCTGGGATTTACTTACATTTTCAGAGACTATCCAGACAAATCTTGTCCTGGCTCAAAAAGGTGTGGGTCTGTGCAAACATAAAAGTGGGCATTCATGTGCAGGCAGGGGATGGCCCTGGGGTAACAATCTAAATGACAATATTTACCAGTGTTTCAGCATAACCTTATTTGCCATTTCCGCACCCATTACCTAATCGCCTTGTCCTGCCTTTATCAGACAGTAATTTGATTGTATTATCTCCCTTGGAAAAGAGTGACATTAGAAGTTCCTAAGCCATGCCCTTTGTCACTGTACTTAATCTCCCCTCTCTATTTACACTCAGTATGATACCCACCATAATGGCTCACACAGTGTATAATGCCCCCTTAAAGGCTCCCATATAATATAATGCCCCCTTCTTGTGGTCCCCACTGTATAATGTCATCTGCCATCTCCTCCTCCTTAAATTTTATAATCCCCCCTAATGTGTTCGACCAATATACAATGATATTCCTTCTTGTAGACTTCTCAGACACAATACTGCCAGCATTTTATCACCCACTTCTAATTAGCCTCAACTTTTCTGTAGCCTTTACTGATGCCCCCTTTTCTGTAGCCTCCCTACTCATTACACCCCTGCTTGCCCCTCGTGGGTATGTACGGCTCTAGGAGGCAGGCACAATGACATCTGCCACACACAGCCACTGCAGAAGCTAAATTGTGATGCAGCGAGCTGTCAGCATTGCATTCAACTCTATCCGTATCCATAGTGTAGGACCGCAGGACCGAGGCCAAAATCTGGAACTCTCCCTGCAGATCCGGGGTGGTAGGTGCAAGGTATTATCTGCCATCAATCCCTTGATGCCTTAGCACAGCATTACACAGGCTGTTATAGACAGAACCATATCTGCCTGCTGGGAGGACAGTGTGATTATCCTATTCTATTATAATTGTGTGAGAGAAGCCTATCCAGACATCAGGAGGCCATACTGGCAGAATGATATATATACTGGATGAAGGGGTAAATAATAATAATACTGGAATGGTTCTTTATGTCTACCAGTTTTCCAGATCTATTTAGCACTGAGTATGTATATCCTATATGTGTCCCCGCAGCCACATGCTGCTGCGGTCATGTGACGTGCTGTAGTAGTTGCCATGGTAACGGGTTTTTTCCTGTTACGGAGCAGTATAGAGCCACGTCACATTTCACCTCACACTTGTGTCTGCCTGTAGGGCGCAGGGCGGGCCGAGCCAACGTGCTGCAGAGTCTGCACCCAGCAGGTTCATGTGTATGTGGACAGGAAGCCAAGCACAGCCATGAGGATGAGCACATCATATAGACAAAGAAGATTCCCAATAACTATGGCGCTGTACGGGCACTCACGTCCCCATATACATGCCACAGCAGACCTCAGAATAGGTGAAAAATCAGGTCATGGGAGGTATTCCCAAAGGAAAGCTCATGTATAGCGATACCGCTGTATGGCGCACGCTGGCGTATTACGGGGAAAGATAGGACATGTCCTATTTTTCTCCCGGCTATGGAACGGTACAGCGCCAGCCCATGTGCTACACCGTACCGCACCCATTACTGTCTGTGGTGGGTGGGTGGGGGGTATATATGCCATATATACATCCGGCTGTATATACGTCGTCCATACGGCCGTGTGAATGTAGCCTTAGACTAGACAGTTTTATTCTGCAACAGATTTATATGAGTGTCTAATACTTTGCGCCAGAAATGTGGCACACAATTCTGTCCGGTCAGCAGTATTTCTGGTGTGAGACCACGCCCCTTTTCATAGGCCACACCCCTTTTGTTGAGCTAGTCGTAGGAGAGCAGTAAACCGTCTAAAGCCCTTTATAAATGTGGTGCAGTTTTTTAGTGCAAACTAAGACACAATGATGTTGTAGACAGATCAATAAATTTCCGGCAGTATCTTTCTAATGACTGTGGTTACTAAGGTACTGTACATACAGTGCAGATTGCTTCCATGAAGTGAAGCTGAAAATGGCAGTGGATCTCTCATTTGTCAATGGAAGAGAAGTAACCCACTCTAGCACCAGCAGCAGAATGCGGATGGAGAACACATAAGTATTGCTACATTACATTTCTTATTTATTTTATGAAGAACAAAAGTTTTTGAAAAAATAGATTTACAGTCTTCCTAAAGAGCAAACATGATCTTACAATATAGGATTAGTTAGACATGCAGCAGGGTAGTAATACTCTGCAGATTGTAATACACAGGGTCAGTGATGTGCGTGTGTGCCAGGGAGAGATGCTCTGCAATGATGTATATGTTAGAGGGATCAGGTTTTTAAGTACTTGGGGGAATATTCTAATTACCTGTACAAAAGGTTAGTCTAGTAAATGTGTACTAAGATGAGATGTTCTGCACTCATCAGGTCAGTCAGGTGAGTTCCTGGGAGAGATGCTCTGCAGATATATATATATATATATATATATAGGGTCAGTCAGGTGAGTACCTGGGAGGGATACTCTGCAGTGATTTATACACAGGGTTAGTCAGGTGAGTTCTGGGAGTGACGCTCTGCAGTTATGTATACACAGAGTCAGTCTGGTGAGCTCCTGGGAGGGATGCTCTGCAGTGATGGGCTTGCACGCAACACAAATCGGGAGGCGTAGTCGTCGGACAACCCGATGGATTCGGTGAACTCCGACAGACCTCAACGCGGAAGTGACGGATGCAGGAACCCAGGCGCACGATCTTAGTGAATTGCGGCAGACCCAAATCCTCGTTGGACAATGCACCGCGGGATCACGACAGGACCGGGTAAGTAAATCTGCTCCAATGTGTTGCAATTGAGACTTTTTGTCTCAACTGCGACAAAAAAAGTCTCAAAAAGTAGTACAAGGAACCAGACAATATGGTGATGAATCCCCCTTAAGTGTGTACCTTGTGCCAAAGAACTAAAATATAACTATGGATATAGTTACTCAGTATTCAGTATAAGACTTTACATATTTTAGGACCACCTCAAGGAGATTACCTTCTTAAAACCTAAAATATTAAGTTTCAATTGTTAAAGTCTATAGGAGACCATTACATGCGGTACATAGAAGCCAAATAACATAATTAGAAATTTTCTCTGAAAATTTAAATTTTTTCTTGATGTTATTCTCCAAAACCTTAAATAACTCGTAAATACTAAATAATTGATGTCAGAAGAACAAGGTCCCATCACAATTACATTGTGTGACATGTTTTATTACATAAGCATATCTAATATCTAGGTGGCACTGGACCATCACATTGCTTAATGGTCCTGCCCCGAGGAGTCTTTACTGAGATTACAGCGTCTCAGGTTGACATGATAGTCCACATGTCACAGAGGTTAATACAACTGAGGCTCAGCATAGATGGAGATCAGGAACCATGATGAGAAGAATATAGAGAGAGGGTCAGTCTCTTTGTGGATAATCACTGTTCTTATTATATGGTGTGTCACAGTACTGTAGATTGAATACTAGGATTCCTAGAATATAGTCAAGGAGATAATATACAAAGGATAAGATATAGTGAAGGTGTTCCTTATCTACTCATATCACTGAATCAATATCATGAGATGAGGTCATGGTTGACCTTAGTATAATAGTAAATAAGGTTAGAAAAAGGCATAAGTCCAACCTATTCTTTTTTTTCAATAAAATTGTGTTGACCTAGGTGTAGATGTAGATGCCCCTGTCTATGGTGATGGTAGAACCTCCTCTCCTCTAGGTGTAGAGGATGCCCCCTGTCTATGGTGATGGTAGAGCCCCCTCTCCTCTAGATGTAGAGGATGTCCCCTGTCTATGGCGATGGTAGAACCTCCTCTCTTCTAGATGTAGAGGATGCCCCCTGTCTATGGTGATGGTAGAACCTCCTCTCCTCTAGGTGTAGAGGATGCCCCCTGTCTATGGTGATGGTGATGGTGATGGTGATGGTGGAACCTCCTCTCCTCTAGATGTAGAGGATGCCCCCTGTCTATGGTGATGGTAGAACCTCCTCTCCTCTAGGTGTAGAGGATGCCCCCTGTCTATGGTAATGGTAGAACCTCCTCTCCTCTAGGTGTAGAGGATGCCCCCTGTCTATGGTGATGGCAGATCCTCCTCTCCTCTAGGTGTAGAGGATGCCCCCTGTCTATGGTGATGGTAGAACCTCCTCTCCTCTATGTGTAGAGAATACCCCCTGTCTATGGTGATGGTAGAACCAGGGCCGGCGCTATGGGTAGGCAAAGGTGGCAAGGGCCCCCAGAGAGAAAGGGGGGAATCTCTTATTTCAAATGAATCTTGAATTTTGTTTCTAGGTGCTCTGGATCCAGAGATATTCAGGTTTAAATTGAGGATATCAGGTGGCATTTTTATATATAAATATCTCAGTTTTTCTACATTTTAGAAACACAATATATTATAATATTTATATTCATATAAAAGAGGAGACTCTCTTCTTTCATAGGAAAAAGAAGTGATGTTCTATGAGTCACAGAGCCAGAGATACAGCCCCCTGAAGTGTCTCCCCCATCTCCAGATTCTTAGCCATCAGGCTGCAGGGAGCGTTTGCTGCACACAGGAGCTGCTGCACCTCACAGATAATGGAAATATTCACTTTATATGTTACTAGTACTACATTTTGAGAAGGGATAATATCAACTAATATTGATGTTTTCAACCCTTCTCTATGCAAAACTAAGAGCACACTTTGGGCCACATGTATCAATTGTTTTTTTCTGTTGTTTTTGCGCCTTTTCATTCAGGCGCACCATTTTTGTGCCATTTTTGCGACTAAATGCCAAACTAGCTGCGCAGCAAAAATAACCAGCTTTCCCTCATTTATCCTAGCAATCCAGATGTTTTGATGCGCCTAATGATATACATCACTTGCGACTTTTCATTTAGGCGCAAAAACACTCCAGCCCGGAGCTGGCGTTAACTGAAAAGAAAGCACTGAGCCCCTGTGCAGAACAGCTCATTTCTAGCAGCAAAGCTCATCCAGACACTGCAGACACTAGAACAGATCATACAGACATGAGATACTCTGCAGACACTAGTACAGATAATACAGACATTAGATACTCTGCAGACAGGAGCTGCAGACTCTATTTACAGTTCATCACCTTCTATTTACAAAACATTCTGCAGTATCCTGAGCTCAAAGCAAGAGAGAAGAGAACGTTACAGAATGTTGCACATAGTACTGACAAGTGTCCCCCATGTAATTCTGCACAGTATGACCAGTGTGTCTGAGGGGGATACTGTGCAGAATTACAGGGGTGCAGCAGGAGACCAGCACTGGGGGATCCCCTCCAGGAGAAGCCACTGCTGAGGAGGTCACTGGGTGCAGGGTGTCACACACCTTGGTGCTGCTGAGGAGATCACTGGGTGCAGGGTGTCACACACCTGGGTGCTGCTGAGGAGGTCACTGGGTGCAGGGTGTCACACATCTGGGTGCTGCTGTGAGTGTTATCTTCATTCTGGGATGTGGGAGAAGCAGAGAGGAGCTTGTAGCAGGATGACATGTAAGTGCCGGAATCTAACATTGCGCCTAAACTGTGTTAAAGTAAAGTGATTAATAAGAGGCAGAAAATATACTTATCACAGATGGTTGTAGCTTGTGATAATTCTGGAAAACAGTGCGCCAGAATTTAGGCGCAACTACTACACTTAGGCGCACAAAAGTGATAAATGCGGCCCATTCTCTCTTATTCCCTTTTATTTTGTGATAGTTATTTTTTGTTGGGAAAATTGACTGATACGATGAACATTCAATCCTCTTCGCTTAATGTGACTACACCGCGACCAGAACGTGTCCGAAAAGTTATATGTAACACCAAAAACACGCACATGTTCTGGAATAAAGTTTTTATTTCCCATCATCCTCCATTATTTACACCTGTGTTATGACGTTCTCACTCTCATTCTTATGAAGCGCGGAGGGATCTGTTATTGTGCAGCTAATACACTGGCGCAGATCTAAATGTGACTTATTATCTCATTAGAGAGGTTTATGGATATATAGTTATTTATTTGGCTTACCATTGTGTAAGGAACAGACAATGATACATCTGTGTGAATTTTCTGCAGTTCCCTTTGCTGCATATTTCGGTGAATACAGTGGGGGTCATTTATTAAGGGCCCGATTCGCGTTTTCCCGACGTGTTACCCGAATATTTCCGATTTGCGCCGCTTGTACTTAAATTGCCCCGGGATTTTGGCGCACGCGATCGGATTGTGGCGCATCGGCGCTGGCATGCGCGCGACGGAAATCGGGGGGCGTGGCCGAACGAAAACCCGACGTATTCGGAAAAACCGCCGCATTTAAAAACCGAAAATGTGTCGCATAAGGACCGCTTACCTTCACCTGGTCCAGCTCGGTGCATTCCGGCGCGATGAGTTTACTTTCAGCGCAGCAGCGCCACCTGGTGGACGGCGGAAGAACTACCTTATTAAATCCCGGCCGGACCCGAATCCAGAGCGGAGAAGCCGCCGCTGGAACGCGAATGGACCGGGTAAGTAAATTTGCCCCAGTATATTGGTGTGGGGTCTGTATGATCTCCTCACATCTTACTGTTTTAGGAAAGTAGATTTTCTTTATATAAGTATCTGGATTTGTACATATTTTAGAGGAAATTTTGAATGTTAATTGCCAAATGCATCGCCTGGTTGTCTGCTTTCAAAATGATATAGGTTTTATGGCGCCTTTACTGTTTATTCTGTTTTATTGATATATTTTGCAGGTTGTGTAAAAATGTCTAGCTGAAAAGCAGATATCTGGTTATTACAGTGTTAGTGATATTATGTGGATTTATTTATGTGAACATATCAATAGGGCACATTTGTGAACTCTACAAATGTCCATGTTTGTATCAAAGTCAAATTTTAAGTATTTTTAATAAAATGTTTCAATTTGAATCAAAATTGCATGAAGGCGCCTATGTCTATAAACTCTTTGATGCAATTTTGAAAATGGGGCAAGTGTCTGCTTTCAGAAAATATCGGTCCCTCTCCCCAATGGGCCTCACAGTCTAATCAACCTACCAGTAATTTTTTGGAGTGTGGGAGGAAACCGGAGGACCCGGAGGAAACCCACGCAGACACAGAGAGAACATACAAAATCTTTGCAGATGTTGACCAGCGCTGCAAGGCTGTAGTGCTAATCACGGAGCCACCATGCTGCCCATAAAACTCCCTATCATTTATCTATCTCCTATAAAATTCTCATATTACAGTTTGTTTTACCATACTAAAGGAGCCTCTTGCTGACTGTGACTGGTCATAAATAGTTTTATTTTGGGGCCCCACTTTTAGTTTTGCCCAGGGCCCCACTTTGTCTAGAACCGGCCCTGGGTAGAACCTCCTCTCCTCTAGATGTAGAAGATGCCCCCTGTCTATGGTGATGGTAGAACCTCCTCTCCTCTATGTGTAGAGAATACCCCCTGTCTATGGTGATGGTAGAACCTCCTCTCCTCTAGATGTAGAGGATGCCCCTGTCTATGGTGATGGTAGAACCTCCTCTCCTCTAGGTGTAGAGGATGCCCCCTGTCTATGGTGATGGTAGAACCTCCTCTCCTCTAGATGTAGAGGATGTCCCCTGTCTATGGTGATGGTAGAACCTACTCTCCTCTAGGTGTAGAGGATGCCCCCTGTCTATGGTGATGGTAGAACCTCCTCTCTTCTAGGTGTAGAGGATGCCCCCTGTCTATGGTGATGATATGACCTTCTCTCCTCTAGGTGTAGAGGATGCCCCCTGTCTATGGTGATGGTAGAACAGGGTCAGTCAGGTGAATTCCTGGGAGGGATGCTCTGCAGTGATGTATATACAGGGTCAGTCAGGTGAATTCCTGGGGAGAGATGCACTGCAGTCATATATACAGGGTCATTCAGGTGAGTTCTGGGAGCGACGCTCTGCAGTTATGTATACACAGGGTCAGTCTGGTGAGCTCCTGGGAGGGATGCTCTGCAGTGATTTATATACAGGGTCAGTCAGGTGAATTCCTGGGAGCGATGCTCTGCAGTGTTGTACACACAGGGTCAGTCAGTTCTTAACCGGGTTTATAGTTTGTAAACTTTTAAAAAGGTGTAATGCCAGTTGTATTTTGAGGACACCAGCACCACACAGTGACCAAAGTTCAAATAGGACAGTTCGCCACTAATCAGATTTCCATTCCCGTTCCGCATAAAAAGTAAGAAAATGAAAGTGAACAGATCCATTATAAATCCAATTGAAGTCAATGATTTAATGTATCCGTTGTCCAGTATTTTCCGTTTCTTTGGAATGAAAATGACGGAGTTTGAAATACTTTTTTCGCTAAAAAACCCCACTGATCCCTAATGAATGAGCCACGACTGACCATAACCAGATGAATCAAGCTATCTTGAAGTTAATGGGGATGGCAGTAAGTGTCAGTTTTTCAGTTTTATTAGATGAAGAAAGAGACAGATATAGATAGGACAGCAACAGTTAATATAAAAATAGATATAAAAGTAGATGATGGATGAGTATTGGAGGAGAGAGAAGAGAGCCGATAGAACTGAGAGATCATAGGTAAAAAATATGAGATAGATAGCTCGAAGATAAGATAGATAGATAGATAGATAGATAGAAGATAGAGAGACGACAGACGCCAGACAGGACAGACAGACAGACAGAAGATAGATAGATAGATAGAGAGATAGATAGATTAGAAGCTATATATTGATATCTTGAAAGGGAAAGTAAAGTGTTTGGACTGTCACAAAAAAGGGACACTGTCATCCATTATGTTAAGGTGTTTCATTTATTTACCTCCATATCTTTTGTAACGGAGGTAAATAAACCGAACCCTGATGGTAGTGGAACTGGGCTAAGTGCAGTCCTGAGTTACAGTAAATGAAAGGAAACTTTCACAGGATAAATTTAAAAGAACACTACCTCAGAATGCTAGTCTGAGATTCGTGACGAATGATCAACTTTTAAGGATAGACTTGCGCAGTTCACTACATGAAATGCTGATTATAGGTGAAACTGTCAACATGCTCAAATAGTAATCTGAGGAATGCGTAAAAAAGGTGTGAGAAGATGCCTATCACTAATTGCTGATATTGTGCAGTACTTGCACTTTTTATTACTACATGTCTTGTCATGTGTTTTCTGGTGTTTTTGTTTTCGGGTACAGTGGTGATTAAAATTGTGTCTGTGTTGGAATTGGTCACTGCCACAGTGTTGACTGTATATATTAGCTTAGATTTCGTGTTGCCATCTTAGTTGGATATTATCTGTGTAGTACATAATGATTTGATTGGTTCTCTCCTTATTTTTATCCTTACTTCTTTTATATTTTTCTTTTGAGAGAGCAGGCGGCCTTCCTCATTATGCTTATTAATGCGTTGTTTGATCTTAGCTTTGACTTGAGAATCATTACAGACCTCCTGCCAGCGAGAGCCTGAGATGATCTGCCTGAAGCAAAAAAAATGTATGTTTTCCAAGCTGACCTCCTGTCTCATCCAGCTCGGACGACAACTTCAAACCAGCTTTGACACAATAGGCTGCATCAACAAGAGCTGTGTCCACCTGCCAATAGACAAAAGACAAGAATATTTGTGGGTAACGATTACAATAAGGAGATGAGAACCTAAATAACAATTCATGTTTACAATAAAGGGGCTCCTTCAGCTGCCCAAAAAATTACATGTCACAAGGGACTGCCGTACTATAAAATACACAGGGGTCTGACACAGTACTACTGATACTAGTCATCTAAAGCTTACAGTCCCCTACAGGGCAGTATATGGATGAGAGCCCAACCACAAAAGGAGTTACTTAATGCGGAAAACAACACGGTTGATAGTCCTGTATACAGCGCAGTTGCTTTATAGCTCATCATGGTACATTAGGCACAAGCCTGAATTACGCCCCCATTAAAAACCATGTACAGTTGATTATTGTTAGGTTTTCATTCTGAGAAAGCATGCAATGTTGGTAAGCTTTACCAATGTAGCTGACGTATAAGCACCATAGGTTGCTAAGATATCAAAATATGTCTGGAAATTCGCAAAGCTGTTGATTTGCTTTGTATTTTTCATTTTTTAAAGTTACCTCATTGGACCACTATATATATTATTGCCATCCCTCAATGCCACTTTTTATACCGGGCACCTCTGTATATCCTAGGTTTATCTTATCTGTACTCCCAATCCCATCTACTTTACAAGGCTCGGTTTCCCCAATTGATTCCCTTTAGCCATACCGTTTTAGGTTATGCACACTGTCATTAGGTGGTACTAGATGGAGATCAAATTAGAGAACAATGTATGATCACTAGATTTTTTTTTTAGAAATAATGTGATCTTCATTGATGCAACAACTTGTAAGGGTGTCGCCATACCACGGAGAACAGGGTAGGGAACCTATGGCTTGAGCGCCGATATGGCTTTTTGGTTGGTGCATTGCTCTCAGACAGGATCTTAATAAATAGTGATGGCGCTTGTTGCGACTGATGCACGTGGACACAGGGCAGCGATGTTACGCTGCCTACGTCGTTGTAAGACCCACGTGCCATCGACCGGACATCGTCTTAGCTGGGTCCCGAGAAGAGCGTGGGGAGCGATAAGGAGCTGGCTGCAGGATTCGCTGGGTGATTTTTTTTTTTTTTTTGCTGTGAACTTCTACTGGTGAGCAGTGATGTGGATCCTATCTACTGGGGAATATGTGTGTGCTACCTATTAATGGGAGTATTTGCGTGGCTACCTATCTCTGGCGTAGTTCTGGGCTAGCCTATTCCTGGAGTATGTGCTGGGATTACCTATCTAATGGGAGTAGGTGCTGAGCTACCTTATACTTGGGGGCGTTGTGCTGTGGCCTACTATATACTGGGAGACATGTGCCTATGGCTCCTATCTGGTAGCCACGGTCTTATAAGGAACCTGAAAGGTGGGCAGCGCCAATCAGTGGCGCCCTGGCCCTTTAAATCCGTGATTGTCGGCAGACGGGAATGGGAGCCAGGAAAGTGGTGGGTTGATTGCGCTGAGGACAGGGGCGCCGCACGGCGAGGGGCCGGCGGGTGTGCCTGCCGATCCAAAGAGACCTAGATGCAGGGGACACCCGTGACACTGGGACTACCACTCTACTGGGGGGCTGTGCATATGGTACGGCTCTTACGAATAACCTTAAAATATGTGGGGTTCATGGCTCTCTCGGTCAAAAAGGTCCTGACCCTTGCACGAGACCGGCGTTTTACAAAATTTACAAAGTATATCCTACATAAAAACCTTTATTTTGCAAAAAAGTGTGACAATCATTAATTAGAGAATAACAATGACTGTAGGACAGCGAAAGAATTATAATGAAAGTTTTAGGTTAAAACCGTCACCCAGTCACCCATGGGATGTTGGTTCGACTCTTCTACCATTTCTCCTTCACAGTTCTTGGGACTATGGGTTTCCTGGCAATAAGTTTCAAGCAAGGATTTTCCAGAGGTTTCATGGGTTAGATCAGGAGCTACTGGGCGGCCATTTCATGATCAAGTTTTTGTTTCCAGGAACTGCTTACCTGGCAGTGTTGACAGGGGCTGTATGTGCCCTGAATTTGAAAATTGCTGGGACATGGGGGAGTAAGTCGTAGATGGCGGTCCTGGGCATATGAATATGGTAGACCCAACAAGTCCCGAATTCACTCCTACATACGGTACTAGAAATGGAGGTGATGTGCCTGCTTTCAATGGCGTTCAGGACATTGAGGTTCTAAATGGCTGTTGGGTACATGTGATGAAAGCGGAACAGATTGTCTGAGGATTTCATGGGTAAAGCGTCCTCTCCTCAGTATATCATTTGATAATTTGTTTTGCGTGCCATGGCCCCCTTAGTACGCCCAAACCTTCTATAGTATACTCTATTACTGCCTTGATGAATTATAAACAAAAGGAAGGAACATGTTTAGTTTGAAGAAGGTTCCAAATGCACTTGCATTCACTATGCCAGTAGTCTATGAGAGGACCAAACTACAGCTGCCGGAGAACATTCCCCAAACCATGACACTTCCTCCAACTATCGTAACAAACTTCTGTACACACTTCAGGTTCGTCTTTCTCCAGTTTGTCAAAGAAAGGTTTCCCATCAGATCCAATATTTAATAAACTTACTATTACATTACTAAAATGAAATGGTAGACGACTTCCATCTTTTCCACACAACATGGCTTCTCAGACAAAGGGTGAAGTCTAGCCTCTTGAATTTTTTCTGCTTAATGAGAGGTTTTGGCACTGGCGAGCAATTCCAGCTGCAGCGTTTGAAACACACTACCCACGGAGATTCTCCACATTAACCTGTATCCTGTCTGCATTTGTATTCTTCTTGGGGACTTGTCCATGCAATCTTCTAGAGAAATCACCCGGCTAGGAGCCCAACTTCTCTTACGATGGCGAGTGAATCACCGTCTAGACTTAACTGTGATAGTTTTTGTGTCATTTCATACATGACCAAACTGACGACCGCTTCAATGCTCTTACTGGAGAGAAGGAAGTTTTGATGTAACCGAACCACCCGATTACCTGCCACATAACCCCCCTTCAATATGGTGCACCAGTTAACGGTAACACCTTGCCGCGACACCCCCCCAAAGTCTGATATTTTCATCCCCTGCTCCACGCTTGGACGATGCTCCTAGCATAGGTACGCTCCTTATCTTCCTCCACAATCCGCAAGTGGAGTTGTTACTAGGATATCGTTAAAAGTGATATTTCATCTCATCTGTCCACATGACCTGTTCCAATGCTCCTCTCGGATTATCAGATGGTCGGTGGGGGGGAATTCAAATGGGCGTGTGTAGGCATGAGGCAGGGGGACCTTGAAAGCCTGATATTATTATTAATCCATAATGGAAATCTTTGAGACTGGAAGGTCCCAGCTGACTTCAGGTCATTGCCAGGTCCTCCTAGGTAGCTCTGGGCTGATTCATGACACATCAGACTCAACCTTACCCACAAGGGATGAATCTTGCATGGGGGCCCCAAACCGAAGGAAGATTGATGGTCATCTAGTGTTTCTTCCATTTTCGAATAATTGCATCAAGCTGCTGCCTATTGTTCTGTGCCCATCCAAGCCTTGTCAGGTCTACAATTTTGTCCTGGTGTCCTTTAGACCCAGGAGAGCCGGCAGTGATATTGCTTTTTTACTATGAAGAGTAAGCAATCTATGTATGCTAAGAATTTTCTTGCCCTGTGGGCATCCATAAACTTGTTTTAATTCCAGCTTTTCTCTCATAATGCCCGCCCGCATTAACATACATAGTAAGCATGATGATTTTAGTTGGGTAACAATTTTAGAATTAGGTAATTGCTTCTGTTGTAGGGGAAAGCCAACCTGCTTAGCCATTAATATTTTAATGCAGATGCCCACATGTAATTATTAGGACATTGTGAAGCTGAAATATGGGATTATGACACATTTCCTTGGATCTAATAAATTAAGATTGGGGATTTATACCTTAGTGACCATTTAGGAGTAGGCCATAACTTATAGATGAACTGGGAGAGAAGGATGTAAGAGGCTCTTATCCCCCGTGATCTTCGTGTTATTGGAGGGGGACTATGGGTGCGCAACTGTGGGAAGTGGGTTGATTGTCCTGGCCTCCGGCCCTTTATTTCATAATAGCAGAAAATGAAGAGAAGAGGTCTCTCTCTCATAATAGATCTATCACCACAGGGTGTACCTGTAGGTAGTTAGCAATATAGCCAATAGAAAACACCGAGTAGGCAGCACCCCGACGTGCATTTGTGGCTTAAATCACCTTCGCCCAGGGGTGATGTATCCCGAGTCCACCACAGTATTTAAAACCCTCCTCAACAATAAAGGTCAAATTATTGATTAAATGGGCTACACCTGTATTGGTCGCAGGCCTGCACTGCTAAGCTTTTATTTTGCGCAGTTCCCCCAGTCTCCCAGGACGCGTCTTCCGGTCCCATATACAGATGCCGGATCCAGACATTGCCATGAGAGCTGAGGAGGTTCATGCATGCCGCCTTGTGACAGCGCACACGCCACGTACTGAGTGTTAGCGATTGCTAACTACGCAGAGGGACAAGGAACCGCGTTCGAGCACGTGCCCCTCTGCCAGCAACCCCCCCTCATACTTCCTATGGCCCTGTATATATCTCTTCAGGCCGCCTCTGCAGCCGGCGATATGCCGGCCGGCCCCCTCTAGAACACCCCGACTCCCGACCAACCACTAAGGACCTACCGAATGGTGGTTGCTTTCCGGTCTTTCTTTCGCCCCAGGCTGGACCGAAATCATCTGCTAACAGTTGATATCACCGGTCTGTCTACACTCAACTTATTGTTAAACCTGGTTACGATTACAATCCACCTTTTAACCTTCCATTGTCCAAGAGCCCCCCAACAACGTTTTTGGCTGGGGTTGACATTCTCAAACTATCCCGCTCATCCCACATCACTTCAGAACAAACATAGAGCAGCTATCTTGTACGTAACGTCGAGGGAAGGCGTGCTGTAAATCGTGAACTTTAAGAGTATAGGCAAAAGCGTAGGCTTACAGCTTCATCGCACGAATAGTCTAGTTTAAACAATCTATCTTATTATGATGGCCGTTTATAGAGGTAATAAGGAGCTGTACATTACTAGGCTGTGCAATTACACCATAAGAACGTAACCAAATAGAGCATAAATAAAGTGTATAAAGTGCAGCCCTCTCATTCGTTGTAGGTGGGAAACTGTGAGTAATCCAACTGGGATCCGTTCTTCTGTTTACCTACTGCTACCATTTCTGCACCTTCCGCCTATCTATTCCTGCTATTCCTATCAGGTTAGGAATGGGCCCATTACACGACAGTCAGAACCTGACAACTCCAAGTGCTCTGCCCGGTGTCTATGCTATGGTGCGACAGCTTTCATGAAGAAAGAACGATAATGTAGCCCGCAAATCCGGTTGAATCTTGTCACTCCCGGCCACTGGCCCGACAGCGTTCCACCAACTTTGTTGTGTGCACCTCTACCATGGGGGTGTCGACAGATTTGTATGTTAATATTGGCAGCTCAGTCCGAAAAAGGGTGAGTGTGGACAAAATGACGTGGCGTGTGCAAGCCGTTTATCCTCAAAGAATGTGCAAGTTGACAGAAACCCAGTCGCAAAAGGCTTAGTCTGTGCCCAATGGACCTTGACATTTTGGAAAATAGTGGTCGTTCTAAAAATTTTCATTCCTGGGTAGGGGACAAAGGATGAGGGTATTAAAACAATTAACAAAATCCTGGATTTGCCTATCCAAAGATTAGGCCTCCTAATGATAAATACAGGCGTTTCTTTACAACCTCACTTTAAGATATGGTTTCACGCAATTTGAAAATCATTTCGCGAAAATTGCTCCCCTACATCACAATTCCAGTTCCCTTTGGGGCTGCTAGCTCATCTGGACGTGCAATTCATGTAAATAGGGAACAACCACTGACCTGTTTCTTAGTTTTCCATAAAGAGAATGGACTGAGAAATGCTTTCTTGATCTCCGTAACTATAGTTTAGCCTGTATGTTCATCATGGCTGGATTATGAGCCTCTGCGCTCCAAGCTACCACAACTCCTGATTAGTAGATTATCTATTGGACCTTTCGAAAGAACAGACAAAAACCTAAAGCTGGATAATAAAAGGAAAAGAACAACTAAAGTCAAATTTGCTTGCTCCTATGTCTAAAATTAGTTTTGCCTCATTATGCACTATGGTTGTAGTTAGTTTAGAGCACAAAAGAATTATGATTATAATAATAGTGACACATGAGCTTACAGTATCATCTTGTCTAAACACTCTATAAATTCATCTGCGGTTTGCTACACATTATTTACAGATGTGTGTTTATTTTCATTGTTTAAAAAAGAAAACATATTGATAAAGGAGTTTTTTTTTTTTTTTTTTTTTTTTATTTTAGTCTTATAGAAAATACTATTTTCATTTACACTCTGGACATACTCAGTCCAAGCTGCTCCAAACACTTGTATTAATTCAATGAGGAATGTAAAGATTTGGATATATGATGGATGAAGGTTATGCCAGGAAATTGAATGGTTAGAGGTAATGTTGAAATCTCCTGCCATACAGGTTAAAATACAAGCAGGTTTTGCCTCACCTGCCCTAAATTCCAGCGTTCATGGGAACTGGACAACTCCGGGTGAAGGGACGACATCATAAATCGTGCATGAACGCCCTTTACAATCTAAAACCCAGGGTCAGCGGCGCAGGGGTCGAGCAAAGGTGGCAATGACCCCGGGGCCGCTCAGGAGAGGAAAGGGGGAGATATCATTCTTATACAAATGAAAATCTTGAATTGGTTTCTAGGTGCTACTGGAATCCAGAAGATAAAAGCAAGCGGTTTAAAGTGAGAATAGCAGGAAAACCGAGGTGCCATTTTAATATAATAAACATAATGCTCCGTGTTCCTACATGGCTATTCATATAAAAGAGGAGACTATCTTCTTTCACAGGAAAAAGAAGAAGAAGTGAGGTTCTATGAGGCAGACAGAAACCAGAGATACAGCCCCCTGAAGTGTCTCCCCCCCCCCCTCAGATCTGAGCCCTTCAGGCTGCGCGGAGCGCTTTGTCTTGCACACAGGACTGTGCACCATTCACAAGATTATGGAATGGAGCTATTCACTTATTATATGTTACTACAATTTGGAGAAGTAGAATATCAATAAATATACATTTTTAACCCATTCTCGCTGCCAATCTAGAACACAAATTTGGCCACCTGTACCATCGTTTGTTCTGTTGTTTTGCGTCTTGGCATTCAGGCGCACCGTTTTGTGCATTTTGCAACCTACATGCCAACTAGCTGCCGCAAGCAAAAAAAATAGACAGCTGCCCTCATTATCCTTGTGCAATCCGATGTTTGTGATGCGCCTCCTGCTCTTCATCGTGCGACTTTTCAATTTAGGCGCAAAACCACTCCAGCAACGAAGATGGAAGTAACTGAAGAAGAAAGCACTGAGTCTTTGCAGAACAGCTCATTTACTAGCAGCAAAAGCTCAGCCATGACCCTGCCCGACCTGACCCGCTCCCCGACAATTCGTACCCGGCCGACCCAGGTACCTCATCCCGCCTTCCCTCCCGCCGCGGCCCCTCGTAACATCACTCCCGCCATGCGAGACTCCACTGCGCCACTCGACCGACGCTCACCAGCCCTGCGCTTCACTCTGCAGACACGATCGACATATAAATCCCGTCCTTGCTCCTCTGAGACAGGCGCTGCAGACTACTATTTCGCAGTTCACCCTTTATTCCCCCACATTCTGCAGATCCTCGCTCCCCGCCACGCGAGCCGAGACCGTTACAGCATGATGCACATAGTCCTGAACAGTGCCCCCAGTCCCTTCTGCACAGTCTCCCCAGTGTATCTGAGCGGGGAATCACTGTGCAGCCCATTCCCAGGGTGCCAGCCGAGCGCCCACACTGGGGGATCCCCTCGAGGCGCCCGCCCCTGAATGGGCGGTCACTAGAGGTGGCTGGGTGGTCAACCTGGGTGCTGCTGTGCGTGTATCTCCCTTCTGAGAGCTGTGGGCGAGCCGCGCGCGGAGCTCATAAGCAGGCTCACTGTAAGTGCCCGCCTCTCCCATTTACGCCTCTACCCTGATGTGCAGTGCAAACGAATCAATAAGAGGCCGCAAAGAAACTATACTTCCCCGATGTGTGTATGACTTGTGATCCTTCTGGAAAACCGTGCGCCAGAATTTCGGCGCACAGCTACTACCCTGTAGGCGACACACACGTGATAACTGGTTCGGCCCCTTCTCTCTCTCCCTTTTAGTTGTGCTGTTCTTTTCTGTGCTGAACCTTGATTGATACGATGCACCATTCACTCCTCTGCGCGTAATGAGGACTACCCCGGCGCCAGACCTGTCCCTAAGGTTCTATGTAAACACGCCAAAACCACACCCAGGTTCGGAATACAGTTTGTATTTCCCACCCGCTCCATTCTTTCACCTCTGTTATGACGTTCTCCCTTCCTCTTAGAAGCGCGGAGGGATGTGTTATTGTGCAGCTAATACAATGGCGAATCGAAATGTGACTTTTATTCTCTCATCGAGAGTTTGAGGCTCTATCGTTATTTATTGGGGCGTTCCCCTTGGTCAGAGGCCCAGACCCTGCTACAATCGGTAGTGACTTTCTGCAGTAACCCCCCCGCTTGCCCTGCCCTTTTTCGGTGCCTACTTCCCCTCGCGCGCCGTCGTAGGCTTTTCTCTCATTGCTCTCACTCACCTTTTTCAAGGTTTAGGCCAGTAGATTTGTGAACATTATCTGCTAACGGCTAGTGGTTTGTCACTATTTGAGAGGACCTTTGACGGTTAATGCTCCCCTGCCTCGGCCTGGTTGTTGCTTTCACACTTCCTCGGGTTTCTGGCCGCCCTTTACTTTTTCTCTGTTCCTTGCTCTCTTTGCCGGTTGTGACTGTTGCAACATGTCTCGCTGACCAGCGCTCTCTCGCTATCCCGTTTTAGTGATATTAGTGGATCTCCGGTGACCCCTCTCACTTGGCACATTTGTGAACTCTACACATCTCGCCTATGTTTGTTCCCCGTAGTGCCTCACAGTACACCGTTTTCAGGTATTTTTCTATAATCAACCTGTTTCACACCATTTGACTCCACACTGATTATGAGGCGCATGTCATATGAGTCATAAACTTTTGGATGTGAACTTTGAACTCATGAGCAGAGAGGCCCGTGGCAACTGCTTTCAGACAATCATCGGTCCCTTCCCGGGCCCATGGGCCCTCACCAGTCTATGTATAAACCACTACCAGCTAATTTTTTGGAGGTGTGGAGGACACGGAGGACCCGAGCGGAAACCGCCCGCGCAGGGGACAGCGTAGCATCTGCGTAACATCAATTATTCTGTATGGCAGAGATGTGCTAATCGCGGCGCCACCCTGCTGCCCAGAAATCCCCTATCATTTATCATCTCCTATAAAATTCTAATTAGTTCCATGGTGTTTTACCATTACTAACGGCGCCTCTTGCGGACTGTGCTGGTCATAAAATAGTTTTATGTTGGGGCCCCACTGCTTGGTTTTGCAAGCGGCCCCACTAGTGTCTAGAACATGGTCACCTGCCAGGGTACCGAAATAGAATTCATTGGAACAGTAATAGAACCAAATTGCGACCAGAAAAAGAGAGAGATTGAGCCAGGTAAATCAGAAGCAGAGCATCCGGGCGCATACTGTTATCTGTGGGAGCACATGACTTGTATGAAGATTACGCCGCTACAAGTCTGAGGATACGGATTCTTCCTGACACGTGGTTCTATAACCCGCTTCTTGTGGAATGGGGGAATGTGTCACTTTGTGCTGTACAGTGGCTGTTTAATCTGTTGTTAAGGAGCCTATGGCACGGACCTGAGAATGAAGGATCCTTGAGAAGTCTCTTTGTACTGTGAATTTAAGAGCAGTATCAATAGTTGTATGAGGATTTCTATGGATGAACAGGCCACCTTCCGGGTGTTACAAAATGGTTGGATGGTTTGGGTGCCACTGGCCCCTTCATAAAGGCTTAGCTCGCGCCCTGACTACTACCCAAACCTACTATATTTACACAATCCACTACTGGTTTTGTAGTGTTTCACGAGATCCTCGTGTCTGAGTGTCTCTCTATAAGTAAGCAATGGTGTGTCCGTGAAAAGATGTAGGCGATGCCCTGCTGTCCTGTGACTCCCTGCGTTCCCTCCCCCAGTCCGCAGGTTATTTCCTGTTATTCTAAGAATGGCGTACATATTTGTAGATAGGTGATGGCTGCCTTCAGCCACGCCTATTATCCAGATAGTCTCAGAAAGAGGAGAGATTTTCCAGATAGAGTCAGAAGGATTATAAGAGGCAAAGAAGACCTTCCTGCCAGTGTTAGACCCACTGTGATCTAGACTCGACCGCAGATCTGTAACAAGACCACAATTGGGGCCGGGTTAAGACCATGCTATATTGCAGTATCTGGCACACACAGTTACATGGCAAAAGAAACGTCTATGGATAGAGATGGGTTTCCTGAGAAGTAAACTAGAGATAACATGCTAACGCTCGGGAGCATCCTCTAGTCCCATCTTCGCCCCAAGACCTACTACCTAATGTTAAGGCAAGAAAGGACAGAATGTGGACTCCTGCCGCATCATATTATATCCTGCCTAAGCGTAACCGGGTTGTTGTGAAGCACAGTCTGCATAATTTTGGTTTTAATTTCACGATCGAAGGGGAGAATATAGTCATAGATTGCCATAGATGAATTCAGGATCCAAACAAACCCTGAGAATCCATCAGGAGCAATGATTACTAGAATCTCTTTTAATAAAGCACGTTGGTGACGCTTCTTCTACATACAACTAATGTTAGCACTGCGCACGGATTTGTCTATAAAACTTTCGTTTACAGGACCCCCTTACAGTGACACGCAGCCTGAGAGCTAAGAAAGGCTATCCAATTGGGTGTCAGAGACTGGTGAGTGTCAGCTGAGGTTCCTTACTCTGTTGTAAATTATGGTATTGCTTGTACGTCGCCCGGGACCACTTGTTCTGGAAAGATGCCGCATTGTTGATTTAATGTTTCCAGAGAGAGTTGTACAGATCCTACACCTCCAATCATGACAAGTAAAAATAGGGGGGAACATTTATCATACGCCGCGGCAATGGCCAACGCATATGCCGCCGCTGTTATATTCACCGTGGAAAACATTAAAGAGGCTTCTTCCCTCTTCATTGTATTGGCAGGCGGCCTGCCCAAGCATTTAGAAATAAGCGCAGCTGGC
This sequence comes from Engystomops pustulosus, assembly GCA_019512145.1. Classification (NCBI taxonomy): domain Eukaryota; kingdom Metazoa; phylum Chordata; class Amphibia; order Anura; family Leptodactylidae; genus Engystomops; species Engystomops pustulosus. Next base: position 234,357,476 of record CM033641.1, read on the forward strand.
GACTTTTCACATGGGAAAAAAAAATCGCTGGCGGAGCAAGGACACAGGCCGCTGGTGACAATGACTTCCGTTAAGGTCGCGTCTTGTTTCGGACCAAATACTTGCAAGGCTCGCACTACGGTCCTCATAAGTATGCCCCCTAGTGTCCGACTCCCTTTCGTTCCTTATGGCCGTCCTCTTACAATCGTTTTATTCTTCAAGCTCATTCACCTTCTCTGTGCCCCACGGCGGGGCAACGCTGTTTTTTTCTTGTTGGCTTCCCCCCCCCTTGCCTCCCCGTTCATCGTGTAGCATGTCGGTGGTGGCGAGCGCCACCCCCGGTCACCCCAGCCGGCAGACAGCCGCGGGTCCTGGCCCTCTGTGGCCGTGTAATGTGGCTGCTTTCCCGCCTTTCCTGTCAGACCAATACCGTCCCGGAGCTCCCCTCCCCTGTTCATCGAGCGAGGACTGTCATTTGTGGCAACCTTGCCGGAGGGCCACCGCTCGGTAGCCTACATTCCGCTTGTTCAGCCGAACGTCCTCATACCCTCGCGTAGTTTGTAGTTGCCTGGGGTGCCGAGGGTGCTTTGTCCTGACCACACTATCCGGTTTTTTCTGTCCCTCTCCTTATCTGTTCGCCTTGTGTATGAGCGCCCCGTACTTTAGCTTCCCGCAAACTGACCGTACGCATTCCTGTCATTCTTCTTATTCCCTCACTACGCTATGTGCACCCTCGAACACATCCTGTCATTCCCTTGTATTATAACCAGACGGCGATTTGCACTCCCCTGGGCACTTACTGTGTCGTAGTCTGTGTAGGTGACATATAAGCATCGCGTTTCGCTTTACAGTGACCGGATCAGCCGCAGAGGGGCCTGTAGGCTCGGCGCGCGCTTCATAGAACAATTAGCACGTGTGCACATATCCCCCTACCCCGTCTGCCGCAGAGTGTTGTCCTGTGGAGGTGACAGGACGTGATGCGGGGCTCAGCAACTGAATGTTTCCGCATAAGTTCGACGCCGGGCTCTTCCCGCCCCGTTACATCGCCACTGGGGCCTTCATGCGAAAATATAGAAGAAGTGGTTCTGAAACCTCACGAGTGCTCTCCCTGCCGCCAGCTGGCCTATGTTGGTGCAATGAATGGGTTTCTTCGACTTTTGTCGCCCTGTTCCTTGCCACTGTTCCGACTGAACTCAGTCAGCTTGTCTTCACGGGGCAGATATTTTGTAGTTCCGACACAGCATGACTTTTGCCTTTGAGTGACACACTCTGATCAGACACGCATATTCTGGGTCAGACTTTACGCGGCCCGCCCGATTCGTGAGGTTCTATGTGCTTGATGCATCTTGTTTTACACCAGTTTTGCGGCTTATTGCATGTTACAGAGACATCCCGACAAATCTTGTCCGCCTGAAAGGTTGTGGGGGTAGTGTGCAAACATACGCATGTATTGCGGTCTATTCATGGCAGTGGCAGGGGATGGCCCGGGTTAACAATTCATAACACTTGTATCTAATATTTAACCAGTTTTTAGCATTATCCTTTAATTAGGCACCAATGGCACCAATCATGACCTGATACTTCCGACCTGGGTCATATTGACCTTTAGTAACAGACACTTCAGGTAATTATAGATGTATTCTTCTGCCCTTGGACAAAGACTTGTGTGAAATGAGCACAATCAGCTTTCCTAAGCTCTGCCTGCCCTTGTCACTGTGTGACCTAATCTTCCCCTCTCTATTTACCACTCAGTAGCGATACACACCCTAACTCGACCTCACCACAGAAGGTTATACTGCGACACCCCTTAAAGGTCCCAGGGATATAATTCATAGTAATGCCCCCTTCGTTGTTGCCCCACGTGATAATGTCATAAGTGGCCATCTCGTGGTTTCACTGACCTGTTCTAATTATTGTAGACATACCATGAAAAGCTCTAACTGTGTTCGACCACTATACAATGGATTTCGTCTTGTGCCTTCTCAGCACAATACTGCCCAGCCTTTTATGCACGCACTATATGCCCAGCTAATGATTAGTCCTCAAGCTGTTTCGGTAGCTTACTGTTGATGCCGCCTTTGTCTGTATGCTATCCGATCACTCATTCCACCCATGACCTAGCTTGGATCTCCCTGGTGGGTATGTAGGCTTAGGAGGCCGGCACAAGGAAATTCTGCCACACACAGCATGCCAGAAGCCTGAAAGTTGGATTGCAGCGAGCTGTCAGAATTGCATTCAACTCTATCCGTATCCATAGTGTAGGAGGTGGCCGCAGGACCGAGGCCAAAAATCTGGTACGCTCTCCCCTAGCAGGTCCGGAGGTACGGTTAGGTGCCAGTATTATAGCCCTCGTCCCTTTGATTGATGCCTTAGCCCACAGCAGGTAACACGGCCTTGTTTGGTAGGACACAGAACAGAACCATATCGGCTGCGGGGAACGGACCGTGTTGATTATCCTATTCTATTAATGTGTGAGAGAAGCCTATCGCAGTACATCAGGGGACCCTATGTGAAGAAGATAGATATACTGGAATGAAGGGGTAAAAAGAATACTAATACTGGAAGTGGTTTTATTGTCTACCCGTTTTCCAGATCTATTTAGCGAGCACTGAGTTGTATATCTATTATTGGGTCCCGCAGGAACACATGCTGCTGCCGAAGATCAGGTGCAACGTGCACTGAGTCGTAGTTTGCGCAAGGTATACGGGTTTTTTCTGTTACGGAGCCGGAAATGGCAGATATCTAGTATAGAGCACGTCATCATGTCCCCGCACAATGTGTGTGCATGGCATAGACGCGAAGAGGTCCGGCGAGCGGCACCCACGTGTGCGAAGGTCTGCACACCCGGAGGTTAGTTCTCAGTGTATGTGGACGGATGTGCCCCACACGCACAGCACCATGCAAGGTATGAGCGCACATCATATCGACACAGGAAGATTGTCACCAACATCAGACCGCTGGCGCTGACGCGGGCACACCTTCACGCTCCCACCATATACATGCCAAGCCAGACCTCACGATAGGTGAAACATCAGGTTCATGGAGGTATTCCCAAAGGAAAGATCATGTATAGCGAATAACGCTGTTATGGCGCACGCTCTGGCGTATTACGGAGGCAAAGCTAGGACATGTCCTATTGTTCTCCGGCCTATGAGAACGGTACAGGCGGCCAGCCATGTGCTAACCGTACCGCCCCTACCCATTAATGTATGTGGGGGTGGGTGGGTGGGTATATATGCACACATATTATCATCACGGCTGTGCTATAGTCGTCCCTGCCGGCCGTTGTGAATGTAGCGGTTTAGACTAGACCGTTGTATTCTGCCACGCTTATATGAGTGTCGTAATACTTTGCCCGCAGAAATGTGGCACACAATTCTGTTGATGGACCAGTGGAGGGAGAATGAACAAACGGTTCAACAGGATTGGAAAGTAACATTCTAAAATTTAAGAATCGCCCGGACGGTAGGCCTCCGGCCTCTGGTGTGAAGGTGTGTTCTTACTGTGGTGGTTAATCCATCCTTTCTAATTGAGTCCAGTGGCCCTCAATGTCAGATAAGAAATCTTGCCGGTCAGCAGTATTTTGGTTGTGAGACCACGCCCCTTTTCTACAGGCCCACACCCCGTTTGTTGAGTGTCGTAGGAAGAGCAGTAAACCGTTCTAAGCCCTTTAAAATGTGGTGCAGTTTTTAGTGCAACTAAGAACACAATGGATGTTGAGGAAAGATAAGAGAGTTCCGGCGTCGGCAGTCTCTTCTAATGACTGTGTTACTAAGGTACCTGACATACAGTGCCAGATTGCTTCCATGAAGAAGCTGAAAATAGGCAGTGGATACTCATTTATCAATGGAAATAGACGTAGCTAACCACTCTAGCACCCAGCAGCAGACTGCACATGAGAGAACCCATAAGTATTGCCTTAATACATTTCTATTTATGTTTATGCAGAACAAAAGTTTTTGAAGAAAAAATAGATTTACAGTCTCTCTAAAGAGCAAAAGATCTTACAATATAGGACTTAGTTAGACATGCAGCAGGGTAGTAATACTCTGCAGATTGTAATACACAGGGTCAGTGAGGTGCGTCGGTGTGCCAGCGGAGAGATGCTCTGCAATGAGTATATGTAGAGGGATCAGGTGCTTTAAGTACTTGGGGGATCTTCTAATACTGCCTACAAAAGGTAGTCTAGTAAATTGTGTTTACGTAAGATGGATGTTTGCACTAATCAGGCAGTCAGGTGAGGTTCATGGAGAGATGCTCTGCCAGTCAATATACATATATTATATATATATATAGTAGGGTTCAGTCAGGTGAGTACCTGTGGCTGCAGTGTATACAAGCTCTGCTCTGAGATGCTGACAAGAGTGAGCGGTCGACGGCGGTCTCGGTGATTGAGCGGGAGGACTGCACGCCCTTGTACCTCTATCCAGTGTCAGGGGCACAGTTATGGAGACGATGCTGACGTGCAGGTCGATTTGTATATACAGGGTAGTCAGGTGACGTTCTGGGAGAATGCTCTGCATTGATTACGGATAGTCAGGATTACTAACGCTAGTTATTACACTGTCAGTACAGGTGATTTCCTGGAGAGAAGCACTGCAGTCATATATACAGGGGTCACGGGTATCAGTGAGTTCCTGAGGAGCGAGCCTCTGCATTATGTATACACAGGGTCAGTCTGGTGAGTAATGGGACGGGTGCTCTGCAGGATGATGATATGAACGGTGTCAGCGGTGAATTCCTAGAGCGAGGCTGATCGTGCGGTGGTCCACACGGGTCAGTGCAGTTCGGGACAGTGATTGCTCTGCAGGATGGTATATACAACAGGTTAGTCAGGCTGAGTTGCCAGGGGGGACGCTCTGCAAGTGATGTATATACAGGGTCAGTAGGAGTTCCTGGGTAGGAGCGATGACTCTGCCTAGTGATGTAGTATCAGGGTTCAGTCAGGGGAGTTCGGGGGAGGGATGCCTCGCGTGATGTATTAATGTGAGTCAGCAGGTGGAGTTCGGGGAGTGATGCTCTGCGTGATGTATATACAGGGTCAATCAGTGAGTTCTGGGAGACGATGACTCTGCAGTGTTGTACACACGGGCAGTCAGTTCTGGGCGAGTGATGCTCTGCATGGATGTATATACAGGGTAGTCAGGGGAGTTCCGCGAGGAGAGAGATGCCTCTGCAGGTGATGTATACTACAGGGTCAGTCAGGTGAGTTCCTGGGAGAGATGCTGGAGTGATGACGTACACAGGTCAGTCAGGTGAGTTCCTGGGAGAGAGCGTCGCAGTGATGAGCTATACAGAGGCAGTCAGTCGTCTGGGACAGTGATGTTCTGCAGGTGATGTATACAAGGTCAGTCAGGGAGTTCCAGGGTGGGATTCTCTACAGTGATGTATATACACGGTTCAGTCGGGTGAGTCCTGGGAGCGATGCCTTGTAGTGAGTATAACCAGGATAGTCAGGTGAGTTCCGGGGAAGCGATGCTCTGTAGTGAGTATTAAACAGGGTCAAGTCAGGTGAGCTCGGGGAGGGGTGCATCGCGTGCAGTGATACAACGGTCAGTCAGGTGAGCTCGGGGAGGGATGCTCGCAGTGAGATTTAACACAGGGTCAGTGAGGTGAGCTCCGGGGCCCCCCCCCCAGGGGAGCGAGCATGCCTCTGCCGTGACGTATACACTGGGTCAGGCCCGGTTGAGCTCCGGGTGAGGGTGCTCTGCGCGTGATGTATACACAGGTCCGTTCAGGCGAGCCCGGGGTCCGGGGAGGGATGCTCTGCAGTGATGTATACACAGGGTCAGTCAGGCGAGCTCCGGGGAGGGATGCTCTGCAGTGTTGTACACACAGGGTCAGTCAGGTGAGTTCCGGGGAGGGATGCTCTGCAGTGATGTATACACAGGGTCAGTCAGGTGAGTTCGGGGGAGTGATGCTCTGCAGTGATGTATATACAGGGTCAGTCAGTAGAGCTCCGGGGAGCGATGCTCTGCAGTGTTGTAGGGTCAGTCAGTTCCAGGCAGTGATGTCCTGCAGGTGCAGTGGAGGAGCCGGTGAGGAGGATAAGCCTCTCCCATCCCGCGCCTTCCCTCCCGCCCTGTGACAGACGTGCGGTCCCCCCCACCTAGCAGTAATGGTCCCGCCTCCCGCCACTCCTCCTCAGGCTGTAGAGCCCGGGCCAGCGGCTGGAAGCCTCCCTCCTGTCGGCCTCTTCCCCCTCCTCCTGTGTCACAGGACACACTGAGCACCCCCTGCCTGCTGGATGACAGGACGCTCCACCATGAAGGGAGAATAGCCCAGGCATTGGAGTGGGGTCGCCCGTCTGCGCCTATGTGCCCCATGCTGGTTGCCCCCCCGAGGAGGAGGCTGCAGTAGGTAAGGGCTGACACATTACCCTTCACTGACCCTTCCCTCATCCCCATCGTTATCCTAGCACAGGGCTGGCTGGGAGATGCATGGCAGCGGAGGTGCAGGGTGCGGCTGTCACTGTCAGAGAGGGCTGCTGTGTGATGGCTGGCTGCTGCCTCCATGTGTGTGGCTGTGCCAGGAGAGGACATTGCCATCAACATGCCTCCCATCTTTTACCCCGTGATGGGGGCACAGGGATGACCTTCTCCCTCCCCGGAGATGCTACATTATAGCGGGATCTGGGAAGTGGGGTGCAGTGCATGTGTCTGCGGCACCCACTACAGCAGATGTGCCCATGTGCTCCTGCCGGGTAACAGCTGTCATACTGAGTGCCTGGGCACTGATTCCTGCAGCAGCCTGTAATGTCAGCCTGACAACACAGGCTGCAGCACACTCCGCTGCTCTACTGCTCACGATTTGCAGTGTGTCAGAGCTGCATGGCCAGCTGCTATATGAAATACTGGATGCCCTGGGTAATGATGGCAACTTCTCCAATAACACTAATGCCTGGTTATTATAGTCCTAGTATGGATCCGGCCATGGTTGTGGAAGCAGTTGTGTACATTCTGAGGAGTAGGGAAGGGAATAGAAGCCACTGGATACACCATTTCCATGAAATTCCTTATTCTGTGCCTGTAGGTCTATGTCAAATGCACGTGTCGCCTTGAAAACCACTTCCTGCTGGGTGCTTGTACTACTGTATTTCGGTGTGATCAGATCTGCTGGGTGCTTGTACTATTGCCATGTGTGATCAGGGTACTTGTACAATGCCGATGTGGTGTATCAGAATCTGCTGGGTACTTGTACTATTGCCGTGTGTGATCAGATCTGCTGGGTACTTGTACTATTGCCGTGTGTGATCAGATCTGCTGGGTACTTGTACTATTGCCGTGTGTGATCAGATCTGCTGGGTGCTTGTACTATGCCGTAATGGTGTGTGATCAGATCGCTGGGTGCTTGGTACTATTGCCGTGTGGGAATCAGATGCTGGGGTCGTCACTATGGGTGTGTGAGCAGATCTGCTGGGATGCTTGTACTATTGCCGTGTGTGATCAGATCTGCTGGTGTGCTTTTACTATTGCCGTGTTTGATGCAATCTGCTGGTTGACTTGTAAGGTACTTGTCCGGTGTATTGGCTCAGTCTCGCTGATCGATTATGGTGTGTGTCATCTGTGGGTGCTTGTACTGACTACTCCTGCGGTGTGTGATCCTAGATCTCCTGTATTCTGCTTGTGGTGTGTGATCAGATCTGCTGGGTGCTTGTACTATTGTGGTGTGTGATCAGATCTGGCGGGTGCTTGTACTATTGCGGTGTGTGATCGGATCTGCTGGGTGCTTTGTATTATTGCCGTGTGTGATCAGATCTTCTGTACTATTATGGTGTGTGATCAGATCTGGTGGGTGCTTGTACTACTGCGGTGTGTGATCAATCTGCTGTACTATTGTGCGATCAGATCTGCTGGGTGCTTGTACTATTGCCGTGTGTGATCAGATCTGGCGGGTGCTTGTACTATTGCCGTGTGTGATCGGATCTGCTGGTGCTTGTACTATTAGCGGGGCGTGATCTGCGATCTGTGGTGTTGTTAATTGGTGCTTGACTCCGGATCTGACGGTGCCGGTACTATTGCCGTGGTGTGGATTCGATCTGCTGGGTGCTTGTACTATTGTGCTGCGGGCGTGATCGGATCTGCTGCGTGCTTGTACTATTGCCGTGCGTGATCGGATCTGCTGGGTGCTTGTACTATGCCGTGTGTGATCGGATCTGCTGGGTGCTTGTACTATTGCCGTGCGTGATCGGATCTGCTAGACGCTTGTACTATTGCCGTGCGTGATCGGATCTGCTAGACGCTTGTACTATTGCCGTGTGTGATCGGATCTGCTGGACGCTTGTACTATTGCCGTGCGTGATCGGATCTGTCTGACGCTTGTACATTGCCGTGCGTTGATATGTATGCTGGACGCTTGGACTATTGCGTGCGTGATCGGAATCTGCTGGACGCTGTGACTATGCCGTGCGTGATCGGATCCTGGGTCGTTTACTATTGCCGGGGTATCGGATCTGCTGGGTCTTGTACTATTGCGTGCGTGATCGGATCTGCTGGGGCTTGTCATGCACGTGCGTGATCGATTGCTGGGGTGCTTGTACTATGCGTAGCGTATCGGTCTGCTGGAGCGTGTACTATGCTGGTGCAGTGATCGGATCTGCTGGTGCTTGTACTATTGCGTAGCGTGATCAGACTGGGTCTGTAAGAAAAGATATCGTAATGTAACTGCTTATGAGATCATTTCTAAGATTAATATAACCCTATAAGTCAAAACCCTAAGGAATGTGGCACTTCTTTACTAGAACATATGGGCTTCTAGAGCCACCGTATCATATAGATAGCCACTAAAGCTCTTGTTCATATCAGAGGCTGCTGGTCCCATCCAATCTTGTTTACTAATCTGCTGCTGATCATGTGCTGTACACCATGTGAGACTATTGCCAACCATCAGCCCCATTGGTCTGTGCCGGGCAATGCCACTACTGGCCAGAGTAGATGCATGGCACAGTTTCGACCCATTCTTTCTCTGTGCTTTCTGCCAGATGTAAAGTTTTGAGGGATGGTGTTAAGGCTTGGTCCTGGGCTGGTTATGTGATCAATCCTCTATGAACCTGCTACAAAGGAAATCGGAAACTATACCATTATCATGCCCATAAACAGATCCTGAACACATATAAATCTGCAGTGACATAACCAGCTTTAATGTCTTTCGGGCTTGTTACAACACGTCTGAAAACCCCTAGATTGTCACATTTACCATACATAAAATATGACAGCCATAGAGGTGGAACATTGGGGCACATTTACGAAGGGCTGTGCTCAAATTTACGGTCGACTTTGCAGTTCTTTTAAGTGGAAACTGCTTGCACACGTACGTGACCCTTTTGTGGCGCGACTGCAATAGACTTCATCACACAAATTAGTGGGCGTGCCGGGCGTCGACCATGCGCCAGATATAACATGACAAAGTCCGACAGCATTGTGTCGCTTGCCTTATGTTAAAGGTGCACCAAAAAAGTGGAGCACTCTTTCTGAGCTGAGCACCTTCACACTACACAGGAAAAGTGGTATTTAGTTCAGTTTGTACTGTTGTTAGTATGTTCCCCATTGTATCTCACGGAAAATGGTAACAATTTTTTTAATATTATGTATGTATGTATGTATGTTATATATACACATATTCTGTAATCATTACCCTGTTGTGCAAATATATTTTGAACAAAACAGCAACATTCTTCATTGTGTTACTACTGCTCACTGTAGCATTTATTGTAATATTTACAATTTTAATCCTAGAAGCAGCAACTTGGTAAATTCATTATCTGGAATAAATATCTGATCATTGGGTCCCTTACTGCTCAACCTCATCAATACAAGAACTAATGCCCCATGTGACTGGAGCAATGGGCACATATATAGGGGGTTTGAGTAGTATGCCCCCACTATCCAGAAAACGTATGTGCCATTTTGGGACAAACCCCCAGCCACTCACAAATAGCTCTTAGATGACTTAAATATGAAACAAGTTTTATTGCACACACTGTAATCTTTTGCTTGCAAAATAATCATAGCCCAGTGAAGTTTATGGAACAAACCTGGAACTGCAAGCAAACAGCTTACTGATTCAATAGGGAGAACTAGTTGGCTGCCACAGAGAGGAGCTCTTTGGAGACAGTTTTGGGAGAAAGGCTGACCTAAATATTTTAACAGCTCCTGATTCTACCAATAGGTGAAGTCCCTAGGTGAGACCTGTACTCCTCCACATTAGGACATATCTTTGCTTCAGTATTGACCTCTTTCTTCTTTTCATGTGCCACCTTTCCATGACATCCCCTGTACAGATAATGTATGATCATACACTTGCCCACTCCAGAATACCATAAGAAGGCTCCAGATGGTCTCCTGCTGCAGTCGCAGGAGATGGCTGTCACTTTTAATGAGGCTGCATGCATTCACAGCTGATCCACTCTGTGTCTTGGAATCGGTGTGTTATAGCTAGACCATAAAAGATCATTGGGGTCCATTGTCTGAATCAGACAGCCAGACATTTCAGTATCAATAAGCAGCCCATGCCTGGGGATTTTTTTTTATTACTGGTGAGTAATATCTGCTCACAGTCTAGTTTTGTTAGATGCTGGCCCCCTTGTGAGATTACCACACTAAATGGCTTTTTTTAATCCAACACTAAAAGAAGTCTTAAAAGGGAGTCTAACAGCGTGTAACCTACAAAGATACAAACATTGTTAGGTAGCAGCCCTGGAGATCTGTTATTAGTGCTGCAGTAGGACTGTGAAAAAATAATTATATTTCAGGATTGTATCTACTGAGATTATTTCCTAGTAAGAGCAGTTGGAGGGTTCTGGTTGGATATTAGATACAGTAGAGGCAGGATCTGGGGAGTGGTTTGAATAACTGATCCCTGTTTTCGCAATAGGACATTCTATAGGAAGTGGACCAGGATCTAGTCTATAATCTACAGTGAGGACAGTCTTCAAAGGTGTGGAGGGACACGGTGCACGCACCGCACCATGGACCGTGCACAGCAGAAGCCAGATAGCCGTAGCCATTAGAAGTTTGGCTGCTAGCTTACGACATTACAGTACAGCCCACTTAAAAGGGGAATAGCTTCTATCACCAAGCACAGCCTACTGGGTGGAATGTTTAAAGGATATTCCAGGAATCCGCTTAATTCATATACAAATGGGTACTCAAAAATAAAGCTTATATGTAATTCGTTGTTATTTAAATTTTGCTCTCCCTTAGCAGAAATGCTGCTGGAGAATTAAAATGCTACTGGCCCTTATTGATTTTAGTGATTTCCTCACGTGGACCAGACACAGGCCAGAAGATGGCCACTGGTCACATGTCCACATCACATGTCCTGCACCTGCCTGGGCAGGTCATGTGATCACACTGTGTGCGTGTAATTGGTTGGTTGCAGTGCCCCCAGCAGGCCAGTGTTTATGGTCAACGTCATCTCGTGATGTAATGTGCAGTGATGGCAGTTATACACATCATTACAATGGTAACAGAGCAAGAAAGTCTGTTACTGAGACACTAAAAGATCATGGGACTTGTAGTTTCCAGTGGCGGCCATATTGGTGATAATTAGAGAAGCCATAAATTTTGAAATCATAAAACAAACTATTAAGCTCCATTTTGTGACTAATGACATTGAGTTTTGTTACAAAAACCCATGATGCTATAAATAAATGAATGTATCAGACGTTCATATTTCGGAATACCCCTTTAACTGTGAAGAAGCAGAAAGGCTTGCCCAAAAGTGGTAGTCCTCTTTAACACTTGGTGTTCTTCATTACTGGAGCTCTATACCTTATCCCATTTTTTTTTTATTTAGTTTTTTTTACATGAAGATTATTTAGTAACATTTGCCAATTTTATTTTGTAAGATTCTTTTAGTAGTTGAGACTACAAAATATTTCCAAGTATGTCATGAATATAAACTCCGGTAATTATTGAAAATCATGAATGGAAAATTCCATTAACAGAGTAACCAATAAGGCCTTGTGCACACAACACGTGCATACACAGACCACCCGCAGTTGTCCTGTTGTTCATTGGTGTGTGAGGTCCACAATGCTGGGCCCTAAATCCACTACTACATCCACTTTACAACCATGAACATTGGGGAACCTTTATCACCGATATATACGCCAGTATTGTGCATACAGAAATCACAATTCTCAGCAGACCGACAGAAATTGTGATTATTTCCCCCTTATCCCCATTGGCAATAGCTTTCTACCACCCGGCAGTAGGTGGGACTAGCTCAGGCGAGTCCTTCCCATGTCTGACACTTGTCTATACTGCCTGCATCCAGGTCTAAACAGCGCAGGTATTTTGGAATTCTAGGGCAGGACCGGGTGGACAGACTGTCACTGGCATAGCCCGCCACAGGCCAGAACCTTCTGAGTATCCCACATAGTGGAGGGTATGGGATCATACACAATGCAACTAGTGTATGATACATTCGCCCCATTTCACAGTACAGCAGTATGCACTGAGACATGAAGCCCCTCTGTCATATACCAGGGCCAACCACAGGTCACTAAGGCATAGTTATACAGTTTATCTTAATGACTGATTCCTTGCCGTTTCCATTGACCACAACTACTAAATGTAGTCACTGACTTCCAGTTGTCCTCTCTACTCCTAAGCAAAGATCTAACCAAGCCAAATTTCCTCTATGGCCAGCCACTTGTAAAAACACATCTACCCCATGAATTTAGGATACCTGAGTCTTGCACTACTCTGCAGTGTTGCCCTAGTTCCTTTGCGCACAGCTCACATGTAAACAGCACATTGCACATGACGGTTTGGAGGAGTGGGATAGTATGTGTTTGTGTAATTGTTCCCAGTCTCTGGCTTGACTGGATTCACCCAGTTCTGTAGATTATGTAAAACATCTCTCGCGTTGTATAACCTTGTGTGGTATAATAAAAAACCAGCACAAATGGCCAGCACTATATAATATATCTATAATGTATGTAATAGCATTATCAGCATGTTTATTGCCTTGTACACCCTGGAGTAAACTAAAATCTGGTTGTGGACAACCTTTAAAAGTGGCCCCCAACAAAACTAGTTGAAAATGGTCTTACTTCTCAAAACCCCAACTTTTATTGCCAGGTTATGTTGCCAGTCCCTGTATTCCTGCACGCAAGTAGGAGAGAGAGAACGAAGCAGATTATAGTATGTTCTACGGGCGCATGTTATAGGTGGGGAGAGCTGTTATCAAGTAAAATGATTGTAGTTACTCATGGCAAACCAATCAGAGCTCAGCTGTGAGAAAATGAAGAGCTGTAGCTCTGATTTGTTGCCATGACACACTACAACAGTTTTCTTTATTCTAGAGAAGGGGGTTGAGCAAATTAAGATGGAAAAGATTCTTATAACTTGTGTTATTCAGTGAATGAATTGGGAAACAGCCAGTCCTTGGGACAGATTTAGTAATATTTTCTAATACTTAAACCCCAGGGTAGTCTAAGGCTGCGGTCACCAGTTGTGTTTTGTTTGCGTTTAACGCATGCATAAGCCTAATTAGATTGTTGTCAATATTGTGTTTACAAAACACATCCATTAACAACTTGTTAACAAACACATGTGTCAACATTGCATGAACGCATGCTTTTTGTAAATGCAATGTTGACAACAATGTACCGTATATACTCGAGTATAAGCCGACCAGAGTATAAGCCGAGACCCCCAATTTACACCAAAACTGGGAAAAACTATTGACTCGAGTATAAGCCGAGGGTGGGAAGCATTGGTCACAGACCCCCCCCACCCCAGATAACCCACCCCCCATAGTATACAGCCAGCCCAGCCACTCCCGTAGTATACAGCATGCCCTTAGTAGTAAGCCCAGCCCCAGTGGTATACAGCCCACCCCCAGTGGTATACAGTTTGCCCCCAGCATTAAAAAAATAAACTTATATACTCACCCCTCTTGGCCCCGATGTGCAGCGCTGCTCACCCCGATGTCCGCGCTGCTTGTCTTCAGCTTCGCGTCCGTCTTCTCTCTTCTGCTCTGCGCCGCCATTGCTCTCCCCGCGCCAGCGCCGAGTATGACGCGCCGCGGCTGACGTCTACTAGGGTGCCGCTCGGGGGAAAGCATGGCGGCGCCCAGCGAATAAAGAAACGGGCGCGGAAGACATGCGGCGTGGACATCGGGGGAGCAGCGCTGCAACTCGGGGCCACCGGAGGGTGAGTATATACGTTATTATTTTTTTTAAGAATATTTTTTTTACTAAATATTGACTCGTGTATAAGCCGAGGGGGACGTTTTTCAGCACATTTTTGTGCTGAAAAACCGCGCTTATACACGAGTCATATTGCGTTTCGTACCCGTTTTGGTCCGTTTTTAAGCCGATCCGCAAAATGCAGTCATGCTTTTTGACCAGTTTAACTAAGATAATTGGTAAAACCTGTAAATCGAATAGAAAAACGACACTGCATTGATATAACAGCGACAATGTTGTGTGAACAGGTCTTGAAAACCAGACCAAAAACTGGTTCAAAACTGCCATGTGGTGTCTTCACCCTTAGTTGTAGTGATGTTTATGTGGATAAAGGGTGACATGGGAGAAAGAGTAAACAGTTCGCGTGAAACCACTGAATGATATAGAGCTACGGTCCAAATATGGCATCCTGCTGGCAGACTATCACAACCTGACAATCTCCAGCAGCGCCATGAAGAAGTGGATGCGAATGGAGTGGCACTGCACTTCACAGTCTGCTGCTCCATTGATTGGAGGAACAAGGATCCTTTTTGTATGAATGGTGTAGCACCCTGGACCTCCCACACACAGCACACATAGATCATCAGCAGCACGGCATGCTAAACTGGGTGAATATAGAATATTATAATTGGCGCCAACTTTATGTTGATGCCTTCAGGTATAAGAATGTTACTAGACATGGTCCGGTAGTTTCCCATTGGCAAAGCTAAAAGCCGTCACCGACAATCAAATGGTAGGATGATGTACATTTGACCCTCATTAATCTTTGCGTGATGTGATCCATCAGGGGATTTCAGAGCAGTTGAAACACACTGTGAATGGGACATGTAAAAAGGGGACACTTCTGCGCTAACATTTCTGGCTGACAATGAATGGTTAACAACCAAGCACTGTGGTCTTGGAAGTCAGCACAAATGCCTCAGAACACTTTTTGAAGTAATAGCAATACAGATTTAAAATAATTGTTTGGCCCTGAGAAATAGTGAAAACATAAAACAAGTTAGGATGTACTAAGTGTTTCTCGCAATGGATGAAATATTGTTGGTGATCTCCAAATGGGTCAAGGTCAAATTGTTACACCCCAAACAGTGTGAATCTATACAAACGTGAGGACTTGGGTTAAGAGGGTCTCCGGTGAGGCCAGGGTCGTGCGCGGCTTAACCTCCACTCCAAGAAACACATGGTCTCCAACAGTAACGGTAAGCGGCAGGTATTGAAGGTGAGGTGGGTAGGTATGATTTAACCTCTATTGAACACATAATGGGGCATTTTTAGCGTTAGACAATCTCCCATAGTCAGGGACCCAGCATTACCTCTGCAGGTGCCACGCAGTCCACTGCTGCCTTCAAGGTTCACTGTCGTTGCACAGGTTGTTAATTGAGTTAATTAGGTAGTTAATGTAATGCAATCAAGTGACCGGTTGATTTTGAAGACGGGCAAACATTCCAGCAAATGTCTTTCAACCTGTTAAAGTATAACAAAACTACAGATGTCAAAATACAAATTCACCCATTCAGATTTAGATATCGTCCATGAATGACAAATTGACAAAAACTGCACCTAAAACCAACGATCACAAACTGATTGGAGCAGTTATCTAACTGCCTAATAGTGTGGACCGCACCCTCAGGAGAAGCCTAAGTGGGTGATCACAAGAACAAGTATTAATGATGTGGACGATAGTCCGCGGCTATATCTAGGTAACTGAGGCTTCATGGGCAGGGAGTAGACAGACAGTTGTTGGGATTTTTGGGTGACTAGTCATCTTTTCCATTACATTGGATCTGTTATCCTTGTATTTTTTCGTTTTCAAGCCACCAATGCCATATGCCAAAATTCTAGTGATATATGCTATTCCAGTCAGTCAGTGACTCGCTATATCATTTCCAGAGATGCTATCCTGCTGATTGAGAAACTTAATATTTTCAGTATTATGCTTCCATTTTTGTGTTATTCAGCACTGAAGAACCAAATAGCTCACAGCAACGTCGGTCTCTCTCGGTCATTGCCAGACAAAGGGTAATACTCCCGGCATGTTAAATACGTTTTGGATAGAAACACTATTAGGCCCGACATATCTAAATTCTCCATCCTCCCATTCTTCCCAGCCGCCGCACCACGCTGAAAAATATTTTTGCCACAAAGATATTGAAGATATGAAACCTATGAACAGAATACTTGAGTGACTGCGAGCAGTTCTGATAATAATTCCTGACAACTGCATATTGACTGGTTGAGCTCTTCATCCTTTGATAGGCGCCTGATGTCACAAATTTAACCACCAGACGGTGTCTGGGCTACAGGCTCTCTGTAGTATCTTGGTTCCAGACAGGTTTGTCTGCCTTGTTCAGTTTCCACCAGGCACACAGCCAAGACGCTGACAGGAAAACCCAATGTCGTGTATTCTCACCACATCAGATTCTAAAAGGTGTGCCAAGTTATGTCAGATACAATTCATATAGGACTTATCCAGGATTGAAGATCGCGATAAAGGACTGATGGTTTGGATCCATGTCGGAATCCCCCTGCCCCTCAGTAAGAAGTAGGGTTCTGTTGTCCCCATAGTAATGGAGGCAGGCATGCCCCACTGGCTCCAGTCAGGTTCTAAGCTTCTCTTCAGCGAGTGTCATCTAGAACTAGTAGAGCAGCGTACCAAACCCAACTGCCACTTCATTTATTTGTGCAAATGGGACCCTTTTTCGGATGGGTCTAGGATAGCATTTCAATGATCAGATCCCCTAACATGGAATAGGGAGAATTGGGTACTTACTGGACACCTCATTAAAGAAGGAATGACCAACACACAGTAGTGTAATATGCGGCCCTAAAGTAAAATAAGATGTCGTTTGGGTGCAACCAGCCAAAAAGTTGTCTTGATCTGCTTCACTCCAGCACCATCTCTGAAGTGCATAGGTCATAAATGGGCTTTGGGCTGTTAAAAATAGGCCTTGTAAATAGTTCACAATGGGGAGACCTTTAACTGCTTTCGTGACAGTGTGGCTTGTTATTAGTCTGAGGTATTCGGCAAAAGTGAAGTAGAGGGATCGGACTGGATCAATATTTACAGCTTCAGGTTTAAACACTATGGAAGTAAATTTTTAGACCCTTCTCATTTTAAGGTAACAGCCTAGAAAAACCCAATATAACCACTGGTTGGCCACCATTCTTATAGGGCAAGTACGTGACATTTTGTCTTGTTGGACCTTGCCCTGTGGACTTCACTTACGACTGGGACTGACTGCCAGACTTGCTACTTACTTTGTAATTTGATTGTAATTGTTCGACTAGTGTGTATTGTTTTAATGGGGTTCACAATGGCTCCATAGCAATGCGGACGTAAGATGTCAGACAGTGTAAGCCAGAGGTAATCCTTGGCCATAACCTTGCACCAGACCTTTCCTACGTGCTCATTCAATGGGTGATATTTGACATTGTGATATTGCTATCCACATAAATAGTCAGCATTGCAGCCATGGACCCTTCACGGAAGTCAATGGAGCCCAAAAAAAAAAAATGATGGCTCACCAATGACATCCGTATGCTTCTGTTTTTTTTCAAATCTTACTAGACGCCAACATGAGCAGGTGCAGGAAGTAGATTATAGAAAGCCCAACCATTTGGTCTCCAGACGGAAATACAATGGAGCACAGAATAAAACCGCTGCACATCAAAATGATGTAACATGCAACATCCACAGCTTTTTTGCAGCACTGCCCGTGCCTGAACGAGTATCCTGAGGTGTTACCACTGCCCTACAGAGATTCTGTGATACGGTCCTGTACTTCACTATCACAACCTCATGTAGGAAAAAGTATGAATGTTTTCAGCTTCATGGAAGATAATTTATTTTTATGGGCTTACAGTAGTATTTTTAACTTGTGTTTGATCAAATTTGGTGTATTTTTTTTGTATACAAAAGAATCAGCAGGTCGCCCTCTACTTAAGGAATCGCGACTATCAGACACCCATATTTACAGACAGCCCCCTGACTTGTGAAGCTCTGAATGCTTTACATAGTCACCAGATTGCAATAATCAGCTCGCTGAAGGTGTCTGTAATGAAGCTGTTATGAATCACTTTTCCCCATGACAGCAACAAACATGGTTAAAGTCTTGTCATTTGGGTAAAACTTCACAAGTTTGTCTGATCAATATAAATATACAGTGTTGACTTACAATACAATTCACTTAAGAACAACCCATCCCAGGACGCCTATCTGTGATAGTACGGCTGCCTGTAACTATGCATTGCGTATGACTGTTTTGTCAGTGGGCACGTGGTGATGTTTTTTTATCTCCCCGAAAGAGCATAATGGGCCATTTACTACCAGGTCGCCTAGAGTTCAATGAAAGTGCATGTCGTGTACATGCTGCGCTGCGGCGATTTACCAGATCGTGGCGAAGCAGAAATCATCACTTCCCCCCTTCCCCACGGTCTGACAGAGGTTCCACTGTTTTTGTGGTGCTTTTTAACACCGGTGTGTGAACAATTTGGAATGCTAAATAAGGCGCTGCAGTGCAACCGAACCAGACCTACCGGCTAAGGGGTGCCCCACATGTGTGTCGCGTGGAAGTCCCAGTGCAGCTACGCACACAAAGAAAGGCATCACGTGGGGGGCGACACAATCCCAGCGCACCACTTATCGAATACGCTTCAAGGTGTTTTAGCCCAAAAAAGGTGCACAGTCTGACAAAGTGAACAGCACACCCTCTAGTAAATGAAGCCCCAATTGCGGTCACGTTTATCCAGCTTTTTTCTTATTTTGGTTATTTCTTTTTGGGTGTTTGGGTCTATTCCATAATGATGTTTAAAGTTAGAGATCTGAATTTTTGCTGTCCTCAGTCTGCCCACAGTTAATCTAAACGGGCAGATGTGCTTGTTTGAGGTGGCGGAATTTCGCAATAACACAAAGTAGTGCCAGCAAACCTTGGCTGTAGCACGTTCCTTCATGGCAGGAGGGAAAAGGAGCAATGTGCAAAACGAAAGGTGGGAACAGTAAAGTGAATGAACAGATTTACACAGTATAATAATCTCCTTATGATAATTATACCAAAAACGTCCTAGGATACTAAAGAAAACAAGAACCTAGAAATAACAAAAAAAATACAACTAGATATAACACGTTCATGTAGCCAAACATCCGGACCCACAGAAATGATTGCAGACAATTACAGGGGGGTATGTTGGCATTCTTTGAGCCAAAGGACTGCCATTTAGAATGTTTTGGGTCAGGTCCAGGGGATCCGACCCGCACTGTTCATTACAACCCAAACCTAGTGTTTTGGCTTGTGTTAAACGACTGCATACATCCTTAAGCTCCTAGAGAGTTATTACTGCAAGTAGAAACGTCAAGACAGAGAGTTGTTGAAGTAGGCTACGATGTACATATTACTATCAAATTGGTAGACAGGTGGATCTTAGAAATACATAAAAAAATTATTAATACGATACAGAGGGCGTTCAGTCGTGATCCACAAAGCATTAGTTAAAATTTTGTACTGCCAACAGCCAGAAGCATTCTGGGTATGGTTCGTGGTAGACGATTGCAACAACACTTTATAGCACATACATTTTTAACTGGCATTAACGGGTATTAATGTTTCCAGTGGGAGCATGTCATTGCATTCTGACACGGGTCAACCTGTGGTTGCCCTTTCCTCGTAAGAGTGCCAGTAACTACTAGGTTTAATGCTCATATTTTACAGTATACATAGGCTAAAACAATCCTTTAGGTTAGCCTAGGCCCATTTATTCTGAAATGAAGTTTGGCCCGAATATCAACGGTCTGTCCGTATGACATAATCCCTGTTCTATAATGTCCTTCTACACCACACTAACAAGGTAAGCATTAGTACCGCTAAATGGATGGTTCTTGCCCCATTCCTTTTTCTTCATTTAAGGGAACTGGTTTTCAGCTTTTTACGTATTAACTAACTACCCACACCCCCTTGGATGGGTATGAAAAGTCTCCTTCTGGAATGTCTCTTTATAGATAAAATCTTAAAGTCGCAGCATTCTCCTCCAAATTAATCAAATCCGCAGAGAAAATGTCATAAATTTTCCTGAGCTGGTCAGTTTATCTGCTGGGCGCTTGTACTATTGCCGTGCGTGATCGGATCTGCTGGGTGCTTGTACTATTGCGGAGGGTGATCAGATCTGCTGGACGCTTGTACTATTGCGGAGGATGATCAGATCTGCTGGGTGCTTGTACTATTGCGGAGCGTGATCAGACCTGGGTCATGTACAGAAAAGAATCGTAATGTAATGCTTATGGATCATTTCTAAGATTTAATATAACCCTATAATGTCAAAACCCTAAGGAATGTGGCACTTCTTTACTAGAACATATGGGCTTCTAGAGCCACCCGTATCATATAGATGAGCCACTAAAGCTCTTGTTCAGTCAGAGGCTGCTGGTCCCATCCAATCCTTGTTTACTAATCTGCTGCTGATCATGTGCTGTACAACCATGTGAGACCTATTGCCAACCATCAGCCCCATTGGTCTTGTGCCGGGCAATGCCACTACTGCCAGAGTAGATGCATGGCACATGATGTTTTGACCCATTTCTTTCTCTGTACTTTCTGCCAGAGATGTAAAGTTTTGAGGGATGGTGTTAAGGCCTGGTCCTGGGCTGGGTTATGTGATCAATCCTCTATGAGCCTGACTACAAAGGAAATCGGAAACTATTACCATTATCATGCCCATAAACAGATCCTGAACAGCATATAAATGTGCAGTGACATTAAACCAGCTTTACATGTCATTCGGGCTTGTTACACACAGTCTGAAAACCCCTATAGATTGTCACATTTTACCATACATAAAATATGACATAGCCATAGAGTGGAACATTGGGGCACATTTACGAAGGGCTGTGCTCAAATTTACTGTCAGACTTTGCATGTTCTTTTAAGTGGAAACTGCTTGCACACGTACGTGACCCTTTTGTGGCGCGACTGCAATAGACTTCATGCAACACAAATTAGTGGGCGTGCCGGGGCTCGGACCATGCGCCAGATATAACATGCAAAGTCCGACAGCATTGTGTCGCTTGCCTTATGTTAAAGGTGCACCAAAAAAAGTGGAGCACTCTTTCTGAGCTGAGCACCCTGCACACTACACAGGAAAAGTGTATTTAGTTCAGTTTGTACTGTTGTTAGTAAATGTTCCCCATTGTATCTCGCGGAAAATGGTAACAATTTTGTTATATATATGTATGTATGTATGTATGTGTACATATACACATATTCTGTAATCATTACACTGTTGTGCAAATATATTTTGAACAAAAGCAGAACATTCTTCATTGTGTTACTACTGCTCACATGTAGCATTTATTGTAAAATATTTACAATTTTAATCCTAGAAGCAGCAACTTGGTTAAATCATATGATCTTGAATAAATATCTGATCATTGTGTCCCTTACTGCTCAGACCCTCATCAATACAAGAACTAAGTGCCCCATGTGAATGGAGCAATGGTGCACATATATAGGGGGTTTGAGTGATACGCCCCCCACTATCCAGAAACGTATGTGCCATTTTTGGGACAAACCCCCAGCCACTCACAAATAGCGCTTAGATGACTTAAATATGAAACAAGTTTTATTGCACACACTGTAATCTTTGCTTGCAAAATAATCATAGACCAAAGTGAAGTTTATGGAACAAACCTGGAAACTGCCAAGCAAACAGCTTTACTGATTCAATAGGGAGAACTAGTTGGCTGCCACAGAGAGGAGCTTCTTTGGAGACAGTTTTGGGGAGAAAGGCTGACCTAAATATTTTAACAGCGTCCTGAATTCTACCAATAGGTGAGAGTCCCTAAGGTGAGACCTGTACTCCAGCATTTAGGACATATCTTGTGCTCTCAGTATTGACTCTTTCTTCTTTTCAGTGTGCCACCTTTTCCATGACATCCCCTGTACATCTGATGTATGATCAATACACTTGCCCACTCCAGAATACCATAAGAAGGGCTCCAGATGGTCTCCTGCTGCAGTCCAGGAGATGGCTGTCACTTTTAATGAGGCTGCATGCATTCACAGCTGATCCACTCTGTGTCTTGGATCTGTAGTGTTAGCTGAGAGCCATAAAAGATCATTGGGGTCCATTGTCTGAATCAGACAGCCAGACATTTCAAGTATCAATAAAGCAGCCCATGCCTGGGGATTTTTTTTTATTACTGGTGAGTAATATCTGCTCACAGTCTAGTTTTGTTAGATGCTGGCCGCCTTGTGAGATACCACACTAAATGGCTTTTTTTAATCCCAACACTAAAAGAAGTCTTAAAGGGAGTCTACCAGCAGTTGTAACCATACAAAGATACAAACATTGTTAGGTAGCAGCCCTGGAGATCTGTTATTAGCTGCAGTAGGACTGTGAAAAATTAATTTATATTTCAGGATTGTATCTGGACTGAGATTACTCCTCTGAGTAAGAGCAGTTGGAGGGTTCTGGTTGGATATTAGATACAGTAGAGGGCAGGATCTGGGGAGTAGTTTGAACAACTGATCCCCTGTTTCAGCCAATAGGACATCTATAGGAAGTGGACCAGGATCTAGTCTATAATCTACAGTGAGGACAGTCTTCAAAGGTGTGGAGAGACACGGTGCACGCACCGCACCATGACCGTGCACAGCAGAAGCCTAGATAGCCGTGAGCCAGTAGAAGTTTGTGCTGCTAGCTTACGACCTCTACAGTACAGCCCCACTTAAAAGGGGATAAGCTTCTATACCAAGCACAGCCTTGACTGGGTGGAATGTTTAAAGGAGTATTCCAGGAATCCGCTTAATTCATATACAAATGGGTACTCAAAATATAAGCTTATATGTAATTCGTTGTTATTTAAAATTTTGCTCCCCTTAGCAGAAAATGCTGCTGGAGAATTAAAATGCTACTGGCCCTTTAATTGATTTTAGTTGATTTCCTCAGCGTGGACCAGACACAGGACAGAAGATGCCACTGGTCACATGTCCACATCACATGTCCTGCACCTGCCTGGGCAGGTCATGTGATCATCATTGTGTGGCTGTAATTGGTTGGTTGCAGTGCACCCAGCATGGCCAGTGTTATGGTCAGACGTCATCTCAGTGAGGTAATGTGCAGTGATGGCAGTTATACACATCATTACAATGGTAACAGAGCAAGAAAGTCTGTTACTGAGAACTAAAAGATCATGGGACTTGTAGTTTCCAGTGGCGGCCATATTGGTGATAATTTAGAGAAGCCATAAATTTTTGAAATCATAAAATCAAACTATTTAAGCTCCATTTTGTGACTAATGACATTGAGTTTTGTTACAAAAACCCATGATGCTATAAATAAATGAATGTATCAGACGTTCATATTTCCGGAATACCCCTTTAACTGTGAAGAAGCAGAAAGGCTTGCCCAAAAGTTGTAGTCTCTTCTAACAGTTGGTGTTCTTCATTTACTGGCGCTCTATACCTTATCCCATTTTTTTTTTATTTAGTTTTTTTTACATGAAGATTATTTAGTATACATTTGCCAATATTTTATTTTTGTAAGATTCTTTTAGTTAGTTGAGACTACAAATATTTTCCAAGTATGTCATGAATAAAACTCCTTTAATTATTGAAAATCATGAATGGAAAATTCCATTAAACAGAGTAACCAAATAAGGCCTTGTGCACACAAACACGTGCATATCACAGACCACCAGCAGTGGTCCTGTGTGTCATTGGTGTGTGAGGTCCACAATGCTGGGCCCCTAAATCCACTACTACATCCACTTTACAACCATGAACATTGGGGAACATTTATCACGGCATATACGCTAGTATTGTGGTATACAGAAATCACAATTCTCAGCAGACCGACAGAAATTGTGATTATTTCCCACTTTATGCCTCCATTATGCTTCTACCCGGCAGTAGGGTGGGCTAGCTCAGGGCGGTCCTTCCCATGCCTGTACACTTGCTATAGCCTGCATCCAGGTCTAAACAGGCACAGGTTATTTTGGAATTCTAGGGCAGGACCGGGTGCAGAACTGTCACTGGCATAGCCCGCCACAGGCCAGAACCTTCTGATGTATCCAACATAGTGGAGGGATGGGATCATACACAATGCACTAGTGTATGATACATTCGCCCCATTGTCACAGTGACAGCAGTAGTGCACTGAGACATGAAGCCCCTCTGTCATATACCAGGGCCAACCACAGGTCACTTAAGGGCATAGTTTATTACAGTTTATCTTAATGACTGAATTCCTTGCCGTTTCCATGATTCCAGACATACACTAAATGTAGTCACTGACTTCCAGTGTCCTCTATACTCCTAAGCAAAGAAATCTAACCAAAGCCAAATTTCCTCTATGGCCAGCCATTGTAAAAAGCACATCTACCCCATGAATTTAGGAATACCTGGAGTCTTGCACTACTCTGCAGTGTTGTCCCCTAGTTCCTTTGCGCACAGCTCACTATGTAAACAGCACATTGCAAACATGACGGTTTGGAGGAGTGGGATAGTAATTGTTGTGTAATTGTTCCCAGTCTCTGGCTTGGACTGGATTCACGGCCAGTTACTGTAGATTATGTAAAAACATTCTCTCGCAGTTGAATAACCTTTGTGTGGTATAATAAAAAACCAGCACAAATGGCCAGCACATAGGTATAATATATGTATAATGTATGTATATAGCATTATACAGCAGCTGTTTATTGCCTTTGTACACCCTGGAGTAAACTAAAATCTGGTGTGGACAACCATTTAAAAGTGGCCCCCAACAAAACTAGTTGAAAATGGTCTTACTTCGACAAAACCCCAACTTTTATTGCCAGGTTAAGATTGTTGCAAGTCCCTTATTTCCTGCAGCAAAGTAGGAGAGAAGAAGCGAAGCAGATTATATGTAGTGTCTACGGGCTGCATGTTATATAGTGGGAGGAGCTGTTATATCAAGTAAAGATGTTGTAGTTACTCATGGCAACCAATCAGAGCTCAGCTGTGAGAAAATGAAAGCTGAGCTCTGATTGGTTGCCATGAACAACTAGGAGGGGTTGAGCAAATTAAGATTTGGAAAAGATTCATTATAACTTGTGTTATTCAGTGAATGAATGTAGGGAAACGGCCAGTCCTTGGGACAGATTTACTAATATTTTCTAATACTTAGACCTCAGGGTAGTCTAAGGCTGCGGTCACGAGTTGTGTTTTGTTTGCGTTTAACGCATTTATAAGCCTAATTAGACTGTTGTCAATATTGTGTTTACAAAACACATGCATTAAAAACGTGTTAACATTGCATTAACGCATGCTTTTTGTAAATGCAATGTTGAAAACAATGTAATTAGGCTAATCTCCTCTTCAGCTGTTTAAAAAAGCATGCGTTAAACGCAAACAAAACGCGAGGTGTGACCGCAGCCTGATGAGTTTGAAGCCTATCATTATACTATCTGTTGGCTTACTTTACACCGAATTTCCATACATACATTGTCACATCATTATCAACTATCCACAATGATGAAGATAAACTTAAGAGTAAGGGTGATGTCACACGTGCCGCTTTGTCTGCGCTTGCAAACGCAGGCAAAGCCGCACCCACCTGGCCGTGCCACGGCCCGATCACATCGGCGTTTCTATGGAAACGCCTGCAATCGGGAACGAGCCGGCAGTGTTTTGTGTTAATTTAATGTGCTCCAAACTATTTGTTAGACAGTACAGAGTTAGGGTGATACCACACATTGCGTTTCGTACCCGTTTTTGGTCCGTTTTTAAGCAGTCTGTCCAAAAATGCATGCGTTTTTTGACCAGTTTTAACTAAGATAATTGGTAAAACCTTTTAAAAACGGATGCGTATTCAAAAAACGCATGCATTTTTTAACGGGCTGCTTAAAAACAGACCAAAAACGGGTTCAAAACACACGTGGCGTTTTTAGGCCGTTTTGGGGCTGTTTTTAGCTTTTGAAAACGCATGCGGTTTTTACGATCTGAAAACGCACTAAAAACGGCCTAAAAACGCCACGTGTGTCTTCACCCTTAGTGTTAGTGATTTTATGTGGATAAGAGGTGACATGGTGAGAAAGATAAAACAGGTCTCTTAAACACCTGATTAAATAGAGCTACAGGTCCAATATGCATCCTGTGGCAGAATACACAACCTGACAATCTCCAGCAGCGCCATAAGGAAGTGGATGGATGGAGTGGCACTGTACTTCAGTCTGCTGCTCCATTTATTTGGAGGAACAAGATCCTTTTTGTATGAATGGTGTGGACCCTGGACCTCCCACACACAGCACACATACACATATCAGCATGTCATCTCTAATACTGTGAATAGAGGAAAAATTTTAATAATTGAGCCACACTTATGTGATGCCTTTCAGGTAGAATTTACTAATGTGCCAGGTTCTCCATTGCAAAAGCTAAAGCCTGTCCACGGTCAATGGTCAGGGATGATACATTTACCCTCATAATCTTGCTGACGCTGATCATCATGGGGGATTTCAGATGCATTTGAAAACATGTGAATGGACCTTAAAGGTGGACACATTTCTGGCTGACAATGGATGGTTACAGACCAAGCACTTGGTTCTGATAGGTATAAGCAAATGCCTAAAGAACAAGATTTTTTAATTAATAGCAATACAGATATTAAATTACATTTTTTGCCCTGAGAAATTAAAGTAAAACATAAAACAAGTTTAGGGATAGTATAGTGTTTCAATGCAATGGCTAAATATTGTGGTATCTCCAAATGTGGTCAAGGTCAAATTGTTACGACCCCAAACAGTTTACATCTATACAAACGTGAGGGCTTGGGTTAAGAGGTCTCCGGTGAGGCCAGGGATTGGCTGCGGCTGTAACCTTCACTCTCAAGAAACACTGTCTCACAACAGAACGGTAGCTGCAGGTATTGAAGGTGAGGGGTCAGGTATGTTTACCACTTATTACAACACAATGGGGAATTTAAGTTAGACAATCCCTAATAGTAAGGGACAGAATTTCAGGGTGCGGTCACACGTTTCAGTTACAACTGCATTGCAATCAGGTTTTAGGTGCAGTTTTGTTAATTTGATTAATTTAGTTAATTAATGAACAAGTGAATTTGATTTTGAAGGGGAAACATTCCACAAATGTCTTTCACCTGTTAAATTAACAAAACTACAGATGTCAAAATCAAATTCACCCATTCAGTTTATGTATTTCACATTGACAAAATTGACAAATTGACAAAACTGCACCTAAAACCAACGCAAAACTGATTGTGATGCAGTTATAACTGCAACATGTGACCGCACCCTCAGAGAAGCCTAAATGTGGTGACAACAAATGTAAATGATTGGACGTAGTCCGCGGCTTACTAGTAATGAGCTTCATGGGCAGAGGGTTGAGGAGCAGACAGTTGTGGGATAGTTTGGGTGACTGTCATCTTGTTTCCATACATTTGATCTGTTATCCTTTGTCATTTTTCTGTTTTCAAAGCCCCCAATGCCATGATGCCATCTAGTGATATGCTATTCCAGTAGTCAGTGACTCGCACTCATTTCTGCAGAGAGATGCGTCTGACTTGAGAAAGTTAATATTTTCAGTACTTCTTCCATTTTTGTGTTATTGCAGCACTGAAGACCAATAGCTCACAGCGGTCTCTTCGGTCTTTTCCAGCACAAAGGGTTAATACTCCCTGCATGTTACAATATGTTGGATAGAAACCTCATTTAGGCCCAGACATTATCTAATTTCCCCCTCCTCCTTCCCAGCCCGCACCACTGAAAATATTTTTGCCAAGAAGATATTTAGAAGATAGTGAAACCTGATGAACAGAAATACTTGAGTGACGCGAGCAGTTCTGATAATATCCTGACACTGCATATTGACTGGTTTAGCTCTTATTCCTTTGATAGGCGAATGATGTCACAACATTTACACCCAGACAGGGTGCTGGGCTTACAGGGCTCTCTGTAGTTATCTTGGTTCCAGGACATGGGTGTCTGCATTGCTTCAGTTTCCACCAGGCACAACAAGCAAGCGCTGACAGGGAAAAACCCAATGTCGTATTCTCACCACATCAGATTCTAAAAAGGTTGTGCCAAGCTTATTCAGATACAATTCATATAGGGCTTTTCCAGGATTTGGAAGGATCAGGAATAAAGGACTGATGGTTGTCTGATCCATGGAATCCCCCTGATCAGAAGAAGTAGGGTTCTGTGTCCCATATGAATGGAGGTCAGGCATGCCCGCTACTGCTCCAGTCAGTTCTAAGCTTCTCTTCAGCAGTGTCATAGAAACTAATAGAGCAGCAGTACACAAACCCAACCTGCCACTTCATTTATTTGTGCAATATGGACCCTTTTTCTCATGATGGGTAGGATAGCAATTTCAATGATCAGATCCCCTAATATGGATATGGGATAATTTGTACTTACTGGGACACCTCTTTAAAGAAGGAATGACACCACACAGTAGTGTAATATGGGCCCTATAATGACCAATAATAATTGATCGGTTGGTGTGCAACAGCAAAAAGTGACTTTATCTGCTCACTCCAGTCACCTCTCTGAAGTGCATAGGTCATTAATGGGCTTGGGGCTGTAAAATAGGCTTTAAATAGTCAAATTGGGAGACCTTTACTGCTAGTGAAAATTGTGCTTGTATTAGTCTGAGTATTCAGGCAGAAAGTAAGAAGGGACAGGACTGGATCAATATTTCAGCTTCAGGTAAAACACTAATGGAAGTATATTTTTAGACCTTCTCATATTAAAGTAACAGCCTAGAAGAAAACTAAATAACCCTGGTGGCACCATGTCTATAGGGCCAAGTCGTGATTTTGTTGTGGACCTTGCTGTGGACTTCACTTGGACTGACTGCAACTTGCTACTTACTGTATGTGAATATTGTTTGGACTAGTTGTATGTTTAATGGAGGTTCACATTGCTCGAGTATGGACAGTAATTCAGACAAGTGTAAGCCAGAGGTAAGCCTGGCACATAACATTAGCAACCAGACCTGTTCCTACGTGCTCATTCAGATGGGTGATTTTGACATCGGTACGCTATCCACAATAAATGTCAGCATGCAAAGTCAATGGAGCCACAAAAAAAATGATGGCTCACATCCGTATGCTTCTGTTTTTTCAAAAATATTACTAGACTGCCAAATGAGCAGGGCAGGAAGTAGATTAGAAACCCAACCATTTTTTTTCTCCAGACGTGAAATAAAATCAAATATGTACATCAAACAACCACGTTTTTTGCAGACACGCCCGTCTGAATGAGTCCTAGGTGTTACCATCTGCTCAGAGATTTCGGTTACGGTCTGTACATATCACATCCATGTAGGAAAAGTACTGTATGTTTTCTCCTTTCTGGAGATATTTATTTTATGGGCCTTTAAGTAGTATTTTAACTTTAGTTTGATCAAATTTTGTTATTTTTATGTATAAAAAGATATACAGGCGGTCCCCTACCTAAGGACACCCGACTTACAGACAACCCATAGTTACAGACAGACCCCTCTGACCTCTGGTGAAGCTTACGGAATGCTTTACTATAGTCCCAGATTGCAATAATCAGCTGTAAACTGTCTGTAATGAAGTTTTTATTGACAATCCTTGGTCCCATTACAGCAAAAAATGTTTAAGCTCCAATTGTCACTGGGGTAAATTTTTTTTTTTTGTCTGGATCTACAATGATAAAATATACAGTTTCGACTTACATACAAATTCAACTTAAGAACAACCATCCGGACCCTATCTTGTACGTAACCCGGGGACTGCCTGTAACTATGCTATTGCTAATGCTGTTTGTCAGTGGGCACGTGGTGATTTTTTTTATCCCCAGAAAGAGCATAATGGGGCACATTTACTTACCAGGTCACACGAGTTCAATGAAAGTGCATTGTCCGTGTATAATGCTGCGTGCGGCAATTTACATCATCACTTCCCCGCACTGGTCTGACAGAGTTCACCATCTTTTTTTGTGGTGCATTTTTAACACCGGGCGTGTGACACAATTTGAATGCTAAATAAGGCGCTCAGTGCGAACCAGCAGACCGCCCGAGGGCATGCCCCCTAATGTGTGTCGCGTGGAAGCCAGTGCAGCTGCGACACAAAAAGGGTCACGTGCGACACAATCCCAGCGCACACACTTATCGAATACCTGTGCAAGCTGTTTTAGCCCCAAAAAAGGTGCACAGTCTGACAAAAGTGCACAGCACGACCCTTAGTAAATGAGCCCCAATGGGTCATTTATCCTAGCTTTTCTTTTCTTATTTTGGTCTTTTCTTTTTGGGTGTTTTGGGTCTATTCCATAAGATGTTTAAAGTTAGAGAATTTTTTTGCTGCCTCAGGTTTGCCCCAGTTATCTAAATCGGGCAGATGTGCTTGTTTGAGTTGGCGGAATTTCGCAAATAGACACAAAACTGTGCCAGCAAAACCTTGGCGTTAGCACGTTCCTTTCATGGAAGGAGGAAAAAGGAGCAAATTGTGCAAAACGAAAGGTGGGAACAGTAAAGTGAATGAACAGATTTAACACAGTATAAAATCTCCTATGATAAATTAGACCAAAAAACGCCTAGTATAAAAGAAACAAGAACCTAGAAATAACAAAAAAACTAACTATGATATACACAGTTCATGTACCAAACCCGGACCCACAGAAATGATTGCAGACAATTAAAGGGGGAGTATGGGGCATTCTTTGAGCCAAAGACTGCCATTAGAAGTTTTGGGTCAGGTCCAGGGGGATCCGAACCCGCACTGTTCATTACAAACCCAAACCTAGTGGTTTGGCTTGTTTAACGCTACTCTTAAGCTCCCTAGAGAGTTATGAGCTGCAAGTATAACTCAAGACAGAGAGTTGTGAAGTAGGATACGGAATATTTTAACAAAGTGGTCACATCCAGGTTGGTATTTTTACACATACATAAAAGAAAAGATTTCTAATACATGAACAGAGGGCTGTTCAGTCGGATCAAAGCATTAGTTAAATCTTTGTACTGCCAGCAGCCAGAAGCATTCTGGGTATGTTCGCTGGAGAGATTAGCACACACTTTATTAGCACATACATTATTTTAATGGCATTAACGGTTAATTAACTGTTTCCAGTGGAGCAGTGTCATGCCATTCTGACCACAGGGTCACCTGTGGTTGCCCTTTCCCGTAAGAGTGCAGTAACTACCTAGGTTTAATGCTCTATATTTACAGTATACATTCAGGCTAAAACTCCTTTAGGTTAGCTTTACTATTGCCCTATAATTCTGAAATGAAGTTCTGCCCTAATATAAAGGTCCTGTCCTAGTGACATAATCCCTTGTTCTATAAGTGGTCCTTCTACACACACCTATCAAGCAAGCAGTACCTGGAAATGGATGTTCTTGCCCATTCCTTTTCTGCATTTAAAGGGAACTGGTTTTCAGATTTTACTCTATTAACTACTACCCCCTTTGGATGGGGTATGAAATCTCCTTTCTGGAATTGTCTCTTTTATATAAAATCTTAAACGGAAGAATTTCCTCCAAAGTTATACAAATCCGCAGAGAATAGTCATATTTTGCCTGAGATGAGTCAAGTTTAGAGGCTGCAAGGAGATTGTCAGTTCATACACCCCTATCTTTGTACCTAGAACCATGCTTTTGGTGTCATATTAAAGATTGCATCAGGCTTGTGGTTATAAGAGCTACAGAACCAGCAACAAGGGATGCAGGGTCAATGCTGTTTTTTTGCTCAAAGTGCTGTTACTCCCAACTTTAACACCACACAGCTCTGCCTCCTTGTGTCTCTGGTTGCATATCTCATCCACAAAGCAAAACCCTTTCAAACATTTTATTCCATTTAAAATGTATAGGTAGAAATTCTTTCCCTTATCATGTATACAAAATTACACAAATGTGAACACCAGCCCAATATCTTGCTTGTTTGTAAAATCACGTATCCCTTTTTAAGTTGCTAACCTAGGGACCACTAACATCCAGTGCAGTCTCATATGCTTATGTCTATCTATCCTGGGTTCACAGGTCAATTTCATCTACTATTGTAGGTACACATCAGTAGGTTTCCTGACTAATACTTGTAATGAAGGGCAGCAGCTTACATCTAGAGGGGGCTGTAACCTCGATACAGACGAGAGCCCATCACAGACACCTTCGTCGGGCAGCATCATATTCCACTTTATACAGTAGGATACATTATCTTGTTCAGCCCTGTTAGAAGCAAGAGGAGAAAACATTGGCAGAAGGCAGGAGTTGCTGCTACAGATGTTCAAGGTATTGACCTGAGTATAAGCCAAGGTACCCAATTTCAACACAAAAAAATTGGGAATAACTATTGACTCGAGTATAAGCCTAGGGTGGGAAATGCATTGGTTACAGCCTCCACCGGTATATACCTAGCCAGCCCCCATCCCCTGGTATATAACTAGCCAGCTCCTTGCCCCCCTAGTATGTAGCCTGCCAGCCAATATGCCCTAGTATATAGCCAGCAACCCCTGCCCCAGTATATTGCCAGCCAATACGCCCTAGTATATAGCCAGCAACCCCTGCCCCAGTATATTGCCAGCCCATAACCCCTAGTATATAGCCAGCAACCCCTACCCCAGTATATAGCCAGAAACCCCTGCCCCAGTATATTGCCAGCCCATAACCCCTAGTATATAGCCAGAAACCCCTGCCCCAGTATATTGCCAGCCAATACGCCCTAGTATATAGCCAGCAACCCATGCCCCAGTATATTGCCAGCCCATAACCCCTAGTACATAGCCAGTGAGGATCTGGAGATAAACTTGATAAACTGAGAAATCGCTGCATTTCACATTTTTAAGCCTAAAATATTGACGAAGCTGTTCTCTTTGGATCTTACAGTAGTTTGTTCCGTGTTCTCTGCCGTTCTTTGCTTCCACGTAACATTGAGAAATTTGTTTAAATGAAATTATTGGCAAGAATATATGATATATGTCTAGTATTTTATATTTTATTTACCAAGCAGAACAATAAACACATTATTCAAGAGCCAGTCTGACAAGTCTAAAGTTGGCTGTAGATTTAAGATAACTGTCGGCTCATTCAACAGACAACTGTCTTCCCCAGTTCCCCCATAAATATGGAAGCTGGGATTGGTTGAGAGAGCATGTCTATTTTAGTAGGCAAAATATAAACTTTACAGTACTTTTTAGTTCCCTGTGTCCTGTAAAAAGAAAAAAAATGCTTGCTTGTATCAGTGCTGATGCTGCTGTGATCACAGGACTTACTCATTAGCATGATCAGTGTGCTGTATACACAAAAATATAATATATATGCTCTTATTTATTTATTAATCTTCCTACCTCATCCTGCATCTGCAAGGAGTAAAGAGCTACAGTAATTCACATACTATTATGTTGACTAGGGTGTATGAAGAGGCTCAGGAGACTCTTCCATACATGTCAGGGTGATGACACACATGATGTTTTGAACCAGTTTTTTGTCCGTTATTACCAATTACCTTAATTAAAACTGGTCAAAACGGTTGCGTTTTTGGATGGACTGCTTAAAAACGGACCAAAAACAAGTTCAAAACGCCATGTGTGGCATCACCCTTAGGTGTCACACGCCGCTAACAGACAAGATCATTGTTGATCATTTGGTAACCTCTGTCTTGTCTGTCATTCTGGTCCTGCCAAGGCATACAGTATGAAAAAATGCCCTAGGTTTCAGACATTGTACGACCTAGAAAATAGAAAGTTTTTTTTTTTTTTTTGTATTTTTTACGGAAAAAAAAAAAGTTGCATCTGGAAGGCGAGGAGCCACCGAGAGAACAGAACGTAAGAGAGTTAAGAAGGGATTAAGTCCTACCACACAAAGGGCTAATAATTAACATTTATTGGATGTGCCCTTTATGTTGGTATCATTTGCTGTGCATCATTTTATTGTTTTAGAATATTAGAAAGCAAATGGGGGTTGGGGGGCATAGAAAGATTTACAGTGGCTGAAATGGCATAAAAAGGTGAAATGCATCAGAATACAAATTTTGGAGCTGTGATTTTCTCACTCCTTGTATTTGTTTAACCCCAACCCTCATAAGCTTTGCGAGCAGAAGTGTTACAAATGTGTATTACAACCACTTCTGGCACACCTGTCATTCCTTCTTTCTCACTCTCTTAAGATCTCACTCTCTTAAAGCAACCCATGTGTCACCGGCCCAGAAGAGGAATTTGAAACCATTAACCATTTAGTAAAACTAGAAGCCTATTAATATATAGATTCCAGAATTCCATTACGACTACCGGTAGTAATTTTTGCTGCAAACTATAAATCCATCTGGGTAGAGCCAGCGTGCTGAGAAGACCGCTTCAAGGTTTGAATAAGGATGTCACAATTGAATATTTTGCCCATGGCATCTACCTGCTTATAGCAGAGAGTGCATCTTCGGGGTACCAGGGCAGATAATTGGACTGAATTCTGTATATCTACATAGAATCTTCCAGTATACAGAGTGATGGTGCTTTTAGAGCACTTATTTAGAGCATCTTAAGCATTTATGTTATATAAGTTTTATTGTATATAGCTATGCGCCGTTAATCTTAGGAAAATGGAAAAAGGAATGACAATACTCTGTAATGGCCATAGAGAACTATCTATATTACTGTAAAGTAAATTTTCCCTATCTAGATAACATTAGACACAGAAGATAAATAGGTTGTCCAATTAAAATAAAAAGCAGCTTTAATATAGCATTGCTAAACAGATTTACAGGAAAAAATATGTAGAGCCTGACTATTCCCACTCTACCAGCTCCAGCCTCCTAATGTAGGTTGTCACATGGGTTCATGTGGCATGGCAATCTAGACGTGTCATGCCTGCAGCCAATGTCTGGTCTCAGCATGTGCATGGGGCACTGCTTAGGCAGTCAGTGATGTGGTGTTTGTGAGGACAGTAATTGGTGGCTACTGTGACCTGCCCTTGTATGATTTGTCATTGGAACCCAACACAGCCCTTGCGGAAGTCCATGGCATGTCCCTGCTGTGGGAGTGGTTATGACTGACGGGGTGTGCAGACAGTAATGAGTCTTGCTGCCAGACAGTCCTGGCTGCTTTATAGAAACTTTACCAATGTAAGTACTATATGGGTGGCCCTATTAAGATCTTATACTTGTTGTACTAGGAATAATAAGGAGGTTTCCACCAGCTTCAAAACCTTCATGCTTTATTAGTCCAAAAGAAGTTTCTTTATAACATACTCACACAGCAAATACACAAAAGGCTGTGTTCACACTACGTTTTGTGTCATACGTTGTAAGGATATGTCAGGAGGATTCCAACGTGTCCTCACAACATATGGCACAGATGTATCCCACTGTATGCCTATACGTTGTCGGATATGTTCTCCTAACTGAATGCGGGGGGAGGAGTGTACATTGGTAGCAGCTGGCGATTGGCTGCTGCCGATGAATGTTCCCCCAGTTGATGTATGTGTTCTAATATGGATTTAATTAATTTGCAGTTTTTTTGGGCATGTTTTAATGTTAAGACTCATCTATCACATGGCTGGCTCTCTGTTAATTAGCCAGCTATAAAGCTATCCTTGGGGCTGGAATCACCTGCCACTGATTTTGGTTACCTTTTCCGCATGACTGGGATATAAGCTGCCTGACATTTGCTTTGTTTCTTGACTATTTCTTGCCTCTTATTTTCTACAATGCCATCTGGTTATGCCCTTAGTTATGCGGTGTGGTTGCCAGACTCTGTCACAGTCTGGTGAGACACAGTGGGGCACATTTACTTACCCGGTCCCTCGGAGTTCCGACGACAATGCACTGTGCCACAATTCACTAAGGTTGTGCGCCCGATATCCGGCATGTGTCGTTTCCCCGCTTAGGTCCGCCGGAGTTCACCATTTTCTTCCTGGTTCATGTAAGTGCTTGGGCTTGCGACACAATTTGAATCTTAAATACCGCGCTCAGTCAGAATCAGTCGGTTCGTCCAAATGCCCGCCCACCGATTTCTGTTGCATAAAAGCCGGTGCCACTGTGCCAAAATCTGATCGAGTGTGCCAAAATCCCTTTCTAAATACCTGTTCCAGTGGCAAAAGTCCCGAAAACATTGGAATATCCAACGAAAGTGCGGCTGCGGGACCTTAGTAAATAAGCCCCAGTGTGCTCACAGCACTATGACAAGCTGCAATAGACCTCTGTGGCTGTGATTTGGCCGCAAACAATCCGCTTTGTGATAAAGTGGACAGAGAGGAAGGTCAGGGTAAGGAATGACACGTGCTTGCAGATTACAAATCATATACAGTATTGAAATGGAGACCAAATAGGCTAAAGTTCAGCTAAATTATTTATGCCTCAGATTTTTAAAACAATTTCTAAGAAAAGTACAGCACATTTGCCATTGTACAGGATACATTTGGTACTTTGTGCCTTTGCTTGCCTGTATCCTTTGCTTTACCCTCTTTACTTCCAAACATGGTAATAAGAATGAACAAAATATATAAAGAATCAGCTATCAGAGCTAAATTCCCATTTGCGCATAATAACAGAGTTGCCAGGATTGCTCTTGAAGAGAGCCCAGATTCACAGCTCTGGGAGAAGATTCCTATGTGGGTAGATGTAATCCAGCAAGCCTGCAGTAAAAGAGCAGATGAGAACGGCTTCTACATCTACTGCTAACGTATCTTATATTTTGAGAGGTGGGATAGATAATAAACTATTCACATGAGCACAGCATTCAGTAACAGCTGCTAACAGTACCTGGCAATAATGAATATACAGCAACATAATAAAGGCTATACTTACCCCCTGTTTGAAGAAAAAGGGTCACTCACACAGTGTATAGCGTGGTACCACACAATTTCCTTACTAAGAGAACCCTCAATAGATGCCTATAATTCACACCTTGCGCTTGGAGTTGCAGTTTACTTGTGACTATATATTGACTCTTGGCTTAAATGCAACAGAATTCACAAACGGTTCCCTGTATCTCTGTATTAAAGGGCTCTGCCCCTAAAGGGAAGCTGTTAAATAAACAGCAGCACAATCTGTGCTATCGCGATATTGAGAAGTGGGGAACGCCGAGGGAGTAGGGAGGTGGGTCACAAGTGCTTAGGGGTAGTGTTACAGTAATGTGACCGTCCATGAAGCACTTGTGCTTCATTTACATAAAGATTAATCATTAGTCATTTTTTACCTAAACCTATAGCTGTATTCACCCTGCTAGGAGCTGTAAGGGTCTACACAGCTACAACAGAATGGTATATTTCCTTTAAGGTGAGGAAAGTATGACATGAAATATGAATTATCTATATTTAAGTGCTCAACTAATTTCTGTTAAATGGTCCCCAAAATCCTGATGAGACGCTTACGAGCATTTTTCACAACTTTTCATTGATGGCAGATGTTGGGGAATATAATAGTCAGGCAACTTCCCCAATCCTCTGTTCTTACAGTAGCATATTACCTTCCTTTGGTTAAAAGCAAATGCATGCTCAGCCAGGGAAGTCAGGAAGACCAAGTTATCAGCCAATTGTGGCCAGCAGCTGTCTTCAATGACTACAGTTGGTGTACGGTACTGCAAGTTGTATTGATCCAAAATACATCCTGTTAAGTATCTGGTCTCATCATGTTGTTCCTATTAGGAAGAGCGGCAAAGAAATGGGAGTCTTCTGTGCTTTGCTGAACACTGAAATGTATACATGTATATTATAGTATTGTACCACAACTGCATGTACTGGGTACCTTTACTCCCTCCATCACCTTATAGGGTGACACTTTGTAAAGGGAGTTTCCCCTGCTTTGTGTACAACTGAGTAACGATGTCAATATACCATGTAATATTTGTACAACTTCTACATGTAACGTATTAGTGTCCAAATTGTAATGCATGACCACTTGTTTTGTTCATGTTTCAAAAAAACTAAATAAAAATCATCTGATTTAAAAAAAAAAGGGAGTTTCCCCCATTAAAATGTTCCTCATAAATCATTTAGAAGAAAAATGCAATATAATTTCCAAAAAAAACATACAAAAGAGAACAAAATTTAGCACTTGAATCACCTGTGTGGATAAATACTGATCTGGGAAATATCCATAACCAGTTGAGAGAAAGCCATGCGTTTGACATGAGTAATTGTCATTCATCCTGACACAAAGTGTCTTTTTTATTACAAGCACAAAGCCGTGTTGCAAACCTTCTGGTTGTAGTGGAACATGTTTTTGAGGAAGCTGGCACAACTTGATTTCAGGTTGGAGAAGAGCCAAATGCATTATCTTTGACGCCTGTGACGGTCAGCACCAGATGAATGATCCCCCACTGTCTCCTAGATAATAGGAAGAGTGCTAACAGAAAATCACAACTTCCATGTGCAGGAATGGTTGATAAGAACTGCAAAACCTTTACAGTCTTATGAAAATCTAGGCCATCGTGGTTGGATAGTGACAACACATGAATATGGTCATCTGCCAACAAACAGCAAACCGTCTTCTTGCAATGTGCGAGTGAATGTTACTGTTCTATCTAAATCTGTTGAGTATGATATCATTCCTTATTATTCCTTATTACATACTTGAAATCCAGACATCTCTGAGTCCTATTGACCTTGAAATCAAACGGCCTGCACTTTTGGGAAGAAGCATGGGAGCATGCTAGTGTGAAGGTGAATGTGACAGTGTGAATGGCTTATTGCATTACATGACTGCAGGTTCTCCATAGTACAGCTTGACATGAAATCTATGGGTACCGTAATGTCTGGAATCCCAGAACGAAAGTTCTCACTCATATTTACTTTGGACACACATAAAGTGAGATGAGGAAATCAACATACAGGGAAAGCTAGTGATGATGACGCATTTTTTAGCTGAGAATATGATAGCAAGCAGCAGGGCATGGGATTTATGGGACTCATTTATAGCAGTCCATATGGACACATTTTAGGGAGTAAGAGAGAATATAATGGATCACCTTCCAAAATAAAAACAAATGATTTTAACATATGTTTTGCTCATTTAACAGTGTTGATAATATAGTCCTATTTGTACCATGGGTGTAGTGTTAAATTGAGGACCACATATATGTAACCACATATTTGTTTGTGGGTCTTATTGTAGCCAAACACATAAGATAGCTATCAGCCAAAGTTTCTTTACTGGGTTAAGGTGCGTGGCTTTTTCACTGGGAGAAAGTCATTCAGATAGTGGCTCACTTCTGTGATCATTGGTTCTGGGCAGTGGAAGCCTGAGTGTTTGATGCTTTTCGCCCATGAAATTGCCTGATAATGCCTGGTTCAACACTAAGCACAAGTGGAACCAGTTATATTACTGGAAAGCAAAACAAGGAATATTGGAATATTGCTGAAACAAGGAATATTGGTCTAGGTGAGTTGTCCCATTGTTGGCCAGGATTTGATGGCCTGCTTGTGCTCACTGGTGGACTTTTTGCCCCAATAAAAACATAAGCCTGTTACAACCTCCTGTCTCCTAAAATTAATGCTCCAGCATGTCACAGAATGTTATACCAAAACTCATAGCACATAAGTCTATTTGTAAAATGAAATTCTATAAAAACTACATAGATGACCAGATGGCGCAGATTGAAATCAGAACCGATCACCCAGACCACGCACCAATAGCCCCCCCAATGTACATTCTTTTGGTACAAATAAAATCGGATATTGTTTTGAAAGACCTGATGAAATAGGAGACCTGTGACTGAATGTTTGGTGGATAGTGGCCATGTATCGGCCTGAAATGAAGGGAGCCATCTGCTTGTCTTTTTTTTTCTTCTACTCTCTACTGATATTGATCCCATTACATGATATGACCCTTGGGGAGTTGCATACATGCTATTGTCTCATATATTAATCAATAAGCCTTACTTATTTACGTAATATTCTACTGTTAAAGATCAATGCATACTTACAATAGTGAAATATGCATTGTTCTCTTAACCTTAATATGATACATTGCCGATCTATAACAAGAATGAAGGTCGGCAAATGG
This sequence comes from Engystomops pustulosus, assembly GCA_019512145.1. Classification (NCBI taxonomy): domain Eukaryota; kingdom Metazoa; phylum Chordata; class Amphibia; order Anura; family Leptodactylidae; genus Engystomops; species Engystomops pustulosus. The sequence continues at coordinate 234,397,578 of CM033641.1, forward strand.
GACTAGATAACAAAATATAAAGCATTGACTATAGAGTATCACCTAATATTGTGAGAGAGGCTTAAGCTCTAGCCAGAATGGAATTGTCACAAAAAATATCTAGCAGATCTCTCTGTATATTGTATTTAGATGAGTATATGAAAGATTAGTAGCAAAGGTTCCTATTAAAGGAAATCTACCTTCAAAATTAAAGGACATCTACCATCAGGTTTACTGATGGTAAAGGCCCAAAATTACATGCTCATCCTTTACTCTGGGAAATGTTAATATTTTTGTTATCTACAGGATCGTCCGGATAAGTGGAGATAACGTGTTTATAAAACAAGCATATGAGCCACAGGTGCTTCAGATGAGGCAATGGGCAGGACCAGACAGAAGTACAGAGCGGGTGATGTATCCGGAGCGCCTGTGGCTCATATGCATATTTTTATAAATATATATTCTCCACTCATCCAGACGTTTCCATCCCCTAGAGCAGTGGTGGCTAACCTATGGCACGGGTGCTAGAGGCGGCACTCTGAGCCCTCTCTGTGGGCACCCAGACCATCACCCCAGAATGAAGTTCAGCAGAGAGAACTCAAAGAATCTGCCTGCAGAATATTCCTACAATGATGGATGAATTTGCCCTCCTCCTTTCAACTGTGTTGGTGTCCTTCAGGGGCTGAAGGATTGAAAGTTGTCAATGAACAAGGAGAAATACATTGCTGCTTAAATTGTTGCGCTGGCACTTTGCAATAAATAAGTGGCTTTTGGTTGAAGTTTGGGCACTGAGGCTCTAAAAGGTTCGCCATCACTGCCCTAGAGTAGAGAATGAATAGGTAAGGTTGGGCATCTACCATTAGTAAACCTGATCTTAAACCTGGTAGATGTCCTTTAAGCATCATAAATCGGGGACATTTACTCATAGATCCAGACATTGTGACTGATGTAATCTACTTATATTTATTATCCATGGCCGCCTTCCCTCTAAAATCAGTTTTAATAAATATACTAATGCTCACTGCACACATGCTGAGGGAGCAGGAGAGACAGTGTAACAGTCTGTAAAGCCAAATCAAAGAGGGGATAGGGTAACCCCTCGGGCTCATTGGAATACTTTTAAAAGTTGCTTTTAGAAGGCAGGAATATGTGGATAACACATATCAGAAGATCATTACAGTCACAGTGCCTGGATCTATGAGTAAGTGTTCCTGGTTTATCATACTTTATTTTGCTGGTACATTTTCCTTTAACTTTCAGCTTGATCCAATGCTCACCTTCTTATTGGCAGAACACATATTTTATGGAATAATTTTATTTTTCATGAATTAACATTTATTTTTCTTATAACTTTGCACTTCTCCTGAGTGTTACCAATCGGAGGGATGTTTTTACCACACTGGCAATGTCTAACCTTCATTTGATAGGTGAATATATAGTTAAAAATGTACTCTAAATTTCTAAGAGGAATACAAATGAGACAGAAGAGCACAGAATTGTAAAATAGGGTTGGTATTTCTAGAAGAATACAAGTGTTACAGCCATGTCAGCAGAAGAGAAAGGTCCTCTTTATATCACAAGAGACCTCTAATCTTGTGAGTATATATTTGGTTCTCTAGTGACTCATAACCAGTTTTCACACTTTGGAAGCCTGATCACCAGATTGAATACATAATTACGTGACTGTGGTACTCAGACTACCATTGGCCATCTCTGGATCCCTCATATACGGTCTTACACATTCTGGTCCTGTAATAGCATACTGTTTTATGAAGCTCTTGTGTAGAACATAATGCACACCTTGTATTGTGTGGAGCAGTGGAGAATAGAAATGCAGTCATTTCATATTTACCTTTCTTTGTGTCTAACAGGTACAGATCTCTGTCTGATAGAGGACGAAGAAAGGAAAAAAACATCAAAAAGGCCATTGGAATAGACAAGAGGCTGGCCACATGATCTCTTCCTGCACGGAATTGGATCGCCATGGAAACCAGAAAATACAATTAGAAAGGCAAGTGAGGCAGAAGCAGATGTAGGCTGCTCCTTACCTTTGGACAGAAGGAAGTTACAGAATTATGCAGAAGAGAAAAGGGTATATGACGGATGTGGTCACTCAGTGGGGGCAGAAAGTCTTTTTTCATTAACAAAAAAAAAAGGAATGTGCCACTTCTACCTCAAGGGAAGGGGAGTGCCATGACATCTACTGAAGAGGCCATCTGCATGAGGTTGTGCCAGTCCTTCTTTTTACACACTTGGTAAGGGAGACATTCAATCTGATTTTTATCATTCGTGGCACAAGGCTGAAAGACAAACTATCCGTCAGACAGAGAGGAAGGATAAAGTGAGAGAAGGGGGAGATCTCCACCTCTGGCAACCACCTACCATGGGATGTCGGCAGAGTGCGGAGGAGAAAGAGGCAGCAAGGCGCTCGCGCAGGATCGATAGACACCTGCGCTCAGAAAGCCAGCGCCAAAGGAGAGAAATCAAACTTTTATTGCTTGGAACCAGCAATTCTGGTAAAAGCACTATTGTAAAGCAGATGAAAATTATCCATAGTGGTGGGTTTAATCTGGAAGCATGTAAAGAATATAAGCCCCTCATTATTTATAATGCCATTGACTCCTTGACGCGCATCATAAGGGCGCTTGCTACTTTGAAGATTGAGTTTCACAACCCTGACCGAGCATATGACGCGGTACAGTTGTTTGCTTTGACTGGACCGGCAGAAAGCAAAGGTGAAATTACTTCTGAACTGCTAGGAGTAATGAAACGACTATGGGCAGACTCAGGTGTGCAAGAGTGCTTTTCCCGCTCCAATGAGTATCATCTAGAAGACAATGCTGCCTATTACCTAAATGACCTTGAAAGGATAGCAGCGGTGGAGTACATCCCCACGGTAGAAGACATCCTGCGCTCTCGAGACATGACTACAGGCATTGTAGAGAACAAGTTCACCTTTAAAGAGCTGACATTCAAGATGGTCGATGTTGGTGGCCAGCGGTCCGAAAGAAAGAAGTGGATTCACTGCTTTGAGGGCGTGACGGCCATAATATTCTGCGTGGAACTCAGTGGATATGACTTGAAGCTTTATGAAGACAACCAAACGGTAAGTTAATCCTAAGAGGCTACATGTTACTGTAAGACTCTTTGATACATCAATGCAGACCTTGGCCCAACTCTTCGTGTAGGTATAGATATACCAATTCATGTATAAAAGGTGCCCATAGACACCATGGATAGTTGCTGTGCATCTTTTTCTTCATGACCATCTAACAATCATTCCTAGAAACTGCTTTGATGTCTGCAACTCACTATCTGTGCTGTGGTTAAAGTTAAACCGCACAATTCTGCAAGAAATAAGACATACTCTATGGTTTTTTTTATATTTTAAACTGCAGTATGCCATAATAAAATCACATTTGTTTCGCTGTATTGAGTAAATAGGATTTTGAAAAATCCTATTAACTACAGTGTAACATATGGTCAATGTTACTGCCGTAGCTAAAGGCGAAAAAGTAGGTAGGCAAATATGAGTCATAAATAGTACAGCACCTCCGAAAAGCAGCAATCCCTGTGACCGCTATTTTTATGCGCAATGTTCTGAAACTGCACATGGTGCGAATGCTTAACCATACAAATCTAGTGTGAAATTCGGACAAAAATGTTCAAATTTTCTTCTCTTACTATAAACGTTGTTGATGGACTCCCCAGCACTGTTTTTGACACCACGATCTTTGGGGTTACTACTTACCCATGGCCATGTACAAGCAGAAAAGTTTATAATCCAAAGCAATGTAGGAATAAAACATTACTTAAATTTATGACATCAGATTAAAAGACCTAATCCATATAAGCGATAATCGTTTTGGCCATGCATAGCCTTTTCTCCTGAATTGAAAAACGTCCTTGGTGGCTGATGCAATATTCATAAGGATTACACTTTGTAATATGAAGTGATATTAAAATTAACATTTTTATTCCTAAATTTGTAATAAACTTTTGTATTTGTAAAGTTTGCAGAGCATATAAGTGTATCAATATGAGGCCGCGTTGATAAAACTCATTGTTTCAACAGCAGGTTTCCCTCCCACATATCTGCGTGGCACGTTTTTTTTTGTTTTTTTTTTGCCTCTTCCTGGAAACTTTTTATTTTGTTTCACACAAAATACTGGCTTAAGGAAACCACCCAAAATATGCACAAAGTATATCAAATGGCATGCACCATATTAGGAGCATCCATTTGTTTAGCTTAAGCTCGTCTTTATTTAAAATCTACCATCAAAATCCATCATGATAAACCAGCGGCACTTACTCATAGATCCAGGCACTGTGACTGTGGTAATCTTTTTTGTTTGTCATCCATGGCCTCCTTCCTTCTAAAAATTAACATTTACAATTAAGCTTATGAGCCTGAGGGGCTACCCTAGCCCCTCTGTGATCTGGCTTTACAGACTCGCCCCCCCCCCCCCTTCCCCGCTAACTTGGCAATTGTGCAGTCAGGAAGGGCCATGGATAACACATATAAGAAGATTATCACAATCACTGTGTCTGGATCCATAAGTAAGTGTCCCTGGTTTATCATGATGGATTTTGAGAGTAGATTTCATTTAAAGGGGAATTCCCATCTGGGCATTGCCATTTAATTTAATTCATCTGTCATATATAGACATTTCTTGAATTGAATGTTACTTTTAAAAAATCTACCCCAGTGAAGATAATTTCCCATAAATGTAGCCATATGGTCCCTTAGAAATGAGATTGTATGTAATGGGTTTATCAAAAACAAAGTTCCAATCTTGCATGAAAACACTTACAAAAGGAAGATGTGTATGCAAAAAATATATACATTCCATTTAATTAATTTTAATCTGGATTAAAAATATTTTAAAATAGGCCCCAATATAAGGGGAACCACAAACCTCACACACAAACTGGGTCAGAAACGGTGAAAAGTTATAAGCTAATATATCATAATAGTTATACCGTAAGTCACAAATAACCACAATAGCAAATTTTTAGATTGTATGTAACAAATATATACAGGTCTACTTAAGGACACCCGACTTACAGACGACTCCTAGTTTAAAGACTGACCCCTCTGCCCACTGTGACCTCTGGTGAAGTTCTCTGGATGTTACTATATTCCCAGACTGCAATGATCAGCTGTAAAGTGTCTGTAATGAAGCTTTATTTATAATCCTTGGTCCAATTACAGCAAAAAAATTTTAAACGCCAATTGTCACTGGGGCAAAACATTTTTTTGTCTGGATCTACAATTATAAAATATACAGTTTTGACTTGCATACAAATTCAACTTAAGAACAAACCTACGGACCCTATCTTGTATGTAACCTGGGGACTGCCTGTATATAAACGGGAAGATAACCCGGGAAGACCCCCACTGATCAGCAAGTTAGCAGCAAGTTGGTTCGTGGGACAACCCCTTTAAAATATAAGCTAATATGTAATTAGTTGTTTTTTTAAATTTTGCTCCCTGTAGCAGAAAAATGCTGTGGACATACAATGTAATGAAGAATTAAAATGCTACGGGCCCTTTAATCCGTCCGTCGATTTTCTCCACACGGACGAGACACAGGATAGAAGATGGCTGCTGGTCACATGTCCACATCACATGTCACGCACCTGCCTAGGCAGGTCATGTGATCATGACTATTTGGCTGTAGTCAGTTGGTTGCAGTGCATCCAGTATGACCAGTGTTGTGGTGAGACCCATCTCGGGGGTTGTAATGTGCAGTGATGATGGTTACACATCATTACTATAGTAATAGAGTAGGGCAGTCTGTTACATCATCACTGAGAACAGAGCATAAGAGGGAGGAGGGGTTACTGAGAACTAAAAGGTCATGGGACTTGTAGTTTTCAGTGGCCATCTTGGTGATAACTCTTACTTTAGAAAGCCCACAACATTTTGTGAATCATAAAATCAAACTATTTGAGCTCCATTTTGTAACTAATGACATTGAATTTTATAATATTTAGTTATAGCATTATGGCTTTTTGTATCAGAATTCTCAGAATACCCCTTTAACAATGTCTATAAGGAGGAATCTCCAATGTTATTTGTGACTGATATTAAATATGCAATCACAAATATGAAACTGACAACATTACTGCAAAAGAATGCTGCCATAGAACTAGGCGAAGGGGAGCCAAAGCCCCAAGCGTGTTGCCTGATAAACAGGCTTTGTCAGGGGTATGTCCTTGGATACGACCACCGTTGCTGGAAATTTGGATTGCACAAAGAAACAAATTGCTTTTGCATTTGAAATGTCCGGGAGTTACTGCATGTCCCACAGCCATCCTGTGGTAGTGTGGAATCCAGGTAGTCAGGTAGGACTCAATAGCGCACATGTGAAGGTGGTCGTATCCAAGGGCAGCATTCTTGTTTCTAAGGGACAACATGGCTACATTCATGAGAGATTGTATTTACAGAGGTAATTTTTTATTGCAGAAACCCGTGTGTGTGTATATATATATATATGTATATGTGTGTATATGGCAGATAAGTTCAAATAAATGTGAATGCCAGATGGGAATACCCCTTTAAGTATTAGTTTCTATGAGTGTAGCTTTTACCCAAAATCAATGCTTCAGTCGATTCAAATTGATTCACACACGCTATGCACAAGTTCAGAATGTGATTCATTTATTCTGCGACACTCCATCTATTCTGGAAATGTCCTTTAATTGCAACTAATATGGCTGCTTGTACGATGAGCCCATAGCTGCTGTTTTGTGGCAAGTACAATCAAACCCTTTCCTCTACCAATACTTGTAAAAAAATCAGAGGAGTTGCCCTCATTTATAAACAAAGTCCAGAAAATGATATAAAACAGAGCAGATTGGCGGATGTGAGCCTACTATATGATATTCTCAATAAGCTTGGTCCGATGGTTCAGATGGGTAATTACAAAGTAACTGATACGTTATGAACATGTCCGTGTGACTGGGGTTAGAATTATACTGCACTCAACAAAATGACAGAAAATCAATGACCTTTTTAAAGGTCTGTGCCAAGGACAGAGTCACTGGGGCACAATGAATGTTGCCATGTATCTCATTCTGGATACAGATGATTTGTGTCCATATATACGTTATATATGTGCAGCTGCTGCCTAGTACAATATGCTTTCATGATACGTGATTATTTCTTGTTTTTTTTTGCAAAACCTGGTGAGAATATTGACAAGTCAGTCAATAATTCTCAGAAGTGACTTAAATGGAAGATCGGAAAAATAATTCCCTTCAATTAGGTGGCCGATCAAACCGAACAGAATAAGCAATCGGAATTCTGGACAAAGACTAATAACATCATTGTGAAATGAGAATTGAAGAACTTGATGATTATTGTTATTATTCATTTATAAATCTCCTTCAGATACGTAGCACAATATTAGAGTAACATACAGCGGCAGGCGGTGTGAAAATAGTATTTATGAGATCTTATTTTGGTGTTATGTGTGCAACCCACATATTAGAAGGAGAACATGTGCTAGTCTGACCCATTTTCCTCAGATCTCCCATAGGTTAGAGTTAACGAGGGATTGTGAAAAATCGATGCTATAAGAATGCAATGGAGTAAAGCGCCACTTTTGTCACAGTCAAGAATTGGCTCAGTCATGGTCATCTAACCTTAGTAGAGATTATAATGGTGGACACTTCACTGGTGGAGAAGTAAAAATGTATTCCTTTCAAATTACCATAGGGGAAGTATAATACTTTGCGTCTTCCACTCGTCCCACCAGCCTTGATTGGTACTGACGCTGAAAGTGCAATTGGGTCAGTTGGGATTGTTTTTATTGAAGCAATCTACTTGCTATACACCAGCCTCTCTGCAACAGAGTGTTAATGGCGCCCTCTCAGTAGCCTTTTACATTAACAGTACCAGACAGGGCTGTCCATTTTCCACTGTCGCTGGCTTTATCTTGCTTATGGAAGCTTTCATCCCGAAAATCTGTCAGTCTTTGGACTTTCAGGTACTTGAGATGGAGACCTAATGCCATACCAGCCATTGCTGATATCTGGTTGTCCTTGCAGAGCTGAGATTCTTAACATCTCTACATCTGTGTCATCTGACAGAGCAAACTCCATGATCTTCCTTTCAAATTTCCCTTTCAATTCTACTTTTGGCTTTGATGCAGAACTTGCATGAGCAACTTAAGTGTCCTTTCCCCCAAAAAGTCAGAGGTAAATTTATAATGCTTTTACACCTGGAGGAAAATATCTTTTATAACTCCTTTTGCACAAAATGTTATCTGCAAATGCTGTTTCACAGGTGTCCTATGACCTGAAGGAGTTGTGGAAAGGGTGATACCACCTACTTCTGCCAGATTTATCATCATTTATGTCTGTGCATGCAAGTCAAATTTCATTCTCTGTGCACACACCTCCCAAAGATGTATCTAGTCTGTTTCTAGGATTTTGGGGTGATGCAGATATCAAGACCAGGGCCGGATTAAGCTTGGTGGGGGCCCCTGGGCACAAAATATGGTGGAGGCCCCTGGGCACAAAATATGGTGGAGGCCCCCATTGAATGTAGTACAGACAGGGAACAACAATCACTGTATACAGCTCCCCCCAGCAATCACTGTATACAGCTCCCCCAGCAATCACTATATACTGCTCCCCCAGCAATCACTATATACAGCTCTTATAATAACTACATACAGACCCCTATGACAACTATATGCACCCCTATAATAACTATATACAGTCCCCGTATAATAACTATATACAGTCCCCCTATAATAATTATATACAGTCCCCCTGCAACAACTATATACAGACCTAGATAAAATACTGAAATTGTTCTCACCTTCCTTCATTCCCACGATGTGCGCCGTCCTCATCCTCCCTCGCGGTGTCAGAGTGGATGTAAACAAAGATGGTGGCCTCCTGCTACAGGCCGCGCCGTGAGTCACACGCAGTGACGTCACACTCTGCGACATCACCGAGCGGCAGGGCGCCGCCATCTTTATTTACATTGGATCATCTATGGCAGAGCAGGGAACTTATTGTTCCCTCACTCTGCCATAGACCAAAAGCAGACACATTGGCGGGATTCGGCCCGAGGAGCCCGACACCAAATACATTGTCGGCAATTTGGTGGGGGCCCTTTTAAAGGCGAAACCCCCCCTATGATCCGGCCGTGATCAAAACTGGCATAGAAAACACTGGTACGTTTCACAAAAAATGAGCACCTAAAGGGCGTGTTAGTGAGAGTTTGCGCCATATTTTTTACTGACATGCACAACAATTCTTTCTGCTACACAATTCTGCAGCATGAACAAAGTGCACCAAAAAAAAAAAATAAAAAATTGGTGCACACTTCCAGAGCAGTGGAGGGTGCACCCAATTAATGAAGACCAAGCACCATTTTTGATCTTCTGCACCATGCGCAGTTTGCACTAGTTTTGATAAATGTGGACCAATGTGGGTCATTGTAGTATCCATTGTATTGACTGATGGCACACCAACAAAAACTGAAGGGTTGATTTATCACACCCCGGCACCCCAGTAGATGATCGAGGCCACTCCCTCGTTGCGCTGGCTACATCAAGAGGCCTAGGCCTAGTGATGTATCTGGCAGGGATCGTGGACAGTGGCAAAACTATGCCAGATCAGACCTGACATAATTTTAAATAAAAAACAGCGAACAAAAGTTGCCCGTTCCCTCCACCAGCCGCTGATCCCCACCTCTCCCCCTCCACACCCACATGGTGTGGAGGTGGCAAATTAGAAATTTTAATCGCAAATTCTTGAACTATGCAAGACTTTGTGTTTATTTTAATGCTTCTAGGCCAGAAAACTGACGTAGAAGCAGTGATAAATCTCCCCCAATGTTCATGAAGGCTCAAAGCTAGGATTACACATTACGCAATTACACTGACATTTTGGTAGTCTGTTATTTAGAGGATTATCCAAGATGCCCATATGAACAGTAAAACATGCCCCAAGGCTAACCGTGATCTTTCAGGAATTTTTTAGCAGGTCAGATCATTTTTGCATCCCATGAAAGGAATCATGCTTCATCCCCTTACAGCTATAATTACTATAAACTGACATTTACTGTAAGGTTGGGCCAGAAATCTCTCCATACAAGCTCAGTCAAAAGTTTAGAGAAATAAGTCCTGTTGCGACACTGATCTAGCTAGTAAAAAAAAAACGTGGTTTTATAAGTGAGTGTGATGAATCTATTAAAATTGGCTTAAAAACATTATACCACAGTGATTTGTGGAGAGGTTTGTTGTGCAGGCATGAAAAAATGCAGGATGAACATCTCCAGCAGGCCCCGGGCTAAGGCCCCTTTCACACAAGTGTTGCAGTGCGCCATTAGCAAAAGAGAATTTCACATGAGTTTAAAAAAACACTTACGTCTGACAAAACCTATTGAATACAATGGGGCACATTTACGGGGGGTCATGTGCCAGTTTTCTGGCCGACTTTGAACGTTCTTTTACTGCTTGTATATGTATTTAAGAAGTGCCTGCGCCATATGTGTCTCAAGCAGCCGACTGCACTATTCTTCATGCTATACAAATTTCTGCACAGTCGGACCGTGCACCAGATTTATGACGTGTGATGCGCTCCCCATGATAAAGGTGCACCAAAAAAAAGCAGTGTAGGGAGCTCCAGATTCATGAAGAACAGGCGACAGAAATCCAGAATTCCCTGGCACTGTTTTGTCTGTGAAGAAAAGGACACTGTAAGGTTGGTGATTCACAGACTGCCCACAGGCTGCCTAGGCCGTCTTGTACACAACCTTTTCTTCCTCAAGTGACACAGCCATTTTTTTTCATATTGCTCATGTATCTGTATGGTTTCATACACAGAGCTGTGGATTGCTCAGCCCGGTTTCTGAGCCTAGTGCCCTTTAGAATGTCCTATTTCTGCCGGTGTTTACAGCCATGGCCTCCCTAGGTGTCAATGGGGCCGCAAAAAACAAGGTCTGGACACTTTTGCACACCTGTGGCCGGTTTCTAGGTAACAATGTAGCTAACACGGGCTATACATGGTCTTAGTTTACGTCCATACAGCTCAGGCTCTATATTCAGATGAATATGTGCCTGCCATACCGTAGCACAGCTGGCACAGGTAGGTACAGATAGGACATGTGCCGTGTGTGTGCTGCTCCATGTGCCCATTGCCAGCCTATGGGGGACGTATACACATCTCCCAACGGCCTCGTGAATGAGGTCTCAGGGTGCGTTCATACATTCAGTTTTTCAGAAACCGTTTTGAGAACATATCATTCAGAGCTACAACTCGTCCTTTTTCACTCTGCTCCTGATTTGGACATCTAAAACTGCATCAGAAAAACTAAATGTATGAACGCACCCCCTGGGTCACACACGTCGCGTTTTTGGAGCGTTTTAAAGCATGCGTTTTCAGTCGGTTTAAAGACGCATACGTTTTTGAATGTTTACCTCGCGTTTGGCTGCTTTGAACCTGTTTATCTTCATTTCTAGAAGTGACGACAGCTGTGAAAAAGATTAAAACCAGCCAAACACATTCATAAGCACATGCCTCATTAAACCAACTGAAAACGCATGCTTTAAAACGGTCCAAAAACGCAAGGTGTGGCATCACCCTCAGACTTGCATCCTTATAAAAATGTTGATTTGCTATTAGCCCAAGCCTGTCTTTTTTGCTCATTTTAACCAATTAGAGCTCAGTTTTCATTTCCTAACGCACCCTGTAAAAATGAAAGCTGAGCTCCCATTAGTTATTATAAGCAGCAAAGACCAATTTAAAAAATTGGGCTATTTTTGTTAATGTGAAAAGCTATTATGAACTAAAATCTCTTACCTCATCCTTTTTATATTAGTTAATTATTAATTTCCAGACAATTTACTCCAGATCACTTTATCCAATGTTGTGACCACATAATCGTGGTCGCCATTATTGCCTACAATTCTCTTTAATCTCATGCATTAGAAATCACACAATGTAGCCAGCTCTTGTTATGGAGGCCCAACCAAATTGTCCTAATTGACAGTAATTATGCCATTTGTTCCCAGACATAAATACGTCATGTAATAGCCGGATTATGAATGGGTTAACTGTTTGGTGCAGCCTTTCATATATTACTTTTTAAAGTAAGATTTAAAGGGATTTTCTGGCCTCAATCTTAACTACAGTATATACTATATATATAAGCCGAGTTTTTTGGCACAATTTTTGTGTTGAAAAAGCCTCATTTGGTTTATCTATCTAAAAAAAAAAAAAAAAAAAACGTAGTACTTACCCTCCGGAGCTAAGTTTATTATGATTCAGGGGGCCATGCTGGGCTTATACTCTGGTATATACGGTATTCATAGTAGAGGTGATAAATGTCTAAATACTGGGGACCCCATGGCAAGAGTATATTCCATAAACCTTTCTGCATCCAGCTGGAATAACAAAGCCTATAAACAAACAGGAAGCTGTGGATAATATACAGCATGGAGGGACTGGAATTATTTCTATGGTTCTTTGTATATCTGGGCATAAATCCTCCCAAATGTGTCCCAATGTTAACAAAGCTGATTACACTTCCAGTAATAATGAAAACGCTTTCAAAACAGCCAAATGCAAGGTAACGTGTAAAACTCACATTTCAAAACGCATCCTAAAAGCACACCCGAAACGATAACTTACCAATCCTCCAAACCAGGGATGCACAACCCATGGCCTGCAGGAGAGACTAGTCAGTGCTCCTGGTATCTCCTGCTCTGCGATGGCTTCTGGCTGTATGTGTCGGAGCGAAAGGAACCCAAGCGTTGAGTACATGTCACCTCTTCTGTAATCATCACTGGGCTCCTGTCCTGCTCCGGGAACTGCGCTGCTTTGGGTCCAAACACTGATAGCCAGCGTCAGAAGCCAGTGCAGGGCAGCAGGAAGGAGAAGAGGAGCCTGGACAGGTGAGTATTGTTTCTTGTCTCACTCTAGTGGTCTTCATTATCAGGGGGTCTCCAGCACCCTAGGTCTGCTCTAAGGGTCCCCACTGTTAAAGGTTTGCTATGGGGGTCTCCAGGATTTTAGTCTACTCTGAGGGTCTCCAGTAATTATAGTCTGCTTTAAGGGGTAGGGGTAGTATTGTAGGTCTACTCTGGGGGTTCTCCAGTACTATAGGTCTGCTCTGGGGGGGTTTCCAGTATTATAGGTCTGAGCCTGCCCTAAACTATGGAAACCATTCAAATGCATTTTGTGCTGAAACCAATCACATATAAATTGACTGGGGTCACACTTCCAGCACCCCACAGATCAGCAGCTGATCAACAAAGAATAGAACAGGAAGTGAGAAGAGGCTAAGCTAAATCACTGCAGCTTAGCTTCTATTTAAAATAATGGGAGCAGATATGCGGTTACGGTACCTGGGAACAGTTATATCTGAGCATGGAGGTGTCTGCCCCCTCTGTTTTATTCTGATTATCAGCTGCTGATCTGTGGGAGTTCTGCATTGTGGACTCCTTCAGTGTGATCTTAAGAACCTATTCTTTGGATATATTTTTACCTGTCTACTGGATTATGGGGTGGGCGTGCGCCCTGGGGCCCCAACGATCACCCACTATGTGGTTTGGTCCCTGAACAGCTGCCCGCTCGGTCTGAGCGATAGCCGGAACTCTTATAAATGGCAGCGTGAGGGATATAACAATGTATTTGTTAGGGGGGGTGTATGTATATATCTGTGACACTGTGTATATACGTGTTACTGGTGGTGACGCTGTATAGCTACTTGTTACTGGGGTTGACGCTGTATAGCTATGTGTTACTGGGGGTGGCGCTGTGTATACTGTATGTGTTACTGGGGGTGACGCTGTGTATACTGTATGTGTTACTGGAGGTGACGCTTTATATATAAGTGTTACTAAGGGTGGAGCTGTATAGCTATGTGTTACTGGAGGTAGTGCAGTGTATAGTGCCCCATATATATGTGTGTGTTACTGGGGGTGGCGCTGTGTATATAAGTGTTACTAAGGGTGGCGCTGTGTGTATTGTGGGGAGTTTGCGCCCAGGGGCCCTTAACCACCCTTAATCCGGCCCTATAACTATGATATAACCTCTTACATTACATGGAAAATCTCATCCGACTACTATGATATCTCTACGATCTGTGGGAAAAAGAAAGATGTGTTGGGCATAATTATGATCAATGCGCCATCTCTGAATCTGTTGGAAATGACAGATTCCTGCACACAATATGGCTTTACTGCCTTCTGTTCTGGAAAAGGCATTAGCTTTGTGAGGAACAGACGCAGAAGGAAGGCAGGAGCGCTGATACTGCAGTATAGCAAGTGTGTAAGGCTGCTACTTCAATTCACTGCAATGGTCTGCACAGTCATCACATCCTAGTCCAACAGAGCACTACTGGGATATAAGGGAAGCTCCTTCCATCCCATGAACTGGGCACTGAGTGTAAATGTCGATCCTTTATGCGCTGGACAAATCGGACAGGGTTGCCATGGCAACTGGAAAATCATCGCTGACAATTGGTACGTCTTGCAGTCTGTACTGCGTTCGGCAGAGGGTGCTTCCACCCACAGCCTAACCCGGTCACAGACAGCTCCTTCCAGATGAGAAGACTGTGACAGCGGAGGACCTCTCGAGTATAATCACTGCATACCTTTCTACAATCCTCAACGCAGACAACTCCATTCATTCCTTTAAGAACAACTGAAAAGGAAGCGCTTCCATGTAGCAATCACTATGGAGCATCTGACTACATATTTTAGTATCCAAATCATTTCAGTTACTGGAAGTGATTAGAAGTGCTGCCAGGGGTCATATAAGCACCAATATCACCACTAGTCAGACGTGTAAACCCGGGCAGCAATATTCACATCTTTCCATTGAATATCTTCCATTATTAATCCATGCACTCTATGGCTGCGGCTATAGGGAATGAGATTGAGCGGGGTATAATCTCCCAGAGAACAGCCGCGGTGGGCACAGATGCACCACTTTGCAAGGTCATCATAAATGTCAGAAGCTGTCACTCTGTCTGTAATTGTTGGGATGTTAGTACAAGTATGGCGATGCCAGTCACAGCAATACATGTATACTCTGTATACTATAATCTATGCAGTTGTTTTCATAGTTTACAGCTAGATACAATATGTTATAATACTAGTAATGTAATGCTGACCTTAGTAAGCCTGGGTCGCCATACTGACAGATGTAAGTTCCCTCCCCCATTGTCAGTCTCCTTATCTGCATTGTCCGTCTGCTGAATTTGATAAACCAATAACTTATTAGGACCTGAATAGTACAAGGCACGCTAGTAGACTCCTTTCCCTAGATTGGTAGATGTTGTAGTAGTTGCCTCATGCCATTAAGAAGCACAGGCTTTGTGATGATCAGAAAATCTCATTACAATAAGATGGGGGAGATATAGGGCTGGGAAGATGCTGGCAACATAGCTACTAATTCATTTAAATGGAGAACATCCTTCAAGCAGCTGTGAAGATAACATTCGTTGTCTACCTGTGGGGCTTATTAGAGCCCTGATCATGAGCCCAGCTCCACACGCCTCCCGTTGTTTTGGCTGCAGTAGATTTTACATTTCTTCCATATGCCATCCTTTATTTCATTTTATGATACATTACGGGACATTACCATTGAAAGATAAATCGTTAATAGCCAGATAATGGCTAATTAAAAAAATATAGATAATAAAAATATATGGTTTAAATTTACTAATGTAATAAGAGAGCTGCTTATCACCCATTACATTCACCTGTTTAGCAAGTAGAGGATAATAAATCTCCTGCCATGTTTTCACCTTGTCATCTGACCAAATATTTCTATGTGCTCATACACACACAGATGTGGGTTTCTTTTGTGTCTGAGCCACAAAATTCCGAGCAGGTCCTATTCCTGCCTGTGTTTGTGACTTTACTATGGGCATTGTTTGTAGCCCACGTGTAACACACCTTCATGTGCATATAGACAAAGGGGCAGATTTATCAAGCTGTCTGAAAGTCAGAATATTGCTAGTTTCCCATGGCAACCAATCACAGCGCAGCTTTTATTTTACCAGTGGTCAAGAATATTTTAAAGGGAAGCTGTGATTGGTTGCCATGGGCAACTAGAAATATTCTGACTTTCAGACAGCTTGATAAATCTGCCCCAAAGTCTGTTCTCACATGTCCGTGTATTCCATTAGACGGATTCAGTTTATTCTCCGATATATGGCTCAGAGGGAAGGCTTGAACATATGCCTATCTATAGCCATATTGTCACACATGAAAGTTTTTGGTGGTGGCGATTGTATAGGAATACAAAGTTTGCTGTGCTTTCCTAGAGCGTTTAAAGGTAGGTCACCATGTCCCCAAATGTCTACCCTAATATGTTGGTAGTATGTTGTAGAGAAGTGCACCATGGTTGCCAACATACCTTTATAATTACTGACCTATATGCAGTTTTCAAGATATTCCCATTTCAATCCATATGCTAAAGAGGTAGTGCCCCAAAGTTGAGCATGGCTTTTCTTGCCTGGGCTTCTACTCTCTGTCACATAAGTAGTGGATTTGTCTTGTGAGAGACATTTGGTGACAATAGAAAAAGAAGGAAGTGTTTCATGCAGAAATAGCAGAGCTCCGATGGCTGAGGAGATGTTCAGGGTCCACCAACTACCTCATTAGCATATGGATTAATTTTGGAATATCTTTAAATAGAAGAATGGACATACATTATAAAGATAGACTGGAAATCATTGTGCAATTCTTATGTTACCAGCAAATCATAACCTTCCCTTCTAGAAAAAAGGCCAATGCACACCACCCAGTGACTTCTGTTAAGGCAATGGACTTGTAGATGGCCTATTTTGTCTCCAGTCCAGTTCTAAAAATCTGCACAACATAACATATTATGGCACAGTTGCCTATTTGCAGAGTTTATCTCCAACATTGGGGCAGATTTACTATTTTTATTGTAGCAGAATTGTGGCTCAAATGTATGAATGAGATACACCCAACGAACAAATGCTGGCACGGCTTTTGAA
Source organism: Engystomops pustulosus (assembly GCA_019512145.1). Classification (NCBI taxonomy): domain Eukaryota; kingdom Metazoa; phylum Chordata; class Amphibia; order Anura; family Leptodactylidae; genus Engystomops; species Engystomops pustulosus. The sequence continues at coordinate 234,414,562 of CM033641.1, forward strand.
AAGGGTCCTGAAAATGCCTGATTTTTTAATGGCTTGCAACAGTTAATTAAAAACAATAAAATGTCCTTATATACAAGAGTATGGTGTAAGTGGCCAGTGGTTGTAACGTGTGCCAAATGTAGCATGCACCACTGTGATAAATGTGTCAGAACTTCTGACTGGTCTAAGTTTAGGACAAGTCGGAGACGCATGATGGTGACCATATAAAATACCGCTCTGTACTGTTGCAACCCTCACACATATTTACTATGTAATTCCCCTTTAAACAGTATGTCTAACCAGATTAAAGGGCTGCTCTCCGGCTTTTATCCTAACTGCATAGAAGCCATTGTGTCTGTGAAGTGAATTGCTAAACCTAATGATTCATGGGATATATTAGTGAACTGCGGCTCTAGCACAATCCATATTTAAGGAGCCAGCAGTTAGAGGTGCGGGCTCTGATGTCTTCATCCCTGGGTCGTCCATGGTAAAGAGAAGGAAGGGGGAGGGGTAGCGGTGCCAGGAGCTCTCCAGCAGTATGCTCCCTGAAGGCAGTAATGGAAGACGCTGCTCTAATGCTGCTGCTGTTTATGGGCTGCTGAGCAGAACTGGGGCAGGAGGATATTAAGGACTATAGACAATGCACACTGTCAAACAGATTAATATATCATTCAATATCATATCAAAGCAGCGACTCGTACATCCTACCCAAACACCCCCTGACAAATCAGTGGCACGCACACTGTCCCCGCACAACAAAAGATGTATCAGGAAGACATTCAATAATTCTGTGCACAGCCGTTATCAAACAAAGGACATGTTCCTACAAATAACCGCTGACCAGGAAGACAATTTACAGAACATGGAATGAGAACCTAATGGTGCCGTGGAGAGCTAGAAGACCACCATGGCCACTTAAAATAAGGGAGACCCTCCACAATTTTCATGTTGTGTTATCTCCCATAAGAGTTATCTAGATAAGGACAAAATAAGGAACCAAAGCAATGGCTGTTATGCAGTAGATTTTAGAAATAAAAAGGTGAACAATATAAACCCAGAACTCGGAAAGAGGGTACTAGAATCAGGACTACAGTAGAAAATCCTCTTGGGACTCATCAGAATCCTAATTTACAACAGATTGCAGATTTTAGCTTCTATGTTAAAGGGTAAATGTTGCATTTTATGAAGAGCTTTACATTGGTGACGAAGCTGAACCAGACAGTGCTAAAGCCATGGAATCTACCTGGAACGCTCACATATTCCAATAGATACAGGAGGTACATGATATTCTTAGAAATAATGACATTAGAGCGCATTTATTAGTGCATCAGACTGTACAATAGAGCTGTGCTATATACACTCACCGTCCACTGTATTAGATACACCTGTCCAACTGCTTGTTAACACTTAATTTCTAATCAGCCAATCACATGGCGGCAACTAAGTGCATTTAGGCATGTAGACATGGTCAAGACAATCTCCTGCAGTTCAAACCGAGCATCAGTATGGGGAAGAAAGTTGATTTGAGTGCCTTTGAACTCAGCATGGTTGTTGGTGCCAGAAGGGCTGGTCTGAGTATTTCTGCTGACCCACAGAAACTGCTGATCTACTGGGATTTTCACGCACAACCATCTCTAGGGTTTACAGAGAATGGTCCGAAAAAGAAAAAACATCCAGTGAGCGGCAGTTCAGTGGGCGGAAATGCCTTGTTGATGCCAGAGGTCAGAGGAGAATGGGCAGACTGGTTCGAGCTGATAGAAAGGCAACAGTGACTCAAATCACCACCCGTTACAACCAAGGTAGGCAGAAGAGCATCTCTGAACGCACAGTACGTCAAACTTTGAGGCAGATGGGCTACAGCAGCAGAAGACCACACCGGGTGCCACTCCTTTCAGCTAAGAACAGGAAACTGAGTCTACAATTTGCACAAGCTCATCGAAATTGGACAGTAGAAGATTGGAAAAACGTTGCCTGGTCTGATGAGTCTCGATTTCTGCTGCGACATTCGGATGGTAGGGTCAGAATTTGGCGTCAACAACATGAAAGCATGGATCCATCCTGCCTTGTATCAACGGTTCAGGCTGGTGGTGGTGGTGTCATGGTGTGGGGAATATTTTCTTGGCACTCTTTGGGCCCCTTGGTACCAATTGAGCATCGTTGCAACGCCACAGCCTACCTGAGTATTGTTGCTGACCATGTCCATCCCTTTATGACCACAATGTACCCAACATCTGATGGCTACTTTCAGCAGGATAATGCGCCATGTCATAAAGCTGGAATCATCTCAGACTGGTTTCTTGAACATGACAATGAGTTCACTGTACTCAAATGGCCTCCACATCACCAGATCTCAATCCAATAGAGCATCTTTGGATGTGGTGGAACGGGAGATTCGCATCATGGATGTGCAGCCAACAAATCTGCAGCAACTGTGTGGATGCCATCATGTCTATGGACCAAAATCTCTGAGAATGCTTCCAGCACCTTGTTGAATCTATCCCACGAAGAATTGAGGCAGTTCTGAAGGCAAAGGGGTCTGACCCGTTACTAGCATGGTGTACCTAATAAAGTGGCCGGTGAGTGTATATTGGACAAGGAAAGAAAACCTCCTGCAGACTATTCTAATGTATAGAGGGTCTCATCCGAAAGCAATGTGGGAGAGGAGAAGAATAGTCAGGATTTTACCATGTCTCTGATCCTTCATTCTTTATGACCACAATGTACCCAACATCTGATGGCTACTTTCAGCAGGATAATGCGCCATGTTATAAAGCTGGAATCATCTGACTGGTTTCTTGAACATGACAATGAGTTCATTGTACTCAAATGGCCTCCACAGTCACCAGATCTCAATCCAATAGAGCATCTTTGGGATGTGGTGGAACGGGAGATTCGCATCATGGATGTGCAGCCAACAAATCTGCAGCAACTGTGTGATGCCATCATGTCAATATGGACCAAAATCTCTGAGGAATGCTTCCAGCACCTTGTTGAATCTATGCCACGAAGAATTGAGGCAGTTCTGAAGGCAAAAGGGGGTCTGACCCGTTACTAGCATGGTGTACCTAATAAAGTGGCCGGTGAGTGTATATTGGACAAGGAAAGAAAACCTCCTGCAGACTATTCTATGTATATGGAGGTCTCATCCGAAGGCAAATGTGGGAGAGGAGAAGAATGAGCAGGATTTTACCATGTCTGATCCTTCATTCCTGTTGGAGCAAAGCCATTTCTAGACTCTGGGTGGTTCATGAGTATAGTAGAGTTAGGAGGAATGTTTGTTAGCCAACATATGGTCTAATCTGTCTAAAGTATATAGTCAAAGATTCAACCAGAAGGAAATATTTTGAGTAGCTAAAAAGCATAATATAGATGTCAGGTAAGTACCTACCCTAGAGAGTGGGTGTGGCCAATAGCCCCTTTAATATTAAAAAGGTTAATATTAAAAGGGGATATACCCAAATTAGCATTTTATCTCTTATACACAGGATAGAGGATGACAAGCTGACCAGTAAGGGTCCTACTGCTGGGACCCCACCATCGGTCATGAGAAGGAAGCCATCAATCAGGGAAACGGATGTCCTGTTCTCATTAATATTTTGAGCGGCATGCAAATCATGAAACCCGCTACTCCATTCAGTAGTATGCAAGTGTTTCTGAAATTGCCATGCACAGAGCTTGATTATCTCCAACTCTCACATAGACAGTGAATGGGAGTTATAACTGAGCACTATGTTCAGCAATTTCTGACCCATACCATTAAATGTAGAGGCAGGACGCATGCTAATTTTTCCGGTTCATCCACTATTGAGAACTGGATCCTGGGGATCCCTTTCTTGTGTTTGGTGGGGTCCCGTTAGTCAGACCCTGATAGATCAGCTTGTTATTCCCTATGCCGTGGATAAGAGAGAACTTGCAAACTTGGTACAGCCTTATAAAGGCAGAGAGGCCTGACCTTGTCACACAGCTGCCTGTGGTGTAGGTGAACTTTCACCATGCACTAATCCTGTTTATCAAGTTTAGTTTTTGATTTATAATCCATAGGAGTGGAAAGGATTCCTGTATGGGATTATAGTAATCTTGGTCATCTCCCTGTTTTCTGTATTGTTCATTTATAAAGTTAATATGAAGAGATACCCTTTAGAGGTTACTAAGTTCTTCTACATTTCAACCCTATTTCTACTCTTCCATTAGTGCAAGTTCTTCTCAGATAAGAACATAAGGAATTTGTGGGCTTTGTCTTAAATTAAAGCTGAAATGTCCCTTTTTAATCATAAGCCTCTCATATGCATTATCTTATTCTAACAGTAATGTGTTTTACAGCATATGATTTTAAGGTATTCTGTGTCCTTTCTTTCATCTACAGACAAATTCAACTCGCTAGGAAATTTCTCATATGATATTAAAGGAAACTTACCATTTGATTTGATGCATTATGAAGCAAACATACCATGAGAATGCTGTAGCTACACTGATGCATGATCATATCTTGGTTAATCCCTGAGCTAGTAGTTTAGTAGAGCTAGTAGAGTAGTTTTGCTGAAAAAACAATTATAACATTCCGGACCTTGGGAAAGCAGGGTCAGACTGGCTGCCTAGATAAACACATTAGACACAGATCTTGTAATTACAAATGGAGGTCATTTAAGACATGACTAATCAACCTGAGCTGGATCACTAATAAACAGCAGCTGGGGGATGGTTCAGCAATTGATTATTCTGCCTTCAGGCACATCCAAGGATTACATCATCCTCTCCTGCAGTGAATAACTCATGTGCTAGGAGAAGCGCTGAACCAGCCATAGAAGCTACAGAGCTTCATTATCATAGTTATATCTGTTTTATCAGCAAAACCACTCAGCAGAGGGATTAAACAAAATATGATCCTGCATCACTGTAGCTACAGTATTCTCAAGGTATGTTTACTTCATAATGCATCAAATCAAACGTTAGGCTTCCTTTAAGTTATTGCCAGCAGTCGTATAGCTGTGATCACATATACAGCATGGCTTATGTATAATGGAGGTTCTATGCTGCCTCTTAGCATACAGATTGGGGGAATTTTAGTCAGAGGGGTTTCAAACTTCCATTCACACTACTTTTTATGAATCTAATCAACTGTTTTTGACTTTTTGGCAACAGAAAACCTATACAGTACTTCCTGTTTGTCAAGCATACAACAGCACTGGTGATTCTGTATATGAGCCAAGAGAATGTATTAGATTTATGTGACAATTGTTTTCTGTGAATGTAATTGGATTAAAACTCCTGGAACCTTTGTCCAGTTTTAGAATATGTGAGTTGTTCTTGTTGATAAAGTTCGCTGTAATGCTACTTTCATCAGTGTTTGTGGCAATTTAAAAGACTCCATGAGCAGAGGTGCACTGCCAGTGGTGCCAGCACTATGGACTGTCAGTTTTGTATGTATCGCAGCTTTGGAAGATGTTCGGGCAGTAAGACAAGCAGAGTGAGTACATCCCAGCAGACTGTATCTTCAACAAAAAGTTGAGCAGCATGTCCTGAAAGTAAGTTGACTTTGACAAATGGATGATTAACCTAGTCTCCCAACACAAGAAAATGATCTTCCCTTTCACTCATATGAAAATGCATCTGTCTACTTCCTTGCAGAGTAGTTCCTACTCTGATTCTACTAATTGTCTACATCTTGGGCATAAAAAAAACTAGGTTTCCAGCAGAAGTACGGGGCCCCCTGGTTTCTGGGAACACACACGCTTGTGTTAAGCTATGTTCCAACCACATTTTCGTTGTAAGTATAGGTTGGGTGAATTCCCAACGTGGCCTTACAATGGGGGATTAGGATACATCTCACTAGATGCACATACAGTTGCCCTGTTTCTACTCTCCCCCCAGGAAGCAGGAGGAGGAGTGAATATTGGCATCAGTCAGTGATTGGCTGCTGCTCAGGGTGTTTCTAAATGCTCAGCGGAGTCTGTGGATGAATGCTATACTTTGTATCTGTTCCCCAATGGCCTCCGCTGATCGTATTTGTCACTCAACAGGAGAGGGCAAGATAATAAAGATGAAGCTGACTATGTCTTTCCATCCTGTGTTTCCTATGTTGACGGAGGATGTATGTCAATGTATACACAAGTTTTTTGTTTTTTTTCGGTTTATGTCTTAAAAGTTGGACTTGATGGACTTGCGTCTTTTTCCAGCCTTATATACTATCATACTATGTCGAAGAACGTGATCTAAAAGTATCCTTATAGGATAGTGCTGATTTTTATTTTTTTTTTAATAGAAAGAAAGATGAATAAAAATAAAATACTGCAAATAAAAGATTAGACCAATTGAGTTTCTTCATTCATACCTTTCTCATCACTGCCCGTATTATTCAGAAATGGGAAACAAAATACAAGGATAAGTAATACAGTGTGGAAAGATATACAGGGTATGTAAATGTGTGTATTGGCTAGACATATCTATGTTTCATCTCTCCACAGATTATATTGTTTACGCAGGATATTCCCATTATCCAATAGGTCTGACATTTAAGTTAGACAAGCGGCATCACATTTATTCTATATTGTTATTTATCGAGAGATCCACTGAGTCTTGTTATTAAGATAAAACATACCACCTGATAATGCTGATACATTTCCGCCATCTAGTCTAACATTTGTAAAACTGTGCCCCAAAGATAGAATCTTCTCTTCTTTTAGCTTCTTATGCCCTTGTTTTTGTTTTTTTTTTTTAAGGCTTTTAAATCATGATTAACATCTATGGATCCTTAAGGTTCATTTGCATAATTTTTAAAGTCTCATTTTTGTAAAAAGAAGGGCATAAGAAGTTGAAAGAAGAGAAGATCCTACCAGGGGGGCACATATACACTAAAAATACTTCTCAGAAACGCAAAGAAAAAAAATCATAAATAAACAAAAAAAAAATTAAAAAAAAGACACACCAGAGGGGGCACATGTATGTGTGCTGGTTTATAATCATTGATCCTGTTGGTACATGTCTTTTACTGACCACTAAAGATTAATGTGGATACACTCCAAACATTCACCAGAGGTAGGAGAACCCCCTAAAAGGGGATTTAAGACTACATATTGATGGTCCAAACCTAGGATAAGTCATCAGTAACAGAACACTGAGGGGATCTACCATCGGACACCCCCTTGAACACTTGCCACAGCTGCTTGGTCTTTACAGTGTAAAGGACCTGAAGAAGGCCACTCTGTATACCAGTTCATGGCCGTGCCATTCTAGTTAATATTGGCACCCATTTGTTTGATTAGGTACCCCAGCATTTCCACTAACACAGTACACAGAACTATCTGTTTCTGTTACTTATTGTGACGTGTTTGTTTTAGAAAATACTTGCACTACCTATGATATAACAATTCTGGAGCCTCTTTCCCCTATAAGGCTGCATTAAGATGAATGTCTAAATGCAGCTTAACTGTGTTGCATTATCCCTCTCCTATTTATCCTGAATATCTATGAATACACTGACAATTGGGTGTGGCCAGTTACAGTTGTGTCCCTACCCACTGTTCCATCATGCAGCCTTGCTGACAGTGTCAGGCTACCTGCATGGGAATGTAGTCTTTGACTGTGAGCTATTCTCTGATTCTTCCTGTGACCCAATTTTATGGGGAATACAAGTACGGTATTTCATAAAACAGACATGTCAGGAGAGGTATATACAGTACAGGCAGTCCCCGGGTTACGTACAAGATAGGTTCCATAGGTATGAATTTGTTTGTAAGTCGGAACTGTATATTTTATAATTGTAACCCCGGTCAAACCCGAACTCTCCCAGAACCAGGATTAATATTAAATATTAATTGCAGACACCTTAGACAACTGTTATAGCTGTTAATTGTAGCATAGGGCTAAAATACAGTAAGTTCCCAACATCCAGAGGTCTGTTTGTAACTAGGGTTCGTCCGTAAGTCAGTTGTTCTTATGTAGGGGACTGCCTGTACTTATATCCACAAATACTTGCAAAGTAAATCAGAATTATTTGCATTGGTGTTCATTTCTATGAACTATGACAAAAGTGGTTTATGAACCTACTTGGTACCCTGGCGCCTCCATCCCTCACTGGTGCCATATTACACGAATTGTAAAATGTAATTACTACAAATCTTGTGCACTGACCTATAAAACTTAGTAGAAGAGTGGTCACTTTACATTACTTTAAAAAATATGATTCCAGTATGGAAAAAACTACATGATGCCTGAGGAAATGATGCCCACGAATCAGGGAATTAATTCCCATTGTAGTTAGTAGGCTAATTGATTCCCAGTCCTTGTACTGAACATACAGCCTATGACCATAGGACATTTCATGATGAAGAAATAGGCCATTGGATAATAGCACAGACAATGGCTCACTGCTCTAAACATACTCTCTTAGCGTCTTACAGAGCTGAGACACATACTGGATTTACCAGTGATGCACTAGTTGATCAATTGGTTGTTTTTAATTTTTTTGGTATATTTATGATTTTTTTTTCTTTGTGTTTCTGAGAATTATTTTTAGTTGAGGAACATTAAGTAATTTGTAGTAACATGACTGGCATATTTAGTATATAACTGGCCTTCGTTTCTTGTAAAGTGTGGCACACGGCTACATCAAATGCAACATTTAATAGATCAGTGCTCATGACTGTTACTTTAATGGACCGTGTGTCTGTTCTATTGAGTACTAGAGCATGACCAATCTGATCCGTTTTTCACTGATTCCTACAAATATAATTTACGAGAATCCAATGAAAAAAGGTACAGATCAATCGAAAGAAACCGATGTTTATGGTAGTTTCACATGATTGACAATTTGCTTGGTGGGTCAGGGAAATACGGGTTGGAATCACTGGGAAATAATTAAAAAGTTTCCAATTTACAACTTGCTGTGGAACTCTGCTTCACTGCAGTTTTAAACACAGAATATGGATTGCACAAGACCGTGATGTGGGACCGTGAGCCAGACTCCTAACACCTGGTTGTGACTCCTCACTGTAGTGTCCAGCACTTGCCCCCAGTTCCTGGTTGTGACTCTTCATTGTAGTGTCCAGCACTTGCCCCCAGTCCTTGGTTGTGACTCCTCTCTGTAGTATCTAGCTCTTGCCCCCTGTCCTGAGTTGTGACTGCTCATTCTAAAGTTCAGCACTTGCCCATGGTTGTAACTCCTCACTGTGAGTGTCCAGCACAGTGCCACCAGTCCCTGGTTGTGACTCTGCACTATAGTGTCCAGCACCATGCCACCAGTCCCTGTTTGTGACTTTCTGCACTATAGTTTGTCCAGCACATGCCACCAGTCCCTGGTTTTGACTCCTCACTGTAGTGTTCAGCACTTGTCTCCGGTCCCTGGTTTTGACTCCTCACTGTAGTGTTCAGCACTTGTCCCTGGTTTTGACTCCTCACTGTAGTGTTCAGCACTTGTCTCCGGTCCCTGGTTTTGACTCCTCACTGTAGTGTTCAGCAATTGCCCACAGGGGTTTCTAAACACAAGGCAAACACCATGTGTGAACGTAGCCTAGTGCTGTATAAAGGGTCTTTGTCTTGAAATATTTTCCCCATAAAGCTCTATTGCATTGTATGGGAGACACGTATATGAACTAAGGATAAAATAATAAAATGGAGTAATAAGCATCTGATACACATCTGATATGGTAGCCCTGGAATAGGGTGCCCACAGACCAGAATTAGATCTTTAAGATGTCATGTATTGCTGAGTCACAGAGCTTGTAGTGAGATTGCCATGGTAATCCTAGCTATCTTGTATCTGCCGGCTGCTGCGAAAAGCAGACACCCTTATACTGCAGTAAAGATAATTAGAGGTCATGTCTTCATAGGATTAACCAGAATAAAGTCATTATAAAATAATACATCCCAGTTATCTCGTGAGATAGAAGTTAACACTATGGACATTTCTTTCTATCAAAGATTGATATTGATGTGATTTACGGTATCACATGCTGATGGCCCAGTGCATAGATTGGCCTTGTTTAATGCTGCTGAAAGTAGTAGGCTGATAACTACTACCATTTTATATCAACCATAGACACACGGTTATGAAGCCAAGAAGGGTACATTGTACTTCTGTGAGCAGCAGGGATGTAGCCACTAACTGCTGGTGAGCTGAAAATCTCTGAGAATCAGTAGGGTTAGGTGGTAAGTCTCATTATGCTCATTAGAAGGCTGTCTCCTTGATCCGTATCCCTTTGTTTTAGTTTGAGCAGGATGAGGCCGCTACAATTCTGTCAGACTTGTCTATGTAATACTTTATCAATATCAAATAATCACTCATTTTTTTTGGATTCTTTATCCATGACCATTTGTGGACAGACCGACTGCATGTTTGCAATAGACCAGGGGTGAACAACCTTTATTAGTCTGGGGGACTCATGATACAACACAAAATGCCATCCCAGAAGTTATACATAGCACAGTGAAGCTTAGAAAGCCTCTCCAGAAACCAAATGCTGCCTTCAGACAATGACTAATACGTATCCCAGACCAGACAATAAATATGCAATAAATAATAGACCCCAAAGCAGATAAATAATAAAAATGGACAAAACAGACAAATAATGATGGTGGATACCCCAGAGCAGATTAAAAATGGAGCCCGATTTCCCCCCCCCCCCAATTCACAAAAATAATATTGGAGCCCCCCCCCCCCATAGCAGACAAATTATGCGGTGCCAAAGCGCATCGCTCCCAGCTAGGCAGGGACAGTCATCTTAACAGTGTGCAGTGGACTACACAGCTAGCTGCCACTGTAAGTCCAAATTTCTTCTTCTTCTTCGGGTGCCAGTGAGCTGTGAGCTGACTTTCTCTAGTTCGAGCGATGCACAGCAGCAGTGCTGCAGAGCATCGTTCCCAGTGACAACACTGCGAGCGCACACCTCCCAGAACGGTCCCTAGGACTACAGTAGAGTCTGACTGAAGCTGCTTCTCATAGTTATGATGTCACGGGAAGGGGCGGAGGCTCCGGAAAGGAAATAGAGGAGCTATAATGTATGACTACAGAGAGAGAGTTCGAACTCACAAGGCTATTGTCTGTACAGATGTGTATGGAAGTGAGGGGGCCTGACAGGATGGGATAAATGAAGCAATGGGGGGGTTTGAGCCCCAGATAAAAATCTCTGACATGGTAGCTGAACTGGAAAAATGCCATGTCTGGAACTGTGTGTCTAGTACAGGCTGAAGTGTATGTTACATGGGCCTGCATGTCTGGTAGTGGTTTAGGTAGATATATAAATGTATTACTAGGGTGTTGGTGGCTGTATATAGATGCATTACTGGGGTGTTGGCGGCTGTATATAGATGTATTGCTGGGGGGTTGGCGGCTGTATATAGATTGTATGCTGGGAGTTTTGGACGGCCTCAGCTATATAAGTGATTGCACGGGGATTGGACAAACTGATTATATGATGTATTACTGGAGGAGAGTTGTGCAGCTGTAATAACAGAAATGTAAACTACCTGGGAGAGTTGGACCGGCTGTATTATAAATGTATTGCTGGAGAAGATTGGTGAGCTATATATAAAAATCTTACTGAAGAATTAACAACTAGAATCTATAGAAATAGAACTATGAGCCGGGAATTTGAGACCACAACATACTAGATGATTCATACTCGGTAGTTGGCATTAGTAACATACACTAAATGCAATTACTGAGAGGTGAGGCCGCTGCTACGTAAATGTATAACGGGGTTTTGAGTGACTGTAATAAAAAATATATTAATACTGGGGGTGAGTCAGCTGTATACAGAAGTATTACTGGAGGGATTGGCAGCTGAATATAAATGTATTTCTGGGCGGTTAGTGGCTTTATGTAGCTGTATTACTTGGCGGTTGTATGTAGATGTGTTACTGGGGGGGGTTGATGGCTGTATGTGGATGTTTTACTGGGGTGATAGTGGATGGTGAGGAGGAGGACATGTCCTCTACATTCAGTGGGAACTTCCACCAGATTTTGCGCCCAGGGGCCCCCACCAACCTTAATCTGGCTCTGCTAAGGCAGCACCAGGCCTGGGTCAGGTTTTGATATTCTTGGCTTCAATTTTGGACACATATAAATTCAAAAACTAATATCTGGAAGAGGTAAACTTTATTACACCCCACCAAAGATGAAAATAGAATTACAAAACACTGATAATCTGTTACCATAGTACCTCTTTATTCATTATTTCTACATAATGTTATGACAAGTTAGCTTGAACTATGTCTAGCCGCCTGCGGTTCACACCCCTGCTATAACAACTTCATAAAACTGCTAAATATGCGGCTACTATACTGAAACATTGCAATGTCTTATTTACTTTCTTTGTTAAAAATTAAGAAAAAAGCTGACAAAAAAAAAATCGTCATCTTACATCGCTCCTGTTTGTTCCCCACTTGAACTTTTACTTTGATCCGTGAGACGCCCTTCTCTAAAAATGCTGTGCTTTACATTTTGAAACTGTTTTAGTTGGCACCTGAAGCCCTACATTACATGTCACATATTCAAGCAAATACAGTAATGCCTTATGCTGACTGAAGGATCTGTCCATGTTTGTCATTTTTTGTTCACATTTAAAGGGAACCTGTCAGGAGACTCATGTGCGCCCGTGCATGTGGAGATGAAGCGGAGCCGGCCGCCTTGTTCCTGCATTTATCTGCGCATTTGTGGGCAAAATTTAGAAGGATGATGAATGCGCAGGCACAAGAATGCATGACACGGTCAGCGAGACTTGCAGACAGCAGGCGGAACATCTATAAATGATAAAACAGGGGGCGGAGCTCAGCTGGGAGATGGGAGGTTTTTACTTGAAAATGACACATAGATGATTGGTTTCCTGGGGGTCAGGGAACCACTCCTCTATATCCACGGCCAGCGTATGATTGCCAAGTCATAGTATAAATGGAATTTATACAATATAACATATCTTTTTTTTCTTTAAAAACTATTTTTTTAATTAAAAAAAGCTGTTTTGCAGTGTATGTACTATTCTTTGTGGGGACTGGGGGGTGCTAAAAATGGGTCTCCTAGTGACAAGTTCCCTTTAAAAGGGTAACTAAACCGAAGCACTTTTTTTTTTCAATTTCAGAAATGAATACAGCAGATCATAATACACGCAGTCCTCGGGTTACCTACAGGTTCTTTGGTTTTGTACTTAAGTTGAATTTATATGTAAGTCAGAACAGTATATTTTATAAATGTAGCTCCAGACAAAACATTTTTTTTGCCCCTGTGATAATTGCAGTTTAAAAATTTTGTGCTGTTACGGGAACAAGGATTATAAATAAAACTTCATGACAGACACTTTCCAGCTGATCATTGCAGCCTGGGATTATAGTAAAGCATCCAGAGCGCTTCCCCAGAGGTCACAGTGGGCAGAGGGGTCCGTCTGTAAGTCAAGTGTCCTTAAGTAGGGGACCGCCTGTACTAAACTGCGACTGTATAGCAGGACCTGGAGTAGATTTGTATGCAGGGCAGCCGCCCCACCAAATGTATCAGGAGACTGTGGTGTCTCGTCAATGTTATTTTGATGGAAAAAGGCATCTAGGCCGTTCTTGAAGCTCTCTGCTTTTGAGGCAGGTCTTGTTTCTGCTCTTTCTCTTATAGTGAGCAGTTTATCAGGGAGATTATATTAACTCTATCCATGCCTAGTAAATATCTTCCTTTTGTATAAGGCTCTATGAAGTGATGAGACTATCCAGGGACTGTTTGTAAAGAGTTAAGTCATTGAGAACGTTATCAGCTTCTTGTCTGATTAGCTGTCAGTGAGTATAGGACAGAAAGCAGATTTACAAAAACTGCTTCAAAATGGAAGGGGAAGGACACCGGAACATATTTCTTTTATAAGTATATTACAAAGTTTACTATAATTGTCTGTATTATTGTGTTAAAAGTTAAATGGTTGCCACAAATTACCTACCATGGCTAACTGTTCATAGTATCATGGTTTATACAGTTGAGAAAAGACACATGTCCATCAATTTCAGGAAGAGATTTATGGGAAACAATTTATAACATAACAATCAATGTTATTTAGGTGTAAAAAGCAATCTAGGCCCTTCTTGAAGCTCTCTGCTGTCCCTGCTGTGACTAGTGCCTGAGGCAGGCTATTCCACAGATTGACAGTTCTCATAGTAAAAAAAAGCCCTGTTGCCCCTGGTGATTAAACCTTGATTTCTCCAGATGGAGACAGTGCCCCCTCGTCTTTATATAAATTAATCATGTCCCCTTGTAGTCTTTTCTTTTCCAGACTAAATAAATCTAGTTGTTTTAATCTTTCCTCATTACTGAGACCCTCCATACCCCCTATCATTTTTGTGGCTCTTCGTTGAACCCTCTCCAGCTCTAGGGCATCCTTTTTATGGACCGGAGCCCAGAACTGGACAGAATATTCCAGGTGAGGCGGAACCAATGCCTTGTATAGTGGTAATATTACATCCCTATCACGAGAGTCCATACCACTTTTGATACATGACAAGATCTTACTCAACAAGGGACTCTCCCGCATTTACTCTCCCAATAACATATGTTCCCTATGGATTATTAGCCACCTTAAATTTATCCACATTGAACCTCATTTGTCAAGTGGATGACCAAACATTAAGTTTGTCCAAGTCCTGCAGCCTATGAACATCCTCCATAGACTGTATTACTCTAGACAGTTTGTTGTCATCTGCGAAAATAGACACAGTGCTATTAATTCCTACTTCTATATCATTAATAAATATATTATATTGTAGTGGGCCAAGCACAAAACCCTGGGGTACAACACCTATAACTGGTGACCATTCTCAGTAGGAATCATTGACCACAACTCTTTGGATACTATCCTTAAGCCAGTTTTCAAATTGGCAAATGATTTCTGCCAAACCAATAGACCTTATTTTACCCATCAGGTGTCTATGAGGGACAGTGTCAAATGCCTTTGCAAAGTCCAAGATCACAATGTCCACAGCTGCTCCTCCATCCAGGCATCTGCTCACCTCTTCATAGAAGCAGATCAGGTTAGTCTGACAACTTCTATCCTTGGTAAACCCATGCTGACTGCCACTTAATACACTATTTGATGTCACATACTTCAGTATATAGACTTTTACTAACCCTTCCAATATTTTCCCCACAATAGAAGTTAAGCTTACAGGCCTCTAATTGCCTGGCAAAGTTCTAGAGCCTTTTTTAAATATTTGCCCAACATTTGCCTTGTGCCAGTCACTTGGCACCACACCAGACATTATGAAATCCCTGGAGATTTTAGACAGTGGTAGAACAATAACAGAACTGAGTTCTTCACGAACTCTCGGGTGTAACCCATCTGGTCCAGGAGCCTTGTACACATTGATTTTATTGAGCTTAGATTGGTTCATGTCTACATTCAGACAGTCTAATATATTACAGGATGCATGACCCGACTGGCACCACCCAAGTCATAAGTTCTTTCTTCTATTGTATAATCAGAGCTTGTAGCTGTTTCTTTAAAGCCAAAACGGTATTAGAAATATGCAAATGAGGCTGAAGTGCTTTGGGATGTCATTAGTAGAGCACCTGAAATTGCTGTGTGAGGCCTGCTGTGGACATTCTGCATGGTTTTTAACATGCAGCATGTGAATGCGGTTTTGTATGAAACTTCTAATGTAAATTATCCACAGAAGGCTTCACCTGAGGCTAGCCCACAGGGAACTTGCCCCGTTCATCCCCGGCCTAAAGGGGTTTTCTGGAATTACAACAAATGCCTTTATTACCTAAAAAGAGTTTCTCCATGGGCCGTCTCCGGAAATGAAGCTCAGTCCTGTTTACTTAAATGAAGATGAGCTGTAATACCCGAAAACCCTTGGACAATATCGGCCATTTATGAGAAGTCATATCCATGTGTCAAAGCTATTGTGAGGCAAGACATTAATAACTCAATTTAGATTAGATATAGGGAATAGGATTTAAGCATATTACATAGTTATTCTTTGTTTAAGTCTGGAATAATATGGAAGAATATACTGTGTAACTTGAACCCAAAGAACAGATTTCTAATAAAGTACAAGGGACTGATCGAATCTCAAAGAAATTCTGCTGCCCTTAAAAGGAAAAATAAATGGTGCCTAAAATAGGCCATGTTTTTCTTTTAAGGCTCAGTTCACACCAGCAATTCTGAACTACTGCCAGCCGCCACAGCTAAATATCATCACATCAATTCCACTGAGGTGAATGGGATTTCTGCAGTCACAGATGTAACAGTTACTTTGTAGGAACATGGAAAAAAGCCCCATGATGTTTAATACTCGCCATCTGTACCTGCCACATATCATAGATGGACATCATGCCACTGAAACCATTACGTCATTGTGCAGGGTGCATAGTAACCTCATTACCTTAAAATCTTCTGAAGATAATATCAAAGACTTTTATGTTTTTGAAGAAATATTCTTGTAGACAGTGGGTAAAAAAGTGGGGTGCAAAAAAATTTGTAAGAGACATAGATAGACCTCTTGTGCACCAGAAACTCAAATCTAAACTTTCCAGTTTCCTGGTACAAATATTGTTAAACCTCAGAAATCTCAGGCTAAAAAAAAAGTTCCATTTTTTTAACCCCTTCAAAGCTTTTCAAAAGTTGGTTATCATCTTATATGCCAGGTGAGGAAGCAAAATGCAGATGTACAGGATGCCCGGGGTATGGCATGGTTATCTGGGTACAGCGCCCCACTGCCTTTTTTTTTCATACCCTAGGCATCCTGAACGCCTGCATCTTGCCATTGCAGCAAACGCCCACCCACTAGCGTCAATTTTGGGTGTTAACTGTTTGTTAACACTTTGCCGGTGGCAGTAAAAAGCCGGTGTATGGGTGCCGCCATCTTGACTGAGATGTCCTTCTCCGTGACATCATTGGGGAGCGACGATCTGTCACCATGGCAGGCTTCGCGTACGAGGGAGCACAACTACAAGGAGTTGCGCGCAGAATGTTTCTGGTAAGGGGAACAAAGAGGCTACTGGGGTGTGGAGTAGCCGCGCCGTGTAGCCTCGGCTCCAGCTACTCCACGCCCCAGAAGCCTCATTAGAAAATGTACATATTAGCAAAATAAAAATCAAAAGATTGTGGGGACGTGAGGATTAGCCCTTAAAAGGGCTATCCTCAAGTCCTATAGATGTACCTACCACCCTTTTATAGGTAGATATGTGGTGGTAGGTTCCCTTTTAAAGAGGTGTTCCCATTTAATGAAAAATTATAAAATGTATACTTTTTCGTATTCGATCCTCTCGGTTTTCTAGATCTCTGCTTGCTGTCATTTTATAGAAAGCTTCTATGTAAATAACCAGGCACGGCACAGAGTGCAGCACGAGATGCCTGGAGGTAAGTACTAGATAATTTTTTTTTTTTTTATGCAACCCACCCCCGGCTCAGACAACCCCTTTAAGCTAAGCTCACAACTCACTAAGATGGAGCCTAAAAGATCCCACTTAATTAAGCATAATTTTACAATTTTTTTTATTATTATTATTTATAACAAAATATATATTAACACATGCTATTAATTCTATATTAGGTCTGCAAACCTTTGAGCCCCTTTGTCAACACATGTGGTGCCAAGTGTTCTTATAGTACAATGCACATAAGGGGAATGTCTAGTTTAGTTTTTTCCTGTGATAAGTGTAGTATATTGATATCCTTATCTGTATGAATCTGCAGATCAATCATAAGAAATAATGACTTATTGTATGACACAATTGTATATAGATTTTTTAGATTTCGATTTTCTTCTAAACATTGTCCATTCTAGATAAGCTTGTTTCTCCAGCCTACAATTTGAGTTTCTGGATTATCTTGTGCACTACTAGCATTGAGTAATCTTTGTCTTGTAAATTCTATTATGTGGACCTCTTCTCCTGTTTGAAGGTTCTGCTACAGGTAGTGTTGGGAAAGTTGTCAGCAGGCATCAGCCAGCTCTAAGAGCCTGGCGGCGGTCATCATGATCAGACACAGTGGGCCTCATTTACTAAAGCCCCTGCGCCAGTTTTCTTTTGGACGCTGCAGCTTTTTTGCCATTACTGTCCCCTTTCAATTGCTCTCACATAGTTTATTGGTTCTTTGACCATACTGATGTCCATTTGTCTTTAAGGGCCGTTTAGCCTCCCTACCCTTTGTTGTCTCTCCATAAGGAGGATAATAGCTTAAAAGGAAATCTACCACCAAAATACAAGCATGAATAAACCAGGGGCACTTACTCATAGATTCAGGCACTGTGACTGTGGTAATTTTCTTATATTTGATATCCATGTCCTTCTTCTTTCTATAATCAACTTTTAACATTATGCTAAAGACCCAAAGGGGGCATTACCAAAGCCCCTCCATTCTGCAGATTCACAGGCTATTACACTGCAGGAACATGTCTCCCTCTGTTCCCTCGGCACTTTCCCCCTTCCTCCGAGTACCTAGCGATTAGCTGGTAGAGTGAATTGTGGTAACAGCCTCTGGTAACACCTTCAGGAGTCCTTCATGCTCATTAGCATAATTGTAAAAGTTGATTTTAGAAGGATAGGATAACCAATATAAGACAATTACCACAGTCACAGTGCCTGGATCTCTGAGTAAGGCTACATTCACACGACTGTTGGGGGACATATATAAGGGCACAAGCTATACATCCCACATAGGCAGGCGATGAGCACACGGAGCTATACGGAGCCATAGATAGGACATGTCCTTCCCGCCCCGTCTTACGGCACCATGCATCGCTATGGAGAGCTGAGGGGTCACCCCTCCTCCTCTCTATCGCATCGAACGTATGCCTGCTAGGCTATGGCCCAGCGGGCATACGTTCGTGTGAATGCGGCCTAAGTGTTCCTGATTTATCATGCTTGATTTTGATGATGGCTTTCCTTTAAGTGACCAAAGCATTTATCACATTTATAGGGTGGCATGGTGTAAATTGATTTGTAACATTATGTAGCATGTAGGGGTTAAAACAAATCTTTCCCTAACGGCATGCATCGCAGTGTGTAACATATATGCTTTGGTGGTGCACTGTGAGATCTATCCAGAACAGGCTCTGCTCAGCTCTTCTAGTGGGATAGATGAGCCATTGTGCGCCTTCTGTGCCAGGGATGTCTCTGTCTGATGTTATACATTGTAGCAGCCTGGGTTTTATGTAAATTGTTTGTCAGTACAGAGGTGAAGGCACGTCTCCACATTGTAAGCTGGTGACCACCCACCTCACTACTAAATGTCCTTGAAGGCACTTTTATTTCTTGTTGTTCCTTCGCGTCAGCTGTCAGCAAGAATTTCAATTACTACATGTCCATGCAATGAAAAATCCTGACATGAGGTCCCTAAAGGAACTGAATGCTGAAATAAAACATTGACTGTTTTTTTTATGCTGGCAACACTTCATATTGTCTGCATTTACTTATCTTACGGCACCACAATATTAATAAGCACTATACAACCTGCACAGGTGGGAAAACACATTGAGGCCTCTGCTCAGTAAGGACCGAAAATTGTCATTGCTTTCAGATCGATCTTTAAAGGGCTTGTTCAGGCTGATCTGATGTTGGCTGTAGAGAGACGCAACTGCATGCTGGGAAAGACCGTTGCTGTGACAACCCTTAAACGCCTAGCGAGTATCGAGCACCGGTCCTCTTCTGGTTTCATGGAACCCGTGCACAATAGTTGCCGGGCATCGGGCAAGTGCTAGGAGAGTATGCGACGACTGGCTATTTAAATGCCTAAGATTTCTACATCTACATGAATTACACCGTCCAGAAGGGAAGAAGATGTTTCCTGTACTGGACAAACGTTCCAAGTTCCAAGTCAGGATTGTTCTAGATTATAAAAAGCAAGCTATTTTCTTTTGGTACAGATCTGAAGGGGGGATCCAGGAATGAGGTTTAGATGCCTCAATTTTGAAATATTGTTAGCTATGGGTTTCCGACATTACAAAATTTGTGTTGTGTAAGGTAGGCACAGTCATTTTTGTATGAAAAGGACTTCTTAAAAATAGAGATTCATGGATCTGACACACTCCAGAAAGCAATCTGATGCCAGAGAAGTGGGCTCGTCCTAATAATACCACATCTTCTTCATGGAAAGTAGGTAGCAAAAACAATGAGGTCCCTGTAATGAGACAGAGGCTGCTGAATAAAGGGTTAATAAAGGGTGCCCTAAAAGTACACATTATCCAGCTCCCCAGACGTGGTAACCCTGCTGGGAGTTTTCAGAGCTTATAATGACCCTAGTAAATGTCCTTTCCAGCTCAATGCCAAGCATAGTAATGGGTGCTCTGAGCCTCCAGGAAATCATCTTCCAGTTGCCCTTGTTTGGCATTTTGGTTTCACTGTGTATAGTCCAGAACTGAGGATTCTTGGAAACTGTAAGAGTTTTCTGTAAGATTCTTGTGGCTTTTCTGTTTTCCTACAAACACAACCACCATTCTACTTACCTGCATATATTTCATTTACAAGAACTACTTGGGTTTAGAACAGGTTAGAGCAAGGATAACATAGATGGGAGGGTCATTGGCTGTTTATACATCACCAAAGACACATAAAAGTGCAATGCCAAGGTCAGGCTGGGTGGAGACCTCTGCAGACCATTGTGTTGTAAGTGATTCTGCACAAAATATAGATAATAACCCATGCCTGACTTACCCCTCTGTCCTAATACCAACACTGATCTAGTCCTGGGGCGTCACTCTGACATCGGTTATCTTTTTATGCTGTTCAAACAGATTCCTAGATGGGAGGTAACAACAATCTCTTTTACTCATTAACTGACAGTGTAAACAGAAGCAAGACATTTGTTAATGTTTACACACCTCTCTATTTCCAGTAAATATCAGAGGCTACAACGTTACTGCCACCCAATCATTGTCAGGGTGCCCACAACGGTCTTGGCCGAGCCCGACACAAGGCATTGGAGGTGCTTGGGTATTTGCGGTTAGTGTTAGCCAGCTAGCTAAACACTCCAATCAAACATTTACAGTATGAATATATTGTATTTACCATTCCAAGGGAACCTGTCATCATGAAGATGGAGTGTAATCTGCAGGTAGCATGTTATAGAGCAGGAGGAGCATTATGACTGACTGAGGTACGGTGGTGGCCAAAAGTATTGGCACCCCTGCAATACTTATTTTCTCCCAGAGAATGATTGCAATGACAAATTCTTTGGTATTAATATCTTCATTTATTTTGCTTGCACAAGAGAATGAAAAAAAGTCAAATCATTGATCATTTTACACAAAACTCCGAAAATGGTCCCGACAAAAGTATTAGCACCCTTAGCCTTATACTTGGTAGCACAACCTTTAGACAAAATAACTGTGAACAACCGCTTCCGGTAACCATCAATGAGTTTCTTACAATGCTCTGCTGTAGACCATTCTTCTGCTCCAGGTCCCTGAGATATGAAGGCGCCTTCTCCAAACTGCCATTGTGAGATCTATCCACAGGTGTTCTATGGGATTCGGGTCTGGACTCATCGCTGGCCACTTTACAAGTCTCCAGTGCTTTCCCTCAAACCATTTTCTTGTGCTTTTTGAAGTGTGTTTTGGGTCATTGTCCTGCTGGAAGACCCATGACCTCTGAGGGAGACCCAGCTTTCTCACACTGGGCCCTACATTTTGCTGCAAAATCTTTTGGTTGTCTTCAGACTTCATAATGCCATGCACATGGTCAAGAAGTCCAGTGCCAGAGGCACCAAAGCAACCCCAAAACATCAGGGAACCTCCGCAATTTATGAAAGTAGGGACTGTTTTTTTTTTACTATGAAGGCCTCTTTTTCTTCCTGTAAACTCTATGTAGATGCCTTTTCCCTAAAAGCGTTTTAGGCTTTCTCTGGTAAGTTTTGGGTCAGACCAGAGGTCGCACTAACATTTTTCCAGAAGGGTAATAATACTCCTCTCACAATTTTTGAGGAGTATTTTTAACCCAGGAGGAGTACGAAATTTTCACTAATAAATGTATAACTCCCAGGCGTATATATAGTGTTAAGAGACATCTATTAATACAAGGAAAAAGTTACAGCTCCTGTTTTCTGTGCTTAAAAGGGTTTTCCCACAAATTCAAGTTAGGCCATATCCACGGGATAGGGTCTAATTTGAATTCTCAGGAAAACCCCTTTAGGGAGCATTCACACCTTTTTTATGCGTTTTTGACGCATCCAAAGGCTTCACATGTTGAAGTAACATTGGGTTTTAGCAAATGCAATGGAAACGCAATGTTACTTTAACATGTGATCAAGGTTGAAGCCTTTGGAATGCGTCAAAAACGCAATGCATCGTGTGAATGCGCCCTCAAATAGCAAGTATGTATTAAACGAGTGGTGCACAACATTTTTATGGTGTGTTCACACATGGCGTTTTCAAACACATAAGAACAGCTGAGAAGAGATTTGCATAATTACATTGCAGTCAACATTGTGTTAACAAAACGCATGCATCAACGCAATGTGGACAGCAATATAATTAGGCAAATCTCTTCTCAGCTGTTGTGATGCGTTTGAAAACGTATGTAATAACCTCACCCTTAGGGCGCTGTCCCACGTTGCGTTTGCAAACGCAGACAAAATTTTTTTTTTTTTTTAATACAGGGGCACATTTAGGGAGGAACACATAATATATGTGTTCCCTGCTTTTCTTTTATATAGATCACAGATAACATTGAACTAATGGTAAGAGCCCATTGGATCACTGTCATCAGTGATCTGTATACAGAGACCTGCAGAGAGGATGCACAGCACCTTCCCTGCAGCCTCTCACTGTATACAGGGGCTGCTGTGTCAGGGACCGATTATTATCAGTCCCCTGTCACAGTACACGATCGGGCTGTCACATAGACAGCACGATCCTGCTACTGGCTGTGTGCACGATCGCAAACCGATCAGGAGCACAGCCCCGGCAACAGATATCCCTCCCCCACCCCTCGCTTGGCTCCTCCATCTCTCACCTATCGCTCGGCTCCGCCCCCACCACCCGCTCGGCTCCGCCCCCACCACCCGCTCGGCTCCGCCCCCACCACCCGCTCGGCTCCGCCCCCACCACCCGCTCGGCTCCTCCATCTCTCGCCTATCTCTCAGCGCGGACGGTGAGCTGGAAGTCCCTCCCTGTCCTGCCTCCAGCGCTGCGATCCTGACATTTTGCTGCAAAATCTTTTGGTTGTCTTCAGACTTCATAATGCCCTGCACATGGTCAAGTAGTCCATTGACAGAGGCACCAAAGCAACCCCAAAACATCAGGGAACCTCCGCCATTTATGAAAGTAGGGACTATGAAGGCCTCTTTTTTTTCCTGTAAACTCTAGATGACTTTTCCCTAAAAGCGTTTTAGGCTTTCTCAGGTAAGTTTTGGGTCAGACAGTAGGTGTTCTCCTTATAGAGAGATTGCCAATTAAGACCACCTTAAAGGCATTTGGAGACTTAAAGCCATAGATGCTTCACTAGGGAATTCTGGGAAGTATACACATACTGTCTGATCCTAGTCAATCTTGTGATGAAATCTCTCGTAAATTTTTCTTTTCCGTCCACATCTAGGGATTTTAGCCACAGTGCCGTGGGCTTTAAACCTCTTGATGACACTGCGCACGGTAGACACAGGAACATTCAGGTCTTTGGAGATGGACTTGTAGCCTTGAGATTGCTCAGGCTTCTGCTTCCTCACAATTTTGATTGAGACAGTTCTTTGGTCTTCTTTCTTTTCTCCATGCTCAATGTGGTGGACACAAGGACATAGGACAGAGGTTGAGGCAACTCTAATCCATTTCATCTGGCTGCAAGTGCGATTTAGTTACTGCCACCACTTGTTATGTGCCACAGGTAAGTTACAGCTGCTGTTATTACACAAATTAGAGAAGCATCACATGATTTTTCAAACAGAACCAATACTTTTGCCCACCTGTTTTATGTTTGGTGTGAAACTATATCTAATTTGGCTTTTTGACAATTCTTTTTGTGGTTTTCCGTTGAAGATAATAATACCAAAGAATTTCTGATTGCAATCATTTTTTTGGAAAAAACTCAGTATTATCTGAGAGAATTGAAGGGGGCCAATACTTTTGTCCACCACTCTAAATGACTATCTTTGAAAAAAATCCATTACACAACTGTCAAATTACAGATCACACTAACTTCTCTGCTCTGTCTATGATATGACAGGGGCATATACCTCCACAGCTGCTCTACTAATACCGTCTGGTATCTAGACAGTACAAAAATAGATCGAGAAGGATGAAGAATTTAATCAAATAGCAATACAAATGCTGAGTGAACCTGGCCTTTATGACAAAATGAAAGGTGATTACATTTTTCAGTACTATTAAAGTTTCCTCCCCAGTCTTCATTTAGTGGTAGCTCTAATGTGAACCGGGCTATCATGCTTTTTCTTATTTTTACAAGAGGCCTGCAAATAATACAGACATTATGGGGCAGATCTATCATAAAGCAGGTCATTTGCTCACAATCATTATAGTGGTTAAAACCGAATGGTCTCATTTTGGCAAGTGAAGTGTTCATATAAGCAGTGGATTCCCGACTTTTTAGAGTGGATTTACAACATTTTGAAAGTCTGCAGTCCAATCTGCATCTATGACAAATCTGGAGTAAGTCAGAGGTGAAGGGCAGAAAGGGATGACTTACTCCTATCTAAGGAAAAACTGTCACAAATTGATCAATTGATTGATCCGAGTGTGGTAGGGGTGCAACCTTTTGTCTGATTTTGCATCATCTTGATAAAGTTATATTTCATAAATATGTATAAATCTGGACCAGGGCGCAAGCCACACCCACTTTTCAAGTGGATGATAAATGCGGCCCACTATTTTGCTACAATGATAAGATGATTAGATGAATTATGATGTGATGTGAAGATGCCAGACCTGCAGGGTGATCTCCGAGATGAACACATTCATTATAATAACAGCCTTCATCCAAACCTTTTAGACGGAACAGGAATGTATCGGATTAGTGTAAACAAAAGCGCTTTAGCTCCTGTTCTGATTATAAACAGTGACTTTTTGATACACCCCATCAGACATCTATGTACAGTGTAGATTTACCTCCCCTGAACCTGCTTTTATATTAGGGAACTATAGTACAAGCAATACAGATGTCCTAGCATATCTGTGCCCGTACACCTTAGATCCACAGCAATTATACCCATCCACCAGTACAGATGCCAGGGGTATTCCAGGAATGACCATAATTCACATTCAAATGGGTCATTAAAATATAAGCTAATATGAAATTTGTTATTTAAAAATGTGCTCACTTAGCAGAAAAATGCTGCTGGCATACACTGCAATGAAGAATTAAAATGCTACTGGCCCTTTAATCAGTTCTGTGATTTGTCACTCTGGAGGACACACAGGACAGGAGATGGACGAAGGTCACATGTCCACATCACATGTCCTGCACCTGTCTGGGCAGGTCATGTAATCATCACTATGTTTGGCTGTAGTCGGTTGCAGTGCATCCAGTATGGCCACTGTTATGGTGTGACCCATCTCAGTGAGGTGATGGCAGTTACACCCATCATTGCTATGGCAACAGTGCAGGATTCATCACTAGGAGCAGAGAATGAGAGGGAGGAGGAGTCACTGAGAATGGAAGATATCATGGGACTTGTAGTTGTAGTTATCTTGGAGATAACTCCGCCTACTTTAGCCCATAATATTTTGTCAATGATAAAAGCAAACTATTTAGGCTCTATTTTGTAATTAATGACATTGATTTTTGTTGTATACATTTATTTATAGCATTATGGGTATTTTATAATATTCCTGGAATATACCTTTAATCTTAATATTGAGAAAGAAAGAAGTGCCTGTATAGGCCACCTCTGGGATGGCTTATCTTCCATAAAATAAATGATCAACCATGTTGAAAGCAAAGTTTACCTGGGGGCGGGGCCAGGGGACCCACTCCTCTTATATCCACGGCCAGCGTATGATTGCCAGTCATAGTATAAATGGAATTATACAATTAACATATCTTTTTTTTCTTTAAAACTTTTTTTTTATTAAAAAAAAAAAGCTGTTTTGCCGTGTATGTGCTATTCTTTGGGGACTGGGGGGTGCTAAAAATGGGTCTCCTAGGACAGGTTCCCTTTAAAAGGGAACTAAAACCGAAGCACTTTTTTTTTCATTTTCAGAAATGAATACCGGAGATCATATACACGCAGTCCTCGGGTTACCTAAAGGTTCTTTGGTTTTGTACTTTAAAGTTGAATTTTATGTAAGTCAGAACAGTTTATTTTATTAATGTAGCTCCAGACAAAAATTTTTTTTGACCCTGTGATTAAATGCAGTTTTAAAATTTGTGCTGTTACGGGAACACAGGATTATAAATAAAACTTCATGACAGACACTTTCCAGCTGATCATTGCGCCTGGGATTAAAGTATAAAGCATCCAGAGCGCTCCCCAGAGAGGTCACAGTGGGCAGAGGGGTCCGTCTGTAAGTCCAAGTGTCCTTAAGTAGGGGGACGCCTGTACTAAAACTGCGACTGTTATAGCAGGACCTGGAGTAGATTTGTATGCAGGGCAGCCGCCCCACCAATGAAGGAGACTGTTGGGGTGCTCGTCAATGTTATTTGATGGAAAAAGGCATCTAGGCCATTCTTTGAAGCTCTCTGCTTTTGCGGGTAGTCTTGTTTCTCTTTTCTCTTATAGTGAGCAGTTATTCGGCAGTATATATTGATTAACTTATCCATGCCCAGTAAATAATTCCTTGTTATAAGCTATATGAAGTGATGAGATCTCCAGGGACTGTTTGTAAAGAGTTAAGTCATGAGAAAGTTATCATGCTGTCTTAGTTCGATCGTGCTGTCAGTGAGTATAGGACAGAAAAGCAGATTTGCAAAAAATGCCTTCAAAATGGAAGGGGAAGGGGAAGGACACCGGACATATTTCTTTATAAGTATATTACCAAAGTTTACTATAATTGTCTGTATTATTGTGTTTTAAAAGTTAAATGGTTGCCACAAGATTACCTACCATGGCTAAAAATGTTCTAGTATCATGTGTTAATACAGTTGAGGAAATAGACAAGCATGTCCATCATTTCAGGAAAGAGATTATGGGAAACAATTTTATAACATAACAAATCAATGTTATTTAGTGTGTAAAAAGCAATCTAGGCCCTTCTTGAAGCTCTTGCTGTCCCTGCTGTGTGACTAGTGCCTGAGGCAGGCTATTCCACAGATTTGACAGTTCTCATAGTAAAAAAAAGCCCTGTGCCCTGGATGATTAAACCTTGATTTCTCAAGATGGAGACAGTGCCCCCTCGTCTTCTATATAAATTCCTATGTCCCCTTGTAGTCTTTTCTTTCCAGACTAAAAAATCTAGTGTTTAATTTCCTACTTCGGAGACCCTCCATACCCCCTATCATTTTGGGCTCTTCGTTGAACCCTCTCCAGCTCTAGGGCACTCCTTTTAGGGCCGGAGCCAGAAACTGGACAGAATATCAAGGTGAGGCGGAACCAATGCCTTGTATAGTGGTAATATTACATCCCTATCACGAGAGTCCATACCACTTTTGATATGACAAGATCTACTCAACAAGGGGGACTCTCCCGCATTTACTCTCCCAAACATATGTTCCCTATGGATTATTAGCCACCTTAAATTTATCCACAGGACCTCATTGTCAAGTGGATGACCAAACATTAAGTTTGTCCAGTCCTGCGCCTATGAACATCTCCATAGACGTATTACTCTAGACAGTTTGTTGTATCTGCGAAAATAGACACAGTGCTATTAATTCCTACTTATTCTTAATAATATATTATATTGTAGTGGGCCAAGCACAAAACCCTGGGGCACACACACTATAACTGGTGGACCCTCTCAGTAGGAATCATGACCACAACTCTTTTGGATTACTATCCTTAGCCAGTTTTCAAATGCGCAAATGATTTTCTGCCAAAACCAATAGACCTTATTTTACCCATCAGGGTCTATGAGGGACAGTGTGTCAAGAATGCCTTTGCAAAGTCCAAGATCACAAGTGTCACAGCTGACCCCTCATCTAGGCATCTGTCACCTCTTCATAGAAGCGAGTCCGGTTAGTCTGACAACTTCTATCCTAGTAAAACCCCTGCTGACTGCCACTTAATACACTATTTGATGTCACATTATTCAGTATATAGACTTTACAACCTTCCAATATTTTCCCCACAATGGAAGTTAAGCTTACAGGCCTCTAATTGCCTGGCAAAGTTTTAGAGCCTTTTTAAATATTTGCCCATACATTTGCCTTGTGCAGTCACTTGGCACCACACCCAGACATTACGAAATCCCTGGAGATTTTAGACGAGTGGTTAGAAACAATAAACAGAAATGAGTTCTTCACGAAACTTCGGGTGTAACCCATCTGGTCCAGGAGCCTTGTACACATATGATTTATTGAGCTTAGATTGGTTCATGCTACATTCGACAGTCTAATAATTACAGAATGCATGACCCGACTGGACCACACCCACGTCATAAGTTCTTTCTTCTATTGATAATCAGAGCTTTGTTAGCTGTTTCTTTAAAGCCAAAACGGTTATTAGAAATATGCAATGAGGCTGAAGTGCTTTGGGATGTCATAGTAGAGCACCTGAAATTGCTGGTGTAGTGTGTGAGGCCTGCTGGAACATTTGCATGGTTTTTAACATGCAGCATGTGGAATGCGGTTTGTATGAAAACTTCTAATGTAAAATTCCACAGGCGGCTTCACCTGAGGCTAGCCCACAGGGAACTTGCCCCGTTCATTCCCGCCGCTAAAGGGGTTTTCTGGAATTACAACAAAGTGCCTTATTACCTAAAAAGAGTTTCTCCATGGGCCGTCTCCGGAAATTAAGCTCAGTCCTGTTTACTTAAATGAAGATGAGCTGGTAATACCCGAAAACCCTTGGACAATATCGGCCATTTATGAGAAGTCATATCCTGTGTCAAAGCTTTTGTGCGGACAAGCCATTAATACTCCATTTAGATTAGATATGGAGAGGGATAGGATTATTTCAGCATTACATAGTTATTTGTTTAAGGTCTGGAATAATATGGAAGAATATACTGTGTAAACTTGAACCCAGAACAGATTTCTATATAAGTACAAGGGACTGATCGAATCTCAAAGAAATTTGCTGCCCTTAAAAGGAAAAATAAATGGTGCCTAAATAGGCCTGTTTTTCTTTAAGGCCAGTTTCACCAGCCAGCAATTCTGAAATACTGCCAGCGCCACAGCTAATATCACATATCAATTCCACGAGGGTGAATGGGGATTTCTGCAGTCACAGGATGTAACCGTTACTTTGTAGGAACATGGAGAAAAAGCCCCATGATGTTTAATACTCGCCATCTGTACCTGCCACATATCATAGTGAGACATCATGCCACTGAAAACCATACGTCATTGTGCAAGGGTGCCTAGTAACCTCATTACCTTAAATCTTCTGAAGATAATATCAAAGACTTTATGTTTTTGAAGAAAATATTCTTGTAGAACAGTGGGTAAAAAAGTGGGTGCCAAAAAATTTGTAAGAGGCATAGATAGACTTCTGTGCACCAGAAACTCAAACATCTAAAACTTTCCAGTTCCTGGTTCAAATATTGTTTAACCCCAGAAATCTCAGGCAAAAAAAAAAAAGTTCCATTTTTTTTAACCCCTTCAAAGCTTTTCCAAATAGGGGATAATATCTTATATGCCAGGTGAGGAAGCAAAATGCAGGTGTCCAGGATGGCCCGTGGTGTATGGCATGGTTTATCTGGGGTACAGCGCCCACAGCCTTTTTTTCATACCTAGGCATCCTGAACGCCTGCATCTTGCCATTACTGACGTGTAATTGCGGGTGTCTGGAGAGGACTCACGGGCTCAGCCCTCTCTATACAAGGTGTTTTTTTTCAGCAAATTGCAGCAAACTCCCACCCACTAGCGTCAATTTTGGGTGTTAACTGTTGTTAAACTATTTGCGGTGCAGTAGCTAGTAAAAAGAAAAACCCGGTGTATGGGTGCGCCATCTGTTGACTGAGATGCTTCTCCGTGACACTCTATGTGGGGGAGCGACGATCTGTCACCATGACAGCCTCGTATGTCTGCGTAGACGGCAGGCTTCGCGTACGAGGGAGCACATCTACAAGGAGTTGCGCGCAGAATGTTTCTGGTAAGGGGAACAAAAGAGGCTACTGGGGTGTTGAGTAGACGCGGCCGTGTAGACTCGGCTCCAGCTACTCACACGCCCCAGAAGCTCTCATTAGAAATGACTATTAGCAAAATAAAAATCAAAAGATTGTGGGGACGTGGATTAGCCTTTTAAAGGGCTATCCTCAAGTCCTATAGATGTTACTACCACCTTTTATAGGTAAGATGTGGTGGTAGGTTCCCTTTTAAAGGTGTTCCCATTTAATGAAAATTATAAAATGTATACTTTCGTATTCGATCCTCTCGGTTTTCTAGATCTCTGCTTGCTGGTCATTTTTATAGAAAGCTTCTATGTAAATAAAACCAGGCACGGCACAGAGTGCAGCACGAGATATCTGGAGGTAAGTACAGATTTTTTTTTTTTATGCAAACCCACCCCCGGATCAGACACCCCTTTAAGCTAAGCTCACAATCTCACAAGATGGAGCCTAAAAGATCCCACTTAATTAAGCATAATTTTTCCAATTTTTTTTTTTTATTTATACACCAATATATATATATATTAACACATGCTATTAATTCTATATTAGGTCTGCAACCCCTTGAGCCCCTTGTCAAACACCATTGTGGTTGTGCCAGGTGTTCTTTAGTACAATGCACATAAGGAGGATGTCTAGTTTGTTTTTCCTGTGTTAGGTAGTATATTGATACCTTTCATGTATGAATCTGCGATCAATCATAAGAAATAATGACTTATTGTATGACCACAATTGTATATAGATTTTTTAGGATTTCGATTTTTTCTAAACATGTCCATCTAGACTAAGCTGTTTCTCCAGCCTACAATTTGAGTTTTGGATTATCTTGTGCTACTACGCATGAGTAATCTTTGTCTTGTAAATTCTATTATGTGGACCTCTTCTTCCTGTTGAAGGTTCTGCTACAGGTAGTGTTGGGAAAAAGTTGTCAGCAGGTATCAGCCAGCTCTAAGAGCCTGGCGGCGGTCATCATGGATCAGACACAGGGGGCTCATTTACTAAAGCCCCTGCGCCAGTTTTCTTTTGGACGCTGCAGCTTTTTTCCATTACTGTCCCTCTTCAATTGCTCATCACATGTTATTGGTTTTGACCATTACTTATGTCCAGTTGTCTTTAACCCCTTAAGGACGCAGGGTTTTTCGGCTGATTTCTCGATCTCCAACTTCAAAAAATCCATAGACCTTTTCATTTTTACGTGTACAGACCTGTGTGGAGGCGGTTTTTGTGGTACACAAATTTTACTTTCCCGTGATGTTATTTATTTTAACATGCCGTGTACTGCGAAGCTGAAAAAAAAATTCCAAATGTGGAAAAAATTGAAAAAACACGTTCAGTGCGTCGTTCTTGTGGGCTCCGTTTTTAGACTTTCACTCTTCGCTCCAAATAACATGCCTACTTTATCTTTGGTTCGGTCGCGAGTTCCGGGTGATACCAAATTATATATGGTTTTATTGTGTTTTAACATTTTCAAAAATTAAACGAATGTGTACAAAAAAGAAAAAAAAAATTTGCCACTTCTGAACGCTATTAACTTTTTCATCCTTTGGCGCATGGAGCTGTGTGAGGGGTCATTTTTTCGCGAAATGAGGCGAGTTTCATTGCTACGTTTTATATTTGATAGATCGGGCATTTTGGGCGTGGGATACCTAATATGTTTGTGATTTTTACTGTTTTATGTTTATATCGTTCTAGGAAAGGGGGGTGATTTGAACTTTAATATTTTATAAATTTTTTTATTTTTTAAACTTTTTTTTTTTTTTCTTTTTTTTTCATATTTTTAGACCATCTAGGGTACATTAACCCTAGATGGTCAGATCGCTCCTACATCTATATTGCATACATACAGATATATTGGAAATATATGGCATTTTGCAGGTCATACATACAAGAGCCACTGGCTCATTGTAACGAACCTGCACTAAGCCATTGTGCCTCGTGTCAAAAGAAGACCCGATGGCTACCATGGTAACCGATCGCCGCCCCCGATGACGCTGTGCCGGCGGGGTCGTAGAGAGGGTGTAATAGCCGCGATCGGGCAAGCACCGACCGCGGTTATTAGCGGTGGGGGGTTTGTGCAAAAATGCAAAAAACCCCCCACTCTGTATGAAGAGGACTCAGCCGTGAGCCCTCTTCATACATCCCTTATACCTCTGCGCCGTAATAGCTTAAAATGAAATCTACCACCAAAATACAAGCATGAATAAACAGGGGCACTTACTCATAGATTCAGGCCATGTGACTGTGGTAATTTTCTTATATTGAATCCAATGTCCTTCTTCTTTCTATAATTCAACTTAACATTAGCTAAAGACCCAAAGGGGGCATTACCAAAGCCCCTCCATTCTGCAGATTCACAGGCGCAATTACACTGCAGGAACATGTCTCCCTCTGTCCTCGGCACTCCTTCCCCTTCTTCCGATACCTAGCGATTAGCTGGTAGAGTGAATTGTCGGTACAACGCCTTGGTAACATCAGGAGTCCTTCATGCTCATTAGCAAATTGTAAAAGTTGATTTTAGAAGGATAGGATAACCAAATAAGACAATTAC
Organism: Engystomops pustulosus; assembly: GCA_019512145.1. NCBI lineage: Eukaryota > Metazoa > Chordata > Amphibia > Anura > Leptodactylidae > Engystomops > Engystomops pustulosus. Next base: position 234,447,203 of record CM033641.1, read on the forward strand.
CACAGTCACAAGTGCCTGGATCTGAGTAAGTACGCATTCACACGACGTTGGGGGACATATATAGGGCACAAGGCTATTACATTCCCACATAGGCAGGCGATGAGCACACGGAGCTATACGGAGCCATAGACAGGACATGTCCTTCCCGCCCCGTCTTACGGCACCATGCATCGCTATGGAGAGTGAGGGGTCACCCTCTCCTCGCTATCGCAGCGAACGCATGCCTGCTAGGCTATGGCCCAGGGCATACGTTGTGTGAATGCGGCCTAAAGTGTTCTGATTTCATTCATGAATAGTTTTAATGATGGATTTCCTTTAAGTGACCAAAGATTTATCACATTTTATAGGGTGGCATGGTTGTAAATTGATTGTAACATTATGTAGCATGTAGGGGTTAAGACAAATCTTCCCTAACTTGCTGACTCGCCAGTGTTGTAAACATTATGCTTTGGTGGGCATGCATGTGAGTATATATCCAGAGAACCGGCTCTGCTCAGTCTCTTTAGTGGGATAGATGAGCCATGTGCGCCTTCTGTGCCAGGATGTCTCTGTTGATGTTGTACTGTAGCAGCTGGGTTTTATGTAAATTGTTTGTCAGTCAGAGGTGAAGGCACGTCTCCACATTGTAAGCTGGTGACCACCCACCTCACTACTAATGTCCTTGAAGGCACTTTTATTTCTTGTTGTTCCTTCGCGTCAGCTGTCAGGCAAGAATTTCATGACTATCATGTTCCTGCAATGTGAAAAATCTGACATGAGGTCCTACAGGAAAATGAATGGCTGAAAATAAAAACATTGGACTGTTTTTTTATGCTGGCAACACTTCATATTGTCTGCATTTACTTATCTTGCGGCACCACAATATTAATCGCAATATACAACCTGCACAGGTGGGAAAACACATTGAGGCCTCATGCTCATAAAGGACCGAAGAATTGTCATTGCTTTCAAGATCGATCTTTTAAAGGGGCTTGTTCAGGCTGATCTGATGTTGGCTGTAGAGAGACGCAAACTGCATGCTGGGAAAGACCAGTTGCTGTGACAACCCTAAAACCGCCTAGCGAGTATCGAGCACCGGTCCTTTCTGGTTTCATGGAAACCCGTGCACAATAGTTGCCGGGATCAGGCAGTGCTAGGAGGAGTATGCACGACAGGCTATTTAAATGCCTAAGATTTCTACATCTACATGGAATTACACCGTCCAGAAGGGAAGAAGATGTTTCCTGTACTGGCCAAACGTTCCAAGTTCCAAGTCAGGATTGTTTAGATTATAAAAAAACGAGCCATTTTCTTCTGGTCCAGATCTGAAGGGGGGATCCAGGAATGAGGATTAGATGCCTCAATTTTGAATATTGTTAGCTATGGGCTTCCAACATTACAAAATTTGTGTTTGTATAAGGTGGCACAGTGCCCGTGGCATTTTTGTATGAAAAGGACTTCTTAAAATAGAGATTCTGGATCTGACCACTCCAGACAAGCCAATCTGATGCTAGAGAAGTGGGCTCGTCCTAAATAATACCACTTTTCATGGAAAGTAGGTAGCAAAAACAATGAGGGTCCCTGTAGTATGAGAAGAGGGCTGCTGATAAGGGTTAATAAAGGGGTGCCCTAAAAGTACACTTATTCCAGCTCCCCAGATGTGGTAACCCGTGGGAGTTTTCAGAGTATAATGACCCTAGTAAAGGTCTTTCAGCTCAATGCCAAGCATAGTAATGGGGTGCTCTGAGCTCCAGGAAATCATCTTCCAGTGCCCTTGTTTGGCATTTTGGTTCACTGTGTATAGTCCAGAACTGAGGATTTTGGAAACTTGTAAGATTTTCTGTAAGGATTCATTGTGGCTTTTTGTTTTCCTACAAACACACAACCACCATTCTACTTACTCGCATATATTTCATTTACAAGAACTACTTGGGTTTAGGAAGGTTAGAGCCAGGATACATAGATGGGAGGGTCATTGGCTGTTTATACATCACCAAAGACACATAAAAGTGCAATGCCAACGTCAGGCTGTGGGGGACCACTTTGCAGACCATTGTGTTGTAAGTTGATTCTGCACAAATATAGATAAAACCCATGCCTGACTTACCCCTCTGTCGCTAATACAACACTGATACTAGTCATGGGGCGGTCACTCTGACACGGTTTATCTTTTTATGTGTTCACAACCAGATGCATAGAATGAGAGGGAGGTAACAACAATCTTTTACTCATTAACTGACAGTGTAAACCGAAGCAAGACATTTGTTAATGTTTACACACCTCTCTCTTTCAGTAAATATCAGAGGTACAACGTACTGCAACCCAATCTTGTCAGGGTGCCACAACGGTCTGGCCGAGCCCGACACAAGGCATTGGAGGTGTTGGGTATTTCCGGTTAGTGTTAGCCAGCTAGCTAAAAACACTCCAATCAAACCATACGTATGAATATATTGTATTACCATTCCAAGGGATCTGTCATCAGGAGTGGAGTGTAACTCTGCAGTGGTTAGGCATGTTATAGAGCAGGAGGAGCATTATGACTGACTGAGGTAGGTGGTGGCCAAAGTATTGGCACCCCTGCAATACTTATTTCTCCCAGAGAATGATTGCAATGACAAATTCTTGGATAATTATTCTTCATTTATTTTGCTTGCACAGAGAGAGAATGAAAAAAAGTCAAATCATTGATCATTTTACACCAAACTCCGAAAATTGGTCCCGACAAAAGTATTAGCACCTTAGCATCTAACTTGGTAGCACAACCTTTAGACACAAATAACTGTGAACAAACCGCTTCCGGTAAACCATCATGAGTTTCTTACAATGCTCTGCTGTAGACCATTCTTCTGCTCCAGGTCCCTGAGATATGAAGGCGCCTTTCCAAATGCCATTGTGAGATCTATCCACAGGTGTTGTTTATATGGGATTCGGGTCTGGACTCATCGCTGGCCACTTTACAAGTCTCCAGTGCTTTCCTCAAAAACATTTTCTTGTTGCTTTTTGAAGTGTGTTTTGGGTCATTGTCCTGTGGAAGACCCATGACCTCTGAGGGACGAACATTTCTCCACTGGGCCTACATTTGCTGCAAAATCTTTTGGTTGTCTTCAGACTCATAATGCCATGCACATGGTCAAGAAGTCCCGTGCAGAGGGCACCAAAAGCAACCCCAAAACATCAGGGAACCTCCGCCAATTTATGAAAGTAGGGACTGTTTTTTTTTACTATGAAGGCCTCTTTTCTTCCTGTAACTCTATGTAGATGCCTTTTCCCTAAAAGCGTTTTAGGCTTTCTCTGGTAAGTTTTGGGGTCAGACAGAGGTCGCACTAACATTTCAGAAGGGTAATATACTCCTCTCACAATTTTTGAGGAGTATTTTAACCAGGGGAGTAGCAATTTTCACTAATAAATGTTTTAACTCCCAGGGTATATATAGTGTTAAGAGACCATCTATAATACAAGGAAAAGTTACAGCTCCTGTTTTCGGCTTAAAAGGGTTTTCCCACAAATTCGGTTAGGCCAATCACGGGATAGGGTCTAATTTGAATTCTCAGGGAAAACCCCTTTAGGGAGCATCACAACCTTTTTTATGGTTTTTGACGCATCAAAGGCTTCACATGTGAAGTAACATTGGGTTTAGCAATGCAATGGAAACGCAATGTTACTTTACATGTGATCAAGGTTGAAGCTTTGGAATGCGTCAAAAACGCAATGCTGGTGAAGCGCCCTCAAATAGCAAGTATGTATTAAACGAGTGGTGCACAACATTTTATGGTGTGTTCACACATGGCGTTTTCAAACACATAAGAACAGCTGAGAAGAGATTTGCATAATTACATTGCAGTCAACATGTGTTAACAAAAACGGCATGCATCACCGCAATGTGGACAGCAATAATATAGGCAAATCTCTTCTCAGCTGTTGTGATGCGTTTGAAAACGTATGTAATAACCTCACCCTTAGGCGCGTCCCACGTTGGTTTGGCAAAGAGACAAAGGCGCCCACGGGGCGGTCCGATCGCATCAACGTTTCTATGGAAACGCCTGCGATCGGGTACGAGCCGCCTGTGTTTTGCGTTAAATTAATGCAATTGCACCCAGGGCTCGTTCCGATCGCAGGGTTTCCATAGAACCGCCGATGCTATCGAATGCGGACCACTGGTGGGCGCGGGTTTGTCTGTTGTTTGCAAACGCAACGTGGTAAGCGCCCCAGGTACATTAACCACTACCATATGGGGGCGTATGTAAAACACAAAGCTTGGGCTGTACATATGTCCCCAATAGATGGCCACACAGAGTGATACGCTCAGTGACATGTCTCTCCCCGTGTTACGGCCAGTACCCAATGCATTTCAATGGAGAGGGTCGGGGTCACCTCTCCTCCTCTCATGGTGAAGAACGTACGCCTGCCTGGCTCGGCCTGGGGGCATACGTTTGTGTGAATGCAGCCTATTGTCTACCCAGTGGACTATGGCTGACGGCGGGCCCCACGACCAGTCTGGGGCTGATGCTGCTGAAATTTTATTAAATTCGGTTTCTGCGGTTTGGGACATAACCCTTTTTTTTTTTTTTCATTATACAGGGGGCACATTTAGGAGGACACATAATATATGTGTTCCCTGCTTTTCTTTTATAGAGACAGATAACAGTGATCTAATGGGTTAGAGCCCATGGATCATGTCATCAGTGATCTGATACAGAGACACTGCAGAGGAGATGCACAGCACCTTCCTGCAGCCTTCACTGTATACAGGGGCTGCTGTGACAGGGACCGATTATTATCAGCTCCCCTGTCACAGTACCCAATGGGCTGTCAACATGACAGCACGGATCCGTACTGGCTGTGTGCACGATCGCACACACGATCAGGAGCAAGCCCGCGAAACGAGCTTCCCTCCCCACCCTGCTCGGCTCCTCAATCTCTCACCCACTCGCTCGGCTCGCCCCCACCAACGCGCTCGGGCTCGCCCACCACTCGCTCGGCCCCGCGGGAGAGGCACGGACGGGAGCTGGAAGTCCCTCCCTGTCCTGCCTCCGCCACTTCAGCGGCTGCGATCCTGCAGAGAATATCTTGCAGGATCGCAGCCGGCGTGTCACCGCTTGGAAGCTGGCAGCTCACAGGAATTCACCAAGCGTATTATACGCTTGGTGATTTTTCTGGGGAGGAAATCAGGCCTCTAAAACGAGTCTATGACCGTTGTAGAGCGTTATCGCGACCTCTGGGTCAGACAGTAGGTGTTCTCCTTATGGAGAGATTGCCATAAGAAATTAAGGCCACCTTAAAGGCATTTGGAGACTTAAAGGGGTATTCTCATCTGGGCACTCACATTCAGTTTGATTCATTGCATTAATAAAAATTTCTTCAATAGATGTATTAAAAAAAAATGTTCCGTGTGAAGATAATTTTCATAGATGTAGTGATATGGTCCATAGAGAACGAGATGGCTTCCTCGGATACGACCACCTCTGCTGGATGGATTGCACAAATAAAACAAAATGTTTTTGTATATGAAATATCGAGAATAATAATGTCTTGCAGCCGTCCTGTGGTAATGATGTGAATCCTGGTGGTCAGGCAGGGTCAATAGCGCAGTCTGGCCCTGCTGCCTAAATGTGACGTGGTCGCAACCGAGGAAGCCATTCGTTTCTAAGGGGAAACATGGCTCTATGTTTATGGGAAAATTATCTTCACACAGAAACATTTTTTTTTAATAACATCCAATTGAAGAAATGTTTATATGAAGATTAATGAAAAGAAACGTGAATGCGGAGACGAGAATACCCTTTAAAGCCATAGATGCTTCACTAGGGAATTTTAAGGGAAGTATACACATACTGTCTGATCCTAGTCATCTGGTGATGAAATCTTCGTAAAATTTTCTTTCCGTCCACATCTAGGGGATTTAGCCACGTGCCGTGGGCTTTAAACCTCTTGATGGACATGCGCACGGTAGACACAGGAAAATTCAGGTCTTTGGAGATGGACTGTAGCCTTGGATTGCTCAGGCTTCTGCTTCTCACAATTTTGATTGAGACAGTTCTTTGGTCTTCTTTTATTTTCTCCAGCTCAATGTGGTGGACACAAGGACATAGGACAGAGGTTGAGGCAACCTCTAATCCCATTTCAACTGGCTGCAAGTGCGTATTAGTTACTGCCCACTTGTTTGTGCCACAGGTAAGTACAGGTGCTGTTGGTACACAATTAAAGCATCCATGATTTCAAACAGTGCCATACTTTTGCCCGCCTTGTTTTATGTTGGTGTGTGAACTTGGCGTTTTGACAATTTCTTTTGTGTGGTTTTTCATTTAAGAGCTAATACCAAAGAATTTCTGGATTGCAATAATTTTGGAAAAAACTGACAGAATATCTGACAGAATGAAGGGGGCAATACTTTGTACCCCCACTCTAAATGACATCTTTGAAAAAAATCCATTACAGAACTGTCTCAAATTACAATCACACTAACTTCTCTGCTCTGTCTATGATATGACAGGGGCTATATACCTCCACAGTTGCTCTACTAATACCGTCTGGGCTATCTAGACAGTACAAAAATAGATAGAAGGATGAAGAATTTAATCAAATAGCAATACAAATGCTGAGAGGAAACTGGCCTTTATGACAAAATGAAAGGTGATTACATTTTTCAGTACTATTTAAAGTTTCCTCCCCAGTCTATTTAGTGGTAGCTCTAATGTGAAACGGGCTATCATGCTTTTTCTTATTTTTACAAGAGGCCTGCAAATAATACAGACATTATGGGGCAGATTATCATAACGCAGGTCATTTGCTCACCAATCATTATAGTGGTTTTTGAGCAATTAAAGATGGTCTCATTGGCAAGTGAAGTGTTCATATAAGCAGTGGATTCCGCTTTTAGAGTGGATTTACAACATTTTGAAAGTCTGCAGTCCCATCTGCATCTATGGACATCAGGAGTAAGTAGAGTGAGGGGCACAGTAGAGAAAGGAACGGATGACTTACTCCTATCTAGGAAAAACTGTCACAAATTGATCAATTGATGTGTCAGTGGTGGTAGGGGTGCAACCTTTGTCTGATTTTGCATCATCTTATAAGTTATATTTCATAAATATGTATAAATCTGGACCAGGGCGCAAGCCACACCCATTTTCAAGGGATGATAAATGGGCCACTATTTCGCTACAATGATAAGATGATTAGATGAATTATGATGTGATGTGAAGATGCCAAGACCTGCAGGGTGATCTCCGAGATGAACACATTCATTTATAATAACAGCCTTCATCCAAACCTTTTAGACGGAACAGGGATGTATCGGATTAGTGTAAACAAAAGCGCTTTAGATCCTGTTCTGATTATAAACAGTGACTTTTGATACACCACATCAGACATCTATGTACAGTGTGATTTACCTCCCTGAAACCTGCTTTATATTAGGGAACTATAGTACAAGCAATACAGATGTCCTAGCATATCTGTGCCGTACACCTTAGATCCACAGCAATTATACCCATCCACCAGTACAGATGCAACTATGCTTAAAGGGGTTTCCGAGAAATGACCATAATTAACATTAAAATGGGTCATTAAAATTTAAAAATTTGCTCCCCTTAGCAGAAAAAAGCTGTGGCATACACTGCAATGAAGAATTTAAATGCATACTGGCCCTTAATCAGTTCTGTGTGATTTGTCACTTGGAGGACACACAGGACAGGAGATGAGGACGAGGTCACATGTCCACATCACAATGTCCTGCGAACCTGTCTGGGGCAGGTCATGTAATCATCACTATGGTTTTGGCTGTAGTCGGTTGCAGTGAATCAGTATGGCCACTGTTATGGTGTGACCCATTCAGTGAGGTGATGGCAGTTACACCCCTCATTGCTATGGCAACAGTGCAGGATTATCTAGGAGCAGAGAATGAGAGGGAGGGAGGTCACTGAGAATGGGAAGATATCATGGGACTTGTAGTTGAAGATACTTGGAGATACTCGCCTACTTTAGAAAGCCCATAACATTTGTCAATGATAAAAGCAAAACTATTTAGGCTCTATTTTGTAATTAATGACATTGATTTTTTGTGTATACACTTATTTATAGCATTATGGGTATGTTTTAATATTCCTGGGAATATACCTTTAATCTGAAAAACATTGAGGAGAAAAGAAAGAAGTGCCTGTATAGGCCACCTCTGGGATGGCTTATCTTCCATAAAATAAATGATCAACCATGTTGAAAGCAAAGTTTACCTGGGGGCAGACCCAATGCAATCTATAAGTTACCCCTTATCTTGTGTAACATTGATCGGGCAATGCTTAAAAAGGGAACCTGCCACCATATTTTCACAAATACAGCTAGTGACAGGTTCCCATAGAGCCCTATTAACTAACTGACATGCTTCTTTTAGCTCAAAATTGTTTCCCTTAAATCCCCATAAATCAAATTTATGTTATATTACCTGACATCAGAGGGGGCATGTCCTGCCCGCACCATCCCATTTTCTCCTCCCTATGTCCCATGCCTCTTCTTAGCATTCAGCACTTAATGTCATGTGACCAGGGTGATGTCATCTGAGGTCCTTAACCTAGTTAAGTTTGCAACATCAAACCCATGCATGTATCTGATCACATGAAATCACAGCGTGCTTCCATGGAATTTTACTCCTCCCATGCCTCCATAAAGGCATGCTGTGATTTCATGTGATCAAATACATACATCGAGTAGATGTTGCAAATGTAACTGGGTAAAGGACCTTAGATGACATCACCCTAGTCACATGACATGAAGTTCCCAGTGATGTAACAGTCCCACACAGCAGCATGTCCTAGCAGTAGGACAGGTAGGCAGGGCAATGCAAGTACATTTTAAGCAGTGTATTTGAATTGGATGCTACATATGGTGAAACATGTACTGCAAATCAGCAAAATACATTTTTTTACACATAAGGGGACTGTCTTAGTTTAGTTTTTTCGGTGATAGTGTAGTATATGATATTCCTTATCTGTATGAATCTGCGTCCCTCATAAGAACATAATGACTTCATTGTTGACCACCAATTGTATAATTTTTTAGGATTTCGATTTTTCTAAACACTGTCTCCAGTCTCAGACTTTCTACAGCTCGTACTGTAGTCCTAGGCTACAATTTAGTTTGAATCCACTAGCATGGAGTATCTTTGTTTGTCAAATTCTATAATGTGGACTCTTTCTCCTGTTGAAGGTTCTGTAAGGTAGTGTTGGGAAAAAGTGTCCGCAGGATCAGCCAGCTCTAAGAGCTGGCGAGGCGGTCTCATGAGCGACACAGGGGGCTCATTATCTAAAGCCTGCGGCCTAGGTTTTCTTTTGGACGCTGCAGCTTTTTTGCATTACTGTCCCCTTCAAGTTCGCACATGTATGTGGTTTGTGACCATACTTATGTCCAGTTTGCTTTAACCCCTTAAGACGCAGGGTTTTTCGAGCTATTTCTCGTCTCCAACTTCAAAAAATCCATAGACCCTTGTTCTTCATTGTGACGTGATACAGCACTGTGTGGAGGGCTATTTGTCTGTAACAAATTTCTTCCCGTGATGTTATTTATTAACATGCGTGTACTGCGAAAGCTGAAAAAAAAAATCAAATGTGGAAAAAACATTGAAAAAACTCGTACGTGGTCCTACGGTTCTTGTGGGTCCGTGTTACGATTCACTCTTCGCTCCAAATAACATGCTATTTATTTTGGTAGTCCCCGGTGGTCCTCCCGGTTCGCGGTGTACCAAATTTATATAGGTTTTAGGTGTTTTCAATACCTATTTCAACATTAACCCGATGGTCCACAAAAAGCAAAAAAACACCATCTTGCCTCTTTGACGGCTTCTAACTGTTATCTTTGGCGAGGAGCTGTGTGTGAGGGAGTCATTTTTTCGCGAAATGAGGCGAGTTTCATTGCTACCGTTTATATTTTGATTTAGATAGGGCATTTGGGCGTGGACGATACCTAAATTGTTGTGATTTTACTGTGTATACTGTTTATATCGTTCTGGGAAGGTGGGGTGAATTTGAACTTATAATATTTTATAAGTTTTTTATTTTTTAAACTTTTTTTTTTTTTCTTTTTTTCTTTCACTTTTTAGACCTATCTGGGTACAGTAAGCTAGTGGTCAGATCGCGCCGACCATCTATATGCAATAATACAGATATGAGAATATATGGCATTTTGCAGTCATACATCAATGAGCCCTGGCCTCATTGTAACGAAACCTGCCTAAGCCTATGTAGCCTCGGTCCAAAAGAGACCCGATGTCTACCATGGTAAACCGATCGCCGCCCCCGATGACTGACGTGTGCCGGTCGGTAACGTGAGAGGGGTAATAGCCGCGATCGGTGCAAAGCACCGACCGCGGTTATTAGCGGGGGGGGATTTGTGCAAACATGCAAAAAACCCCAACTCGGTGATGAAGGGCTCAGCCGTGCGCCCTCTTCATACATCCCTATATAACCTCGAGCGCGTAGATAGCGTTAAAACTGAAACATACCACCAAAACTACCAGCATAGAATAAACCAGGGGCACTTACCTATGATTCAGGCTCAATGGACTGGGGAACTTTTCTTATTGAATCAATGTCCTTCTTTTTCTATAATTCAATTCGAACATTAGTGTAAAGACCCAAGGAGGCATTACAAAGCCCCTCCATTCGGCAGATTTCATCAGGCATTTCACTTGCAGGAACATGTCTCCCTCTGTTTCACTCGGCATCTTTCCCCTTTTCGAGTTACATAGCGATTCAGCTGTAGAGTGAATTGTGGTACAAGCACCTTGGTAAACTCAGGAGTCCTTCATGTCCTATTGCACATAATTGTAAAAGTTGATTTAGAAGGATAGGATAACCAGATATAAGACAATTACCACAGTCACAAGTGCCCTGGATCTGACGTAAGGTACGCATCACAGAGTTGGGGGACATATTAGAAGGCAAAGGTATTGACATTCCCACATAGGCAGGCGATGAGCACACGGGCTATACCGGAGCCATGAAAGGACCTATGTCCTTCCACGCCGCGCTCTTACGGGCACCATGATCGCTATGGAGAGCGAGGGGGTCACCCTCTCCTGCTATCGCACGCGACGCAGCCTGCTTAGGCTATCTGGCCCAGGGCATACGTTGTGTGAATCGGCCTAAGTGTTCTGATTAGTCATGATAGATTTTAATGATGGATTTCCTTTTAAGTGCCAAAGCAATATCCACATTTTATAGGTGGCATGGTTGTAAATTGATTGTAACATTATGTAGATGTAGGGGTTAAGACACAAAATCTTCCTAACTTGCCTGCTCGCAGTTGTAAATATGCTTTGGATGGGCAGTGTGAGTATATATCCAGACGGCTCTGCTCAGTAGCTTTAGTGGGATAGGATGAGCCTTGTGCCGCCTTCTGTGCCAGGATGTCTCTGTTGATGTTCGTACTGTAGCAGCTGGGTTTTATGTAAATTGTTTGTCATCAAGAGGTGAAGGCACGTCTCCACATTGTCAGCTGGTGACCTACCCACCTCATACTAATGTCCTTGAAGGACTTTTATTTCTTGTTGCTTCCTTCGCGTCAGCTGTCAGGCAAGAATTTCGATACTATCATGTTCTCTGCAATGTGAAAAATCTGAAAGAGGTCCCCTACAGGAACTGAAGTGCTGAAATACAAAAACACAACATTGGGGGGATGTTTTTTTATGCTGGCAACATTCATCATTGTCGTGCATTTACTATCTGCGGCACCACAATATAATCAGCACTATACAACCTGCCACGGTGGGAACAAACATTGAGGGCCTCTGCTCACTAAAGGACCGGACAATGTCATTGCTTTCCAGACGAGTCTTTATACAGGGGCTTGTTCAGGCTGATCTGCATGTTGGCTGTAGGCAGACGAAATCCCATGCTGGGAAGACCAGTTGGGTGACAAACCTACCGCCTAGCGAGTATCGAGCACCGGGTCCTCTTCTGGTTCACTGGAAACCGTGCACAACTAGTTGCCGGGTATCAGGGCCAAGGTGCGATCGAGGAGTATGCGCGACGAAAGCTATAATGACTAAATTTCTACAGCTACTATGCTGAATTACACCGTCCAGAAGTGGCAAGAAGATGTTTCCTGTACTGCAAACGGTCAAGTCCACAGTCAGGATTTGTTTAGATTATAAAAAAACGAGGCCATTTTCTTCTGGCCAGATTCTGAAGGGGGGATCCAGGAAGAGGATAATGGCCTCAATTATTGAAATATTGTTAGCTATGGGCTTCCACACATTACAAAATTTTGGTTTGTAGTAAGGTAGGACCAGTGCCCTGGCATTTTTGTATGAAAGCAAGGACTTCTTAAAAATAGAGATTCTGGATACTGACACACTCCAGAAGCCATCTGATGTCTAGCGAAGTGGCTCGTCCTAAAAAACCGACTTTCATGGAAAGATGGTATGCAAAAACGAATGAGGGTCCCTAGTACTGAGACCGAGGTGCTGATAACAGGGTTAATAAAGGGTGCCCTAAAGTAGCACCTATATCCAGATCCACCAGAATTGTCGGTAACCCGATGTGGAGTTTCCAGAGTTAATGACCCTTAGTAACACTGTTCAAGCTCAATCGCTAGCATAGTAATGGGCGTGCTCTGAGCTCCCAGGAAATCATCTTCCAGTTGCCCTGTTTGGCATTTGGTTCCTGTGTATAGGTCCAGACATTGAGGATTCATTGGACATTGTAGATTTTCTGTAAGATAACTTGGTGGCTTTGTGTGTGTTCCTACAACACAACCACCATTCTACTACGCATATATTTCGTTTACAAGAACTACTTGGGTTTAGGAACAGGTTAGAGCCCAGGATACCATAGATGGGAGGGTCATTGGCTAGTTTATACATCACCAAAGGACACATTAAAAGTGCAATGCCAAGGTCAGGCTGGTGGGGAGACCACTATTGCAAGACCATGTGTTATAGTTGATTCTGCACAAAATAGAGATAAGAACCCATGCCTGACTTACCCCTCTGGTCTAATACAAACTGATACTAGTCTGGGGCGTCACTTGCACGGTTATCTTTTTATGGTTCAAACCAGAGCATAGAATGGGCCGCCCGCGATCGGTAACAACAAGCTCTTTTGCCATTACATGACCAGTGTAAACCGAAGCAAACATTTGTTAATGTTTACACACCTTCCTCATTCAGTAAATATCAGAGGGCTACATCGTACTGCCCATCCATTGTAGCGGTGCCCACAACGGGTCTTGGCCGAGCCCGGACACCAAGGCACTTGGCAGGTGTTGGGTATTTCCGGTTAGGTGTTAGCGCAGCTAGCTACACCACTCCCAATCAAACCATTACGATGCAATATTGTGATTCCATTCCAGGGATCTGTCTCAGGAACGTGGAGGGTCTCTGCAGTGGTACGCATGTTATAGAGCAGGAGAGCATTATGACTGACTGAGGTAAGGTGGTGGCCAAACAAGTTTGGCACCACTGCACATACTTATTTTTCCCAAGAGAATGATTTGCAATGACAATTCTTGGTAATTAATCTCTTCATTTATGTTGCTTGCACAGGAGAGAGATGAAAAAAGTCAAATCATTGATCTTTTCACCAAACTCCCGAAATTGGTCCGACAAAAACGTATTAGCACATTTAGACATCTACTTGGTAGCACACTTTAGACCAAACTAACTGTGAACAACGCTTACCGGTAACATATCATGGTTTTTACACTGCTCTGCTGTAGACCATTTTCTGCCCAGGTCCCTGAGAATGAAGGCGCCTTCGCAAAATGCCATGTGAGATCATCTCACAGGGTTGTTTCAGGGTTCGGGTCTGGATCATCGCTGGCACTTTACAAGTCTCCAGTGCTTTCCTCAAAAACATGTTTTCTGTTGCTTTTTGAAGTCGTGTTTTGCGGTTCATGTCTGACTGGAGACCCATTGACTCTGATGGCGAACAAGTTTCTCCCACTGGGCCTTACATTTTGCTGCAAAATCTTTTGGTGTCTTCGAATCATAATGCCTGCACATGGTCAAGCCCGTCCGAGGGCACCAAAGCAACCCCAAAACATACGGGAACCTCCGCAATTATGAAACAGGGACTGTTTTTTTTTACTATAAGGCCTCTTTTCTTCTTGGTAACGTCTATGTAGATGCCTTTTCCCTAAGCGTTTTAGGCTTTCTCTGGTAAGTTTGGGTCAGACCAGAGGTCGCCTAACATTTTTCCACGAAGGGTAATATACTCTCTCACAATTTTTTGAGGGAGTATTTTACCAGGAGGGTGCAACATTTCACTAATAAATGTATTAACTCCCAGGGCGTATATATAGTGTTAAGAGACCATCTATTAAACAAGGAGAAAGTTTACAGCTCCTGTTTTCGGCTGTTAAAGAGGGTTTCCCACAAAATTCCGTGAGGCCATATCACGGGGATGGGGTCTAATGTGAAAATCTCAGGGAAAACCCTTAGGAGCAGTTCACACCTTTGTTATGGTTCTTTGACGCATCAAAGGCTTCACATGTTTGAAGTAACATTGGGTTTGCAATGCAATGGAAACGCAAGTTACCTTACATTGTGATCAAGGTTGAGACTTTGGAATGCGTCAAAAACGCAATGATCGTGGAATGCGCCTCAAATGCAAGAGGTAGTTTTTAAACGCGGTTGGTGCCAACATTTTATGGGTGTTCTACACATGGCGTTTTAACAAACATAAGAACAGCTGAGGAAGAGAGTTGCATACATTACATTGCAGTCAACAATGGTGTTAACAAAAACGACATGCATCACCGCAATGTGGACAGCAATATAATTAGGCAGATCTTTCTAGCTGTTGTGATGCGTTTTGAAAAGTATATGTATAAACCTCACATTAGGCGCGATGTCCCTAGTTTGGTTTTTGTCCAAAACGAGACACGATGGCGCCCACGGAGGCGGTCCGATCGCAGTCACGTTTCTATGGAAACGCTGCGATCGGGTACGAGCCGCTGTGTTTGCGTTAAATTAAGCAATGCACAGAGGCCGTTCCGATCGCAGGCAGTTTCCATAGAACGCCGATGCTACGAATGGGACCACCTGGGGGCGCGGGTTTGTCTGTGGTTGCAAAACGCAACGTGGTATAGCGCCCAGGCTCATTCACACGCCATGTGGGGGCGTATGTAAAAACAACAGCTTGTGGCTGTACATAGTCCCCAATAGATGGCCACACAGAGTGATTACCGCTCAGTGACATGTCTCTCCCGTGTTACGGCAGTACCCAAGCCATTCATGAGAGGGTCGGGGTCACCTCTCCTCCTCTCATGGTGAGAACGTACGCCGTGCCTGCTCCGGCCTGGGCGGGCATTACGTTTGTGTGAATGCTGCCTATGTGTCTACACTCTAGTGGGCGGCGACTCAGCTGGGCTGACTGGATTTTTTTTCGGCTGCGGTGAAACCCTGATTCTTCTCCTAACGAGGAAGAGTCACAATGGGCATCAAAAGGCTAGTGTTGAATTGCTTTCTTACGTATCAATGCAGAAATTTGACTTAATGGGTTCCGACGTAGGTGAGCCTAACCCTTTTTGGTCATTCATCATGATTTGCTGTATCAGGGGACGCAGTTAGGAAGGAGCACATAGTCAATGCATGTTACAGCGCAGCTTCTTTTCCATAAGAGTACGATAACAGGAGTTCTAAGGAGAAGCCGAGGCATCGATGCATCAGTGATCAGTATCGACGACTTGCAGGGTGCACGCCCCTCTCCCTCCTGCTAATCGCGGCTATCACTGATGACAGTATGGTGGCTTGGCGCCAGACAGACAGGGCACGCCCCGCGATACGACGTATCGCCTCCCCACATCCCATGGGCGTCAGGTGACGAGCGGGATCCGTCGCTCTGCCATGCCACGATCGGACACCTCCGACTCGAGTGGTGACGCCCCCCACCCAGCTCGGATCCTCGGAACTCCGTCCACTACTCGCTCGGTCGCCCCCAGAAAAAAGAGGCGCGGCGTGGGCGGTGCCCAGCACCGGCCGGCGCGGGACGAGCACGGGAACGAATGAAGTGAAAAGAGGTGACAAGTCCTCCCTGTCCTGCCTCCAGCCACTCAGCGGCTGCGATCCTGCAGAGAATATCTTGCAGGATCGCAGCCGGCAGTGTACCGCTTGGAAGCGGCAGCTCACAGGAAGATCCAAGCGTATTTATACGCTTGGTGATTTGTTCTGGGGAGGTAAATCAGGCCTCTAAAACGCGTCTATGACTCGCGTTGTAGAGGCGTTATCGCGACCTCTGGGTCAGGACAGTAGGTGTGTCTCCTTATGGAGAGATTGCCATAAGAAATTAAGGCACATTAAGGCATTTGGAGACTTAAAGGGTGATTTCATCTGGGCACTCCATTCAGTTTGATTATTGCATTAATAACATTCTTCAATTAGATGTATTAAAAAAAAGTTCTGTGTGAAGATAATTTTCCATAGATGTAGTGATATGGTCCCATAGAACGAGATGGCTTCCTCGGATACGACCACCTCTGCTGGATGGATTGCACAATAAAAAAATGTTTTTGTATATGAAATATCTGAGAATAATAATGTCTTGCAGCCGTCCTGTGGTAATGATTGCTGAATCCTGGTGGTCAGGCAGGGTCAATAGGCATCTGGCCCTGCTGCCTAAATGTGACGTGGTCGTAACCGAGGAAGCCATTCGTTTCTAAGGGAAACATGGCTTTTGTTTATGGGAAAATTATCTTCACACAGAAACATTTTTTTTTAATAACATCCAATTGAAGAAATGTTTAATATGGAAGATTATTGAAAATGAAACGTGAATGCCGAGACGAGAATACCCTTTAAAGCCATAGATGGTTCACTAGGGAATTTTGGGAAGTATACACATACTGTCTGATCCTAGTCACTCTGTGATGAAATCTTCGTAAATTTTTCTTTCCGTCCACATCTAGGGATTGTAGCCACAGTGCCGTGGGCTTTAAACCTCTTGATGACACTGCGCACGGTAGACACAGGAAAATTCAGGTCTTGGAGATGGATTGTAGCCTTGAGATTGCTCAGGCTTTCTGCTTTCTCACAATTTTGATTGAGACAGTTCTTTGGTCTTCTTTTCTTTTCTCCAGCTCAATTGGTGGCACAAGGAATACGGACAGAGGTTGAGGCACCTCTAATCCATTTCACTGCTCTGCCGTACGTTACGTACTGCCCCCCTTGTTATGTGCCCACAGGTAAGTCAGGTGCTGTTGTTCCACAATTAGAGCATCCATGATTTTCAAACAGTGCCAACTTTTGCCCGCCGTTTTATGTTGGTGTGAACTTGGCTTTTGACAATTTCTTTTGTGGGTTTCATTTAGGCTAATATACCAAGCATTTCTGTTGCAAATATTTTTGGAAAACCTGACCAGAATTATCTGACAGAATTGAAGGGGGCCAATCTTTTGTCCCCCCCTCTAAATGACCTACTCTTTGAAAAAAATCATACACGCCCTGTCCTTCAGCTCACACTAACTTCTCTGCTCTGTCTATGATATGACAGGGGCATTACTCCCCCGTTGCTCCTACTCCGTCTGGTCTCTGACAGTACAAAAATAGATCGAGAGGATGAAGAATTTCAAATAGCAATACAAATGCTGAGTGGACCTGGCCTTATGACCAAATGAAAGGTGATTACATTTTTCCGTACTATTTAAAGTTTCCTCCCCAGTCTTCATTTAGTGGTAGCTCTCTAGTGACACGGGCTATCATGCTTTTTCTTATTTACAAGAGGCCTGCAAATAATACAGACATTATGGGGCAGATCTATCCTAAAGCAGGTCATTGCTCCCAATCATTATGTGGTTTTTTAACCAATGGTCTCACTTTTGGCAAGTGAAGTGTTCATATAAGCAGTGGATTCCACTTTTGAGTGGATTTACAACATTTTGAAAGTCTGCAGTCCCATCTGAATCTATGACAAATCTGGAGTAGTCAGAGGTGAAGGGCAGAAAGGGATGACTTACTCCTATCTAAGGAAAAACTGTCACCAAATTGATCAATTGTGATCCGAGTGTGGTAGGGGTGCAACCTTTGTCTGATTTTGCATCATCTTGATAAAGTTATATTTCATTAATATGTATAAATCTGGACCAGGGCGAAGCGCACACCACATTTCAAGTGGATGATAAATGCGGGCCACTATTCTTGCTACAATGATAAGATGATTAGATGAATTATGATGTGATGTGAAGATGCCAGACCTGCAGGGTGATCTCCGAGGATGAACACATTCATTATAATAACAGCCTTCATCCAAACCTTTTAGACGGAACAGGAATGTATCGGATTAGTGTAAACAAAAGCGCTTTAGTCCTGTCTGATTATAAACAGTGACTTTTGATACACCACATCAGACATCTATGACAGTGTAGATTTACCTCCCTGAAACCTGCTTTTATATTAGGGAACTATAGTACAAGAATACAGATGTCCTAGCATATCTGGCGCCGTACACCTTAGATCCACAGCAATTATACCCATCCACCGACGATGCCACTATTGCTTAAAGGGTATTCCAGAAATGACCTAATTCACATTAAAATGGGTCATTAAAATTTAAAATTGCTCCCCTTAGCAGAAAAATGCTGCTGGCATACACTGCAATGAAGAATTAAAATGCTACTCGGCCCTTTAATCAGTTCTGTGATTTGTCACTTGGAGGACACACAGGACAGGGATGGACGAAGGTCACATGTCCACATATACATGTCCTGCACCTGTCTGGGCAGGTCATGTAATATCACTATGTTTGGCTGTAGTCGGTTGCAGTGCATCCAGTATGGCCATGTTATGGGGTGACCCATCTCAGTGAGGTGATGGCAGTCACCCATCATTGCTATGGCAACAGTGCAGGATTCATACTAGGAGCAGAGAATGAGGGGAGGGGGGTCACTGAGAATGGAGATATCATGGGATTGTAGTTGAAGTTATTGGAGATAAACTCCGCCTACTTTAGAAAGCCCATAACATTTTGTCAATGATAAAAGCAAACTATTTAGGCTCTATTTTGTTAATTAATGACATTGATTTTTTGTTGTATACATTTATTTATAGCATGGGTATTTTATATATTCCTGGAATATACTTTAATCTGAACATTGAGAAAAGAAAGAAGTGCTGTATAGGCCACCTCTGGGATGGCTTATCTTCCATTAAAAGTAAATGATAACCATGTTGAAAGCAAGATTTACCTGGGGGTCTGACCCAATGCAATCTAAGTTACCCTTATCTGTGTACATTGATCGGGCAATGCTTAAAAAGGGAACCTGCCACCATATTTTCACAAATACAGCTAGTGGACCGGTTCACATAGAGCCTCTATTAACAACTGAATTGCTTCTTTTAGCTCAAAAAGTGTTCCCTTAAACCCATAAATCAAATTTATGTTATATTACCTGACATTCAGAGGGGGCATGTCCTGCCCGAACCCCCATTTTTGCTCCTCCCTAGTCCCATGCCTCTTCTACGTCATTCAGCCACTAATGTCCATGTGACCATGGTGATGTCATCTGAGGTCCTTAACCTAGTTAGTTGGCACACATCAACCCATGTGAGTATCTGATCACATAAAATCACGTACACGGGCATTTCATGGAAATTGTATCTCCCAGCCTCTATAAAGGCATGCTTGTGATTCATGATGATCAAATACATACATCGAGTAGTGTTGCAAATTACGGTTAATTGTTGGGTAAATATAAGGACCTTAGTGACCATCACCCTGGTCACATGACATGAAGTTCCCGTGATGTAAACCGTCCCACAACAGCAGAATGTCTTAGCCGTTAGGACAGGTATAGCCAGGCAATGCAAGTACCTTTCAGCAGTGTATTGGATTGGATGCTACATATGGTGAAACATGTACTGCAAATCAGCAAAATACAATAGAGAATGGGTTTTCTATGAATATAGAGGAAGTATTAGAAATCATCTGATTTCTGCTGCGTTTTGTGCCAGGCTCTTCATTTACAGAGAATCGGTCACAGTGATTTTGGACACTATACCACCCACTCAGCCATAGAGAGTGCTCTAACGTTATGGGACACAAGGACCGCAACCTTGTGTTATTCAGACCATCTCCCTATCCGTATTCTGATACTTACCTTTCCCAGCTCCCCTAAAGCTTCAGCAGCAGTCCTCTTAAGAGACGCGTAGGTGGTGAGGACTTATTCTGTTTTTTCCCTACTGTTCAAAAATGGAGGGAGGAGAATCATGGGGCTACAGACAGCATTCATTAAAAGTGAGGGGGCTACTTTTTAACCCCCGAAATTTTTTTCAGAATTCGGGGGTCGTCTTAAACCCTGGGCAATAAGGTGCACAAAAACACCCACTGCTGCAGCAAACGCCCACTCTTAAGCCTTGTATACTGCTACTCAATACACTGGTAGCTGTGTGAATGGCATCCAGCATACTGCCGGCATAGTAATGCATGATGCATGGCACGGTATGGTATGGTGATCACAAGTGTGTCACCATACCATGCCGTCACCGGTAAAAAGGTAGAGCATGCTCTATCTTTTGCTGGAAATACTGTGCTGTAGTACATCTTTCTATGAAGAGGGTAGGCTTGAGAACAGTCTCCCCTACCCTTCTCCAGCCAAACGTATGCTGCGCCCACGTCCCGTCCTGGGTGTATCTTACATTTGTGTGTATGAGGCCTTACACTTCACATTTTTGCAAAGAAATTCTGTGCGGTACATGATCTGCAGGTAATACGCTATGTGAGCAGGTAGCCTAAGTGACTTACTGATCTGTCTCCTCTACTAAGCCTACCTATTGCCACGTAAATGGTTAATCCTGTATGTGACACATGAGTACTTAACACAGGATTTTGATAATACAATTTTCCTGCCTGGAGTGCACATGGCCTTAAAAATAGATACCCCTGAAATATTAGCATGTCTACCTCCATGGGCACATTTGTTTCCACTTTGTGATGGATTTTAGAAGTGAGAAGCTAAATGAATGGATCAAAGCTCATAATAAATATTAAAAAAGGGGAACTGTCAAGTATTACATATAATATTGCTAATTTATTCAGCACTGTAAAAATATACCTGACAGGTCTAGTAGTAACAAATGATCATCATCATCTTCTTTCTTGGCAGCACACATATAAGAAAGTTACTTTGTGGTAATTGGTTTGTGCTATGCTATGTTAGTGTACAGTAAGGCTCCCGGTCAGTGGTGGTCACTGATGCCAGGTCATACTTGTACCCAATTAGCAGTCATCAGGGAGGCTCTGGGCAGCAGGGGATTATACTCCCTTTTCATTGGAAAGATTAGGGCGGAAATCAAATGAGTGAAATGAGCAGCCAACATATGAGCAGATGTTGGATCGTGGCCTGTTTCTCATGGGGTCTCTACCCTTCTCACTATAGAGATAAGTGACAAGAAGCTTACAATAAACGCTGAGAGGTCACGGCCACTGGTCACAAGCAGCTGCCACTCACTTATTAAATTGGACTTGTCATTATATCATTCTGCAGTAGCTATTGCTAATATGCTACAATGATTACACGCTGTGTATGCTCAACACATTAGCACCTGCCGCTTTACTAGATACATCTATGAAATCTCTCTCAAATATAATAATAATTATTCCTTTATTTATATAGCACACACAGATTCAGTAGCGCTGCACAAAGCTTGCCGAATCAGTCCCTGTCCCCAATGGGGCTCACAATCTAAGGGTACATTCCCACGCGATATGCCCGCCGCGCGGGCATACCGCCGTGTGCTGGAGAGGAGGAGGTGGTGACCCCTCCTTAGAGAATAGCGGCTCATGGCCGCACACAGACAAAAGATAGAGCATGCTCTATCTTTTTGCGGTGTGCGGCCCGGGTCCCCACCATGCCGCTATTGCCGTCTATGGGGCATTAGCAGACGGCAGTGTGAATAAGCCCTAATCAACCTACCAGTATGTTTTGGAGTGTGGGAGGAAACCGGGGGAAACCCACGCAAGCACGGATAGAACATACAAACTCTATGTTAAATATTAATTCTGCTTTGAGCAGCTACAGTGCTTGTATAATGGTGCTATCACTCAATGGGGCTCATTTACTTACCCAGTCACTAAGGTTGTGCGCCCGATATCCACCAGGTATCGCTGCTTCACCTTCTTCTTCTCGCTGCATGTGAGTGCTTGATCTTGCGACACATTTGGTTTTTTAAATTCCGCATTTTTTCTGAATCCCTCGGGTTGTCCGAAGGCCACGCCTCCCAATTTCTGTCACGTGAAAGCCGGCGCCAAAATCCAATCGCGTGAGCCAAAATCCCGGGGCAATTCGGAGCCACGGAGCCCTTAGTAAATGAGCCCCAATGTCCGTACCTCCAGGCACAGGTATTAAGCTTTGGCATGTGAGGCTCTCCTGTGTGGGACACCCAAAATTAAAAGACTGTTAATTTGAACAGATCTCATTCTAGAGGACATGAGACGTCCTTCAAGGACAACAAATTCATCTCAAGGGCTGAGGAATTTATACTGCATTTTGTCTGCAAAGGTCGCTGCAGGTAAAGTGCCTAGTTGGCTGCAGCTTCCCCAGGCAAGATTGTTGGGGTGATCCACTTATTTCCCTGAAGCTGTATTCTGGAAAGAGCAGTATTTGATAGCGTTCCCTTCATTTTTAGTGTATCTCAGTCACAGTACTCCAAGGGCCATTTGCTTGGCTACTTATCTTTCACAGGCAGGTGGGCTTGGTGAATACTTGACATATCAGTTGACTTCTGCATTCAGTTGTTCTCTGCCCGCACATGCCAACCTATCATTGTCATCATTATCTGAGAGGACACACTACTTCAATGGGTACCTGGCTGCAGTTACTGCTACTGGACACTACAAAGAAAATGGAGCCTATGTGGGTTATCTATCATACGCCGGCACTATCTGGTGCAGAAATAAACAGAGCAGGTGAATTTTGCGTAAGATCTGTCATTGTTTTCTTCCAGTTTTAAAACAGATTTTCAAGTTTTATTTTCATTCTAAATATTACCATAAGCCTATCCATCAATTCTATTTTGGCCAGAAGCTATTTTCAGTACAAGTTAGATACAGGCGGTCCCCTACTTAAGAACACTCGACTTGCATACGACTCCTAGTTACAAACAGACCACTGGATATTGGTAATTTATTGTGCTTTAGTCCTAGGCTACAATAATCAGCTGTAACAGTTATCACAGGTGTCTGCAATGAAGCTTTAGTGTTAATCCTGATTCTTATGACAACCCAACATTTTTAAAATCCAATTGTCACAGAGACCAAAAAAGTTCTGGCTGGGATTACAACGATAAAATATATAGTTCCGACTTACATACAAATTCAACTTAAGAACAAACCTACAGACCCTATCTTGTATGTAACCCGGGGACTGCCTGTACTGTGTTTCCCTGAAAATAAGACAGTGGGGCTCATTTACTAAGGGTTGTGCACACTCTTAGCCCAGAAAACGGAGCCCAGTGTAACAAAACGGCTTGCACAGGTATTTAAGAAGTGTGTGCTCTGGGATTGTGGCGCAGGTGACCCTTTTTGTGGCGCAGCTACGCTGGCTTCCATGCGACACAATTTAAGTGGCGTGCCATCGGACATCGGAATGAGCGCCGTATTTAACTTTCAAATTGTGTCGCAAGCCCAAGCACTTAGAAGCACCAATAAAAAGATGGTGAACTTTGTCGGACCTGAGCGGGAAGCGAAACGTGCAGCATATCGGGCGCACAATCTTTACTGAATCGCCGCACACTGCATTAGTTGGACAATGCACGTTCTGTGAAGTCGGGTGACCCTGTAAGTAAATGTGCCCCAATGTCTTATAGATTTTTGCTCCTAAAGAGGCACTAGGTCTTATTTTCAGGGGATGTCTTATTTTTCCATGAACAAAAACTACTTCTAAACAACATCCAAACTCTGAATTTCACGCTGCCATTACTTTTCAGTGA
Organism: Engystomops pustulosus; assembly: GCA_019512145.1. Classification (NCBI taxonomy): domain Eukaryota; kingdom Metazoa; phylum Chordata; class Amphibia; order Anura; family Leptodactylidae; genus Engystomops; species Engystomops pustulosus. Next base: position 234,471,093 of record CM033641.1, read on the forward strand.
TGTTATTTATTATTCCTTGCCGTGTACTGGGAAGCTGGAAAAAAATTCCAAATGTGGTAAAATTGTCATAAAACACATTTGCATCACTTTTTTGTGGACTCAGTTTTTACGTACATTTTTATATAGGTCTTAAGCTAAATTCAGACAAACGTGTGCCAGCCGTACCGTACCACGGTAGAAACGCATGGCATGGCACCGTATTCTGGGTAAAGATAGGACATGCCCTATCTTTTCCCCGGGTATGGAAAGGCCCCGTACCGCTCCATCGGACTGTGCACAAGATTTATCATACAAAGTCCTCCAGAATTTTGTCGCACGTCCTACGTTAAGGGTGCACCAAAAAAAGTGGTGCAAGCTGTTGGGCAGTGCAGGGAGCACCAGAAATCCCAAATCTGGTGCACTCTGCACTATACACATGCAAACTGTACCCAAATGTGTACGATAGAAAAAAACATCTTCTGAGCTAATAACTTTTTCATACTTCAGTGTACAGAGCCGTGTAAAACATCATTTTTTGGGACTGTGCGACCTTTTGACCTCTTTTTAGTAAATTTTTGTGTGATGCAAAATGGCGTAAAAGTGTTTTGTACATTTGGGCACAATATTTCATTATGGGGTTCACCGCCAGGAATAAATGTTATTATATTTGTTAGATTGGGCACTTTGGGATGCGGCGATACCTAACACGTTTGTGATTTTTAATGTTTATTTAGTTTTATTTCAGCTCTGAAATTAGAATTTTTAGCTTTCATTATTTTTAAAAAAAAAACATTTTTAGACCCTCCAGAGTACTTTAACCCTATATGGTCTGATCATTCCTACCATATACTGCAATACTACTGTATTTCAGTATATGGCATCTTTACACAAGGTTCATTACAATGTGCCACTGGCACATTCTAATAAATAAGCTATACAGCCTCAGCCATCGATCGCAGATATTAGTGGTGGGTCCTACAATATGCATCAAACCCCGACTTTGCATGACGAGGGCTCACCCCTCTTCATACAGTATTAGCCCGGCGGGCATATGTTCAGCGCGATGGAGAGGAGAGGTGACATCTCCCCTCTCCATAGAGGTTCGTGGTGCACGGCACATTAATATGGGGAAAGATATATCTTTTCCCCGGGTACTGAGCGGTGCGTATATAGGGCCGCAAGCTTGCTTGCACCATTGCCGCATAGCCCACACACACTGCTTACATAGCTTCCATTCCTTGTGCAGCCCATTGCCCATGAGTCAGTAATTCACTCCGTGCACTTGTGTGATTTATTGGACCGAACCTTGTTGAGCTGAACGGACATGCTGATTTTGGCTCGGTGATTCTAGGTTTGGTCTGCTAAATCACAAAAGCCCACATATCTACTGCCTTTGCATATGGAGTGTTCTACAACATCAACATGTGCAAATAAAAGATGTGCCCACAGTTTTTAAAGTTTCTACAACAATAGGAGCAAGCATCAGTCCTGGGGCAACAAACAGGGTAGGGGAGGTGGCTCATATGCTTCATATTAGTGAGCAGATGTCCATGGAAAAGGGAAGAATTACTAGCTTCAGTTTGCAAATATGTACAAAAGAAGATTGGAGATGTGTGATCTTTAACCATGAGATGTCAATAGACAGGGCTCTGTTTGGGTGCAAATGTATCTGGCAGGATATGTTTTTTTTCATAGTCAAAGGCATCAGTTACTTGACCAAGACCGATGGTGGTCTCAATGCTGAGCTCCATGTGAGTATCCTGCAAGATGAGTTACTTTGTACCCACAACTACTAGGGGACAACATGAAGTAGAGTCGCTGGATTCGCTCCATAGTACCTTGCTCTTCACCCAATTAAACACTTGTGGGTAGACTCGACCAGTATGCACCCACATTGGGAACAGATTTCAGTTGACACCTGCTTGAATCTGATCTGATCTTATATCTGCATAACTAAGCACATGGTAAGAAATTGTAAGTCAAATTGCCGGATGAGATAGACAAGATGATGGTCTATAAAATGATGGTAGTCTCACATACAAAGCTGTAGATGATGGGGAGATGAAGCCTGAAAGTCAAAAGTTCAAAACATTGTTATTTTTGTTGGTCATTGTTCGCAGCACTTCAATCCTTCAGTCCACAGCGTCCGATGGCTTTAGTCTCTGCTTACTTTGTGCAGTCACGATGCGCTGTACATTATTCATCATATCAATCTCTGACATCAGTAGTCATATATTACTCACGTCAGCAACCCGTAACTGCAGAGGTCACGTGAATGATGTGTGGCATATGATACCTGCCGGAGGGAAGCAGGGGCCATCTTTGTTTGGCCGGTGAGTTAAAATAAAAATTAAATGTAGTCCATTCTCTATTTTTTTTAATCCTAAAAAAGTCCTAATTATATGGATGTTGCCCCTATAGCTCCATAATACAGAGTCACAAAGGGTCTGAATGCCTCCATACAGTCACTGTATACAGGGCTGTGCTAATGGCAAGAGGCCTACACAGATACAGGGATCAAGTTTTGCTCTGAACACCCGCTAGCTGTCAGTTTGCCAATTGGATGACAACATTTCTTGTTCTTGATGATGTGACAGCAGCAGAAATGACAATGTGCATCTACAACGTCTGTATATCAATATTCATTTTAGAGGAAGCATGTTCGAGTCTTGTCATCGGGTAGGTGCGCATTCAGGAAGTACAAGTAGGCGACAATTGTGTGCATGTGGGCGGGTGGGTGTGCGTGTACTGGGGCACATTTCCAGTCTGATAATGTTGTGCGTAGGAGCAGTGCTTGCGTACAGAGCTCTGTCTGCCTCAGCAGTGCAGCATCTGCCGTGTGATCTTCAGAGCTCTTGCTCTCACTCTGAATATTTTAACACTGAGAATATTGCTATTTCCATGGAAACCGGAAAAGCTCAGTCAGAAGGATTCCAAGAGAATGGAGAGGGCAGACGGAAAGGGCCCTTTCTCTGCTTCTTTTACTCTGAATATACAGCCTTGAGCTTTACGAGATCAGCAGAAGACAAGAGGGATGGGAGCAGCTGGACATCATTAAACTGAAGCTTGTAAAAATGGCTCCAAACGCACCACACAATTTTTACATTGATTTTTTTTTCAGACTACTTTAGCAACATAGTGTACTGCTTGCCAAAAGCTTATGTATAAATCCCATCATTTACTTTATATAACAAAGTAAAATGAGGCTTGATTATTATTTTTAAAGAGCAAAATTGCCTATTTTACGAACCAGGTTTTTATGTAAACGTATTTTAAATACCGTAATTAAAAACAAGAAAAGCATTCTATGTCGTCATTGAAATTTAATAAAATGGGATACAGCCTATAATTTTCACCCTTTCCACTAGGCTTAAAGGAAATCTAGCCCTAAATTTTAAGTCTATAAATCGCCACCAGTTCTTTGTAGGCATACCTTTTATTATCTACATTAGCTATCTCCTTTACTATAAAAAAAAAAAAGGAATTTCATATAAATGTGGCAGAAGTGCTTTGGGGGTGTTGCTAGGGCCCCTCAGGGCTCTGGCATTACACCCTGTGCAGCACTTCAGACACGCCTTCTGCCACCTCCACAAAGCCCCGCCATCTGCTACTTTGTATTGATTCACACAGCCACAGCGTGTAGCAGACAGTAGTGGATTGATCAGCACAGCACACATAAGTATGCCCAATAGCTGCCCGAGGAGGGGGGGGGGGCGTGAAGCTGGAGCCTTTGCTAGAAGACACTTGCTAATTGTTAAGATGTTTTCAGTATGTCCACTTCAGACAATAGGTGATATCACAGCATATTTACACTATTTGCATAGTGTTTACCATAAAATCATTCCATAGACCCCAATTAGGCTCCAGAATATTGCTGCCTATGGCCATCAGGCTACTGTCAAGCACAACAGTAAGGGCAGTTATTAGCACTCAGGCAAGATAGCAGCCTCTATAACCAGAAAGTAGAAGCAAAGAAAATCTGCTATCAAAAAACAAAACAAGTTAGAAAAAGTATGAGGGTATTCATTAATAGTGTTGCAGGGTCTGCAATTGTGGCACATGAATTGTGCGATAAATATTAGTTTTTGGCGCAAGGGCTTAATGAATTGTTGGGTCTAATCTGACTCCACATTCATGAATTTGAAATAGAACTTCATAGTTCACATACTTGTGTGTCAAAAATTGCGCCAAAAAAAGTACTGCAGAAGCGGCGGAACAGTGTAGGATTCCCAAGCTGCACCCAAATTGAGTAACCAAAAAAAAAGGCATAGGTGTCGGAAAAGGGGCAGAATTGTGGTGCAGACACTTCATAGATAAGTCACACAAGGTAAAAAGAAATCAGCAACAATAATAGGAAACGCAACAATAACGCAACACGTGACCAGAACCTCAAAGTCTTTAGATACTGATCTGCCCCTTATCCATTAACTGGTCTCACAGTCTGATTTAGTGGTTTATTCGGGGAATAAAATATATCCTGCTTAGCTATTTTATCTTAAATTAAAAGGGGTTTTGCAGGTTATGCACATAAACATGAATGTACAACAAAACGGTAAGGTATTTTTAGTTAAAATGACTAAATCCTGTACCAAGAAATCAGTAGCAAGGGAGGAACTTAAAAGTAGAGAATGTTCAGTATGTGCTCACTAAACATAAAGGTCAAAGTTAACAAGGTTAAACAGTAAGATGAAAGCAGGTTACCGTTTATACTATGTAAACTTCACATTAGTTATATCCTGAAACCTACAAAACTCTAGCTCAGTGTTACTGTACTTAAACTTCTTCACACTTATACAGTATTATAATATGGAACATTTGCAAATTTTGGATTTATTTTCCATTTTCAGTTTTTGTTTTGTTCCTGAAAAATGTCATGCATGCATGCATATATATATATAATACACACACACACACACACACACACACACACACACACACGTGCCTTTATGTACTTCAGAGAGCAGTCCTGGAAGTTCTGCAGAAGTAATTAAAGTGCTAGCAATTAAAGACACCAACAGGCCCTGATTCTCCAGTGGCAGGACTACAAGCAATAAAATGCACTACTTAAAGGAGTTTGCCCATGAAATAAACCTTGTAATGTTTACACAATAAAGATAATTTTTAACCCCTTACTGTACAATTTTACTCAGTTTTATTGCTGTTTATTGCACTCAGTGATGGTCAGTTTAAAATTCCAGAGTGTGAGCGGGGACTCTCTAACCAGACACTTCACGATCCCTTTAGTGCTATGAGATGTGTGTGCTGACAATGTGGTTAGATTATCATCCTACAAGGTTTAGCTACACTTTCATTCAGCTTCTGAACATTCTACTAGTATATGACACATAGAAATAGAGATGAGACAGGTCAGAGCCATGAAAGATGATGAGATCCATGAAATGCGTATTACACACAATGACACACTGTCAGCTCTGCTACATTGCAGCTATAAAAAAAAAGCAATATAGAAAGAGATGTAAAGGGGCATTGCTGCTAGTCCCTTTCTCGAGATGGCATAATTCCAGATCTTGGAGCCGTATTTTCACCGGAGAATACTGACATATTTAATTGTATGGTGGTGCTCAAACCGATGTAGATAATCGCCAAAAGACCTAGGCAAGATGAAGCACGAGGATTAGCACGAAACGATTCGTCCCTGAATCACTCCAAATGCATTTATTCTCCCCTCCCTGCAACACATGTCAATTTTAAGAATGTAAAGAATAAAGAAAAAGACTATGTTTTAAGGAAGTATTGAGTGCAAACCTTTTCTTTCTATTTTTGATGAACATTACAGCTATAACACACACACACACACACACACACTGTCTCTGTCCCCTGGATAAAGATCTTATGTTATCTGTAGCTTGTAGAGTAAACTCTGCAGTTGTTTGCTGGCAGGAAGAGTCTTTGTGTGAGCTTGTCTTGTAATGGAGGGGAGAGGGGCAGGATGCAGAGTTCATTACAGTGTACAGACAAGAGAAGCTATTCATGAGAAAAACCTGTCCCGAGGGGCAACCAAAATTGTATACAGCAGGACTGATAGACAGGTTGGAATTATATATGTGAAATGCTGTATTCAATTAAAGATTGTGTTATTTTGTTATCCTGAGAATATTTAAGAATCTTTTCTTCAAGAGAATACCCCTTTAAATATTATCCTTTGGATAAAGGAAACGTATGGACAGAGGAACATGTATTTAGTGAGAAAAAGCTATGGATAAGTTTATGTAAGAAGCTCACCGTATACTCCAGGAAACCTCCTGTGTACATATTATGAGTGTATCCATAGCCATATACTGGCAGATTGAGGCATCCTTTTTTCTTCTGTCTGCACAGTTTACATTGCAAGCTACGTCGTTACACCCCACTGAGTGACGTAGAGGTCATTGTAGGCAATAAGGAATGGATGCAACGTATTGCATTCCTCCTCCGGCCTTTGCTGAAACTTTGGCAGCCGCCAATCTCTGGCTGCTGTTCTTCATTCCTCCTCCTGCTTTCAGGGCCGGGGAGGAGAAGGCCGGAGTATCCTGCTGTTGGTGCATACAGTGGCATACAGTTTTGCCCTCCGTTGTAAGGACACAGCGGGAGCGTGGCTGACGTATCCTTACAACAGAGGGCAAAAACGAGGTCTGACTGCGGTCTTAGTAGTGAGAAAAACGTATGAATAAGAGATAACTGTCTGTTGCAAGAAAAACCTATGGATAGGGGAAACTTGTCTAGTGCCCATTCCCCTCCTGTTTACACAGGCATTATAGGTATTCATATTATGTTCCTGTAAATCCTGCTATAACACACATTCTGTTGCCTGCTTAGATAAACAGCCTTGTGGGTGCTAGCTGCATCAGAGACATAAAGCCAGTGAATCCTGTGAAGTGGATTTTGCTTATTCTGTTGACCATATGGCATCCGCTCACTAAACACACAGTCAGCCGGCATGGTGAGAGTCAGTGATTGTAATCATTAGAAAGTGGGATTTCTACAAGGCAGGGAGGCTGTGCCAAATCCCACTGAGCCTTAACAAAGGCTATTATCTCCGGCTAGAGGATAGAAACTAAAGAATGCTGCACTACCCAACCTACTGTGTATAGCAATCTATTTCACTCCGCAAATATGATCCCTGTGTATGACTCCCTCTGATAGCATTTGTAGGTGCTGGAGGCTTCAATGCTGTGCCATAAGAGATACAATTCACTGGGCTCCAGTTATATTCTCTATTTCAGCAATTTTAGAGATTACAACAAATTAAGTTTTAGAGGTTGTGCAAATGTAAGCACCAGGCTAAAAAGGCCTTTGAATAAGGCATGTGACTGTCCGGAGCTGTTTTTCCCGGTCATCCTTGGCTGCCGAGCATTCAGTAAGAGTATCCCACTGTCATAATGGCCCACACTTATCAAAACTATGTGCAGTCTGTACAAGGTGCAGGTTCCGTAGCACTCCACAGACCGTGCCAATTCAGTCCCTGTCCCCATGGGGCTCACAATCTAATCAACCTAACAGTATGTTTTGGAGTGTGGAAGGAAACCAGAGTACCCAGAGGAAACCCAAGCAAACACGGAGAGAACATACAAACTCTTTGCAGATTTTGACCTGGATGGAAGTAGAAACCAGGACTCCAGCGCTGCACAAACCTGGCGCAGACAGTTTATGAATACATGTGCAAGCAGTTTGCATGTTTCCTTTAGTTCAAAGTCAGACAGAAAACTGGCGCAAATGCTTTGATAAATGTGAGCCAATGTCTTTTCTGTAGCCCAAGATACAAGTGTAATGTGCCCAGACTCCCTTGTGTTACTTCAGCTTTACATTCCAGCTGCGCTATGACAGCTTGTATTTATCCGTCTCCACCAGGACACAACCTTTATCTCCTATGTTCTGGGGAGGAAAATCTGTTGTTTACACTGTACTTTGTGGAAAGGCAGTAATCTGCTGCCTCATGCAAAGTCCTATCCATTGATGGACCTATTACAGCAATGCAACAGCCACTACAAGATTTTAATGGATACAGACAATCCTATTGGAATAGAAGCAACCAAACTGTATCTGTATGGACAGATGTGTATCCTTTACATAGCCATGGACAGATACTTATCCACAGCAAGTAAAGTATAGAACGACAGCAAGCAGAGATCTAGAAAACGGAAGCTTCCTGTAAAACTAGCGGATGGTCATGTGATCTCACACCCAATGCAGGGCTCCCATTCCTTTATATAACACTGTTTTCATCTTAAAATATTAAAATGGCAAAAAAAGCCACTAGGGGGAATTTATAAAGGCTGGCGCATCTATATATATGCATGACGCTCTATATATACTAAGAGGGTTTGGCCTGCCATACAAGGCATCATACATACCCCCCTTACCACTTACTTTTTCACAAAGTTTTGCATAAATCAATATTACTAATGAATATAAGAAACTTGTCTCTTCTTGAGGCCTTGTGGTTACTTTAAAAGGGCCAAATGTAATTTCATTATTGTATAAATGTATTTACTCCTTTACAGTTAAGTGAGCTGTTTAGTAGTTATAATTGTACAGTATTACCATTACAACCCTTGTAGGGGAAACCACAAAGCACATACGGCCATTATTGGCCTCCACAGTAGCCAACAGACATGGTGGATGCCCCCCAGTAGCCAGCAGTCACAGTGCCTGCCCACGCTAACCACAGTAAGCTTTTTTTTGGCGAGGAAAGTTGAGAATATCAATAGGGAGATAGGCCGGACAACACAAGGCCTCAAACCAGATTCGCGTTTTCCCGACGTGTTACCCGAATATTTCCGATTTGCGCCGTTTTTCCCTGAATTGCCCTGGGATTTTGGCGCACGCGATCGGATTGTGGCGCATCGGCGCTGGCATGCACGCAACGAAAATCGGGGGGCGTGGCCGAACGAAAACCCGACGGATTTGGAAAAACCGCCGCATTTAAAACAAAAAATGTGTAGCGAAAATTATACTTACCTTCACCAGGTATAGGCCAGTGAATTTCAGTGCATTCCAGCGCGCCTCCGGAGAACTTCAGCGCAGCAGCGCCACCTGGTGGACGGCGGAGGAACTGACCCGAATCCACCGCAGAGAACGTGCCGCTGGATCGCGAACGGACGGGGTAAGTAAATCTGCCCCCTTGTGTTTGACACCTGTGACAAAAGGTTGTTGCCACACATGGCTTTTTTGGTCCGTTTTTGAAAACTCATCCGTTTTTTGCTGTTTACAATGCATTTGGCTGCTTACAACGTGTTTTATCTATTAGGATAATTGGGAAAACCAGACAAAAACTGTCAAAAACGGATGTGTTTTCAAAAAACGTACACATGTTTTTTTAACTGACTGAAAACCCATGCTTTAAAACGCCATGTGTGTCATCACCCTTAGGTGAAACTCCCCCCCCCCCCCCAACAATCAAACTGTGGATGGGGATATGGGGACAGCAATCAGAGTTGGTAGAAATCCAGGGTTTTGGGTAGGAGCAGACACCCTGACACTACCCACTTGACAGTAGAAAGCCTCTTAATGGGTGGCACAGTCTCATCTCCACTAGAAAGAAGGGTCATGGACCTCTTTGTTCTGGCCATGGGTAGAGGGCCCTGATATCAAATCCATATTCATAGATGCAGCTCTTGTGAAAATCAGTGACATTTAATAAATGTAAAAAATCCTGTTGAGCTTACTTCTGTAGCTTAGTGGCTTATAGCCAAACCTGCCTTCGCTGTCGAAACAAGTTCTGCTACATTTGGCATCTACTAGGCTGATCAGTGCATGGGCCAGTGATTTAAATCTTTACTTACTAATTTGTAATTCTTGGATGTTGTGTACTGCTCACAAATATGGAATGAAAAATCAGTGTTGTATATTGCAAAAAAAGATGCTGTATCAAAAAGAGAACTTACATTGAAACTTAGAAGTTTACATAGTTGTTTGTTTTTGTCCTTATTTTTGAGTGATAAATAAATGGCAAAATAAAAATGTGCTAAAAGCATAATTTGGTGATTTTCAATCACCCAGTAATTGTTACTATCTCCTTGGAACAACATGCATATAGTACTGAATTCTATCCTGGTAAAGATTGGGTAGCTTGGGGGCAGATTGTAAAGGCAGTCCTATTTGACAGCAGTATGTTATAGAGCAGAAAGAGCTGTGCAGATTTGAAAACAAAATCATTATTACCGTACTTAATCCCTATTTTTTTCTGGCCTTAGTTGCACAGTTGGCAGTCGAAAAGGAGACTGTCCACAGAGGAAAGAAATACTGTATATATAGCGCTACTGTGTATGGTCATGCAGCCGCGGCTGGTGTTCATTAGATCTGGTAGTCTGTTAATAACAGAAACCGTGACACAGATGTGAACAGAACCAATTAAATCTAGAGTTCAAGAGCTTATATTTCTTTGTGTAGTTTTTCCTTTAATATTGGAGGGGAATGCGTGCCATTTTAAGTAGGTGTCCCCTCAGTATTCCTTCTATACACAGAAGATTAAAGCTTCCAACATCGGGTTTACTTGCTAATTACCTTGTGGATATGTGACAATGTTGCAGGGCTGCAGCACCGCACCTCAACCAGCGTCCACAATAAATCCAATTACTCCATATGAACTCCTGGCAAATGCACAAGAAAACGTCACTGATCCCCCGCTACATAGTGCAGCTTTCCCTCCCCCTCTTTCCCTCGCTCCATTCTGTCTCTTTCCCCAGGTCTCCGCAGCTCATTTGCCTCCTGTTAATTAATTTTGGTGTATGGGCTAATTAAAATTTTTACATTGTGACCCATGCAAGCTATTCAGCTGGGAACACTTAGAGACACATGTATCTCTCATGGGGTACTGCTGCTATCCCCATAGTTACCACCAACATGGCTGTTTCAGCAAGCGTCTCTGTCTTGTTGCTTTGTATGCAGTGTAACCCCATGGAAGACTTGTACTGAGAATAACTGACTGCTAATCTGTAAATTTAGGAATACTACATCAAGAGACAGCTGAATCACTTTGAAAAGGACAAAAGATGACATGTTTAATCAGAAATTAAATTCATATTTTTTTATTAAAGGGGTATTCCAGGAATATGAGCGTCTGATACAAAAACCCATGATGCTGTACATAAATGAATACAACGAAGCTCAATGTCATTAAATCCAGAAATGGAGCTAAAATAGTTTGCTTTTATGATTCACAAAATGTTATGGTCTTTCTAAAGTGGGTGATGCTAACTCCGAGATGGCCGCCATAGTATACTACACCTCCCGTGATCTCTCAGTTGCCAGTAAAGTCTCCTCCCTCTAATGCTCTGCTCCCAGTGGTAATCTAACAGACTATGCTGCTTTGTTACCATAGTAATGATGTGTGTAACTCCCCATGACCTCAATATAAGGGTATGAAACAAAATAAGTAAATTTACAGGCTTCAGGCTCAGGAACCAGTGGTGTAGTCGGCAAGGGGTTAATTGGCCAATCTGAAGTGTTCTTGTCCTTTGTTAAAAAGTTAATCTGCTGACTCTCTGTCCAATGATGTAGAGGAAAATCCATTCATGCCGAGTATCACATCAATAGAAGTCCAAGCTGGACCAAAGTTCATGGAAGAGTCAATCACTAAATTGTGGTTTTAACCTTTGACATTGTTGCCTACTGAGATTAGTCCTGAACCCATTACATAGCCTGTAGTTTACATCTCCAACTCTCCATGGATTATATGATGTTACATTTTAACCCTGAAATATACAGTACAATTAAACATTTTTTATGTGTCCCTTGAAATGAATACTATCACCCCCCAATGTGTTGTCTGTCTGTAAGATAACTGGCTGAAGCAGAAGTTTCCCCTCTGCACTGGCTGCCACACATGATCCATGGCAGTGTTGGGGAACACTGCTTTATGGCACAACCACACAAGATGAATATGGTTTTTTTTTTTCATTTGTTATGCCATTTTCACTTCACGGCTTGCAGGCCGACTTAAAAATGCGCAGCTATGGTATCTAGTCCTTACCACATTTACCTACAATAACGCCTTATATTACACTAGTAAATGATACTATTGTAATGATTGTCTGCGCAGGAGACATTTATTAGTCTTGCTTGCTTAGGGATCTCACACGTTGCACACAGTTTATAGTAAACATATCAGAATTTCATTTCTAGGTTAGTGAGGCATATTGGAGCCATATGTATTCTACTCCTTCATACCAAGATGAATTATAATTGTGTGGCTGCAATGTTACCTGGGGGGATCCTTGACATTACTAGAATCAGACTCGCACTTCTTCTTTCTATTGGCTTGTTAATTATCTAATAGAAGCACAAAGCCCCGTGGTCACCGGTGACAAGGTCAAGGAAGAACTTACAAAACAAGATTGTTGTCCATTCCCTTGTACTCATCTGATTTAAATGGAAAAGTATATAAAAATCTGCAGGTTCCATTCACAGCGGGAGTTTTATCACTGCTTCTATCCCTGTTTTCTGGCGTTGAAGCAGTAAAATAATTGCAAATTCTTGCACCATTCAAGAATTTGTGATTAAAATAGCGAATAGCCACCTTGACGCCATGTGGGTGGGGAGGGGATGTAGAGGGAGGCAACGGCTGGAGGAGGGGGCAGCTACAGGGTTTTCCTGGTCCGCGTCTGTGTTCTTTTGAAAAACCAGCAAGCATTTTTATGCAAAACTACGCCTGGTCAGACCTGGTGTAGCTTCAATCGGCGGCTGCGCCACCCAACGGATACATCATGAGGCCTAAACTAGACAAGGAGACTGGGGGGAAGGGGGCGCTATCAGATGATAAATCTCCCCTATAGAGCGTATACACCTCCAGCAATATTGGGGGACATTCATCATTCTTGACTCTTTTACTGTAAAAAAGTAACAAAAAAAACGCCTATTTCCACCACACAGAAGTGGCAAAAATACCGCAAAGTCGCTCCACTCCTGGTGCATGCAATTCTTTTTTTTTTTTTTACTTATTTTGCGATTATTTGCTGACAGATTTCTTAAAGACATATAACAGTCATTGAACTGTGGCTAAAAGCCTGCCTAAGGATAACTAACCCCCATTGTGTTCATGATATCCCTTTCATTATCACCAAATAAGTACAGAGCTGTTTCATATCTCCCATGCACCATTTAGACTTCCACCAGTACTGTATTACATTTATCATGCTTTCCCTTCTGACCTCTCATAAAGAGATTTTGAATGTTCTCCATGACTGTATTATTATCAGTCATATAAACTGTATAAATGATTCTTGTACAATGGCATGCCATACCATACGGAACTATATACTACCATACATACCAAAATACATATATACACCATAAAAAACACTTACAGTAGGTCTCTAAAGTACACAGTACAGTATAAAATGCTCACCAAGCAACTATAAATACCACAGTACAGCACTAAAAACCACCACAGAAACCAAATATGATCAGACAATAACTAATATCGATATCAGACCCAAAGCAGATAATTAATAATAACCCAGAACAGACAAATATTTAAAAATGGAGATTCCTGGAGGAGCCAATTATGATGGAGATAACCAGAACAGATTAGAATGGAATCCCCAGAGCAGATAATAATAATGAAGACTAATAACACTGGGAATGGCAGAGCAGATTGATAATACTGAATAATAAAACTGGACACCCCAGTGCAGACAACCAGCAATGGATACCCTACAGCAGACAATAATACTATTGGAGACCCCAGAGAAGACAAATATTGGAGACACTCAGAGCAAACAATAATAATAAAAATGAAGACCCCTATTGGAACTAATTCCAATAGATACCCCAGATCAGACAAATATTAATAGTGGAGATCCCTAGAACAAATAATATTGGAGACCGCCCAAGGGAGACAATAATAATGAAGATCAGCAGAACAGATTATAATGGAGTCCACCCCAGAGGACCCAAAAATAATGGAGACTCCAGAGCAGATAATAATAATGTAGACTAATAAAACAGGGGAAAGCAGAGAAGACAGATAATATTGGGAACCCAGAAAGCAGACAGTGTTAATAGAACTGGAGACCCCAGTGCAGACAACTAGCACTGGAGACCCTAGAGCAGACATTATTACTATTGGAGACTCTAGTACAGACAATAATAAAAAAGCTCAAGACCCCATGAGCAGATAGCTGATATTGGAGACCCCAAAGCACAAAACTAATACTGATGAAGACCCCAGGTGAGACAAGCAATACCAATGAAGACCTGATGTAAGACAACTAATACCAATAGAGACCCCAAATCAGACCAATAATACCAATGGAGAGCATAAATCTGACCAACAAACTAATAAGAGACCCCAGATCAGGCCAATAATAATGCTGATCTTAGATCAGAGCAATAGTAATGATAGTTGTGCATACCTGATGTGGCCTGATTTACAGTATATTGTACAATTTTGATCTCATATTCTATTGATGTTGATTTGATGGTTTAAAGCAATGTATATTTTCTTCTTCTCCAGAATTATATTTACCACATATTAAGTAGACTATGATTTACAACCAACCCTCTTTTCTTTGTATACAGAGCCGCATGGCAGAAAGTCTTCGCCTGTTTGACTCCATCTGCAACAACAATTGGTTTATCAACACTTCTCTAATACTCTTCCTCAACAAGAAGGACCTCTTAGCTGAGAAGATCCGACGCATCCCACTCACCGTCTGCTTTCCCGACTATAAGGGACAGAACACGTATGAGGAAGCGGCAGTCTACATCCAGCGTCAGTTTGAGGACTTGAATCGCAACAAGGAGACCAAGGAGATTTATTCACACTTCACCTGCGCTACGGACACCAGCAACATTCAGTTTGTGTTTGACGCAGTGACAGATGTTATTATCCAGAACAATCTCAAATATATTGGACTGTGCTAAGTGTTTTCCCTGGAGCCTGCACAGGACATAGGGCACGTCCTTCTCCCGGACACCACATGCCAGGGGGTAAAAGCAAACACTAAACAAGGGGTGAGGCTAAAGACAGAAGTTCCCTACATAAAGCACTGAAAGTCCAGAGTCATCCCTCACCCACATAAACTTGATGTCTTCAGGTTGAAAGGGTGATTTTTCTGGTGTCAGACCAAGAAAATAATGTGTTTATTTGCTCCCTGTATTGAGTATGTGTGGTGTGTGTGTGTTGTGCGTGGACCTTCTTGTGCTTGACTGGTGCCTGATATAGTAAACCTGTGAAGAGCTTCTTCTGGCTACCGATGGCAACCTAAGAAGTTCTCACAATAGTCACTAGGTTCTGTCAGAAAGGATGCTTTATTGCCAGCACCGAACAAACAATCATGAATAATTCCAGCTATGCCTGGCACCTACTATATGTGCCAAAGCTACACAGGGTTATAGATTTTAATAAATATTTAAAATTGTTGTACATTTGCAACTTTTTAGCTGCAATACAAGATGTTTTTTTTCCCCATTGGCCCAAATATGGCTGCAGCTGCTTCAGAACTTCCTCTTAATCAAGGTGCCAATAGCTTTTTTCACTCATGTAGCCTTACTTCACACTGAGATGGATTAACATGAAGCAAAATGGGCAACCACTACATTCCCATTAGAAAATGTACAATACTGTGTTCTCATACTTCATACGACCCTCAAGAGGGCTGGAGAATAGCAGTCGGGGTTTATTTATTTTCACACAATAGGTTACCTTTACGTACATGTGTCTCATCTTGTTTATAGAGAATGTCAGTAGAATCCTATAGACAATGCCGTCAAGAAGGTAAAACATTTCTAGACTTACTGGAAATTGGCAACTTAAGCATTGCATATTTCCAGAAGGTTCTGTCTTCTTGAAGGTAGGTATAAGAGGCTACTACATCATAAAGCATGCCAAATGCTCTTGCTATTTAAGCATTATAATGCAGCGGGTGACACTCTACATCTAGTTCAGGTGGGGATTGTTCCCTACTGTAGAGGTCATTACAATCGCTAACACATGACCCATGGGGATCACCCGCTGTTTCACCTCTTTATTGTAAATCCTGTTTTGCAGCTGCTCAATGTTGCATCTGAACAACAGTCTCTATAAAGTAAACTTCCGTCACGTGAAGACGTTTTTTGGAACGTTCCTAAGCCAATATTTTGTAGGCAACACATCCGAATCTGCACTATAAGAGCCTGTTCTTGTGCCCTTTTGTTTCAAGCTATTTTTCTTCTATCCTGACCCCTCCAACGCCTCCACCGGAAGTGAAGCAAGAGTGGCTCTCAACAGGCTCCAACAGCAGATTGTTCACACAGATAAAACTGTTGAGTTTTTTTTTCTGCAACATCCCGCGCTACTTTTCACACACAAAAAAAAAAAGCGGGACATTTTTAGGACATTTTAAAGAAGTGCTCGACTATTTTTTGTTTGTTATGAAACAAAGAAAAAGTATAAAAAAAAAAGCAAAAACAAAAACACTGGAACATATGACACTGGCTATTTATTTTGCAAAAAAAAAAAAAAAAACATACAAAACAATGAAAAGAAACTGTCAGCTTCTAAGTATTTACACTGAGAAACAAAGACTGTGGTCATATAGACGTTGTGGTGAGGCCTGGCTTTTCTATCCCCTAAACTGGAGCAGACGCGGCAGTGGAGCAATATGAACAATAACTTCACACTTTGCTTTTTACATGGTTTTTGGGAGCTGAAAGTGTAACGTGGTGTGATATTCCATAGGCCCACCATTACAGATACAAAGTTTCTCTGTTTTCTGGCAGTAGGGCTGCTGATTCTGGATGTCTGTGTGAAGTCTGTGTGTAAATAAGTTGAGACCGTGTAAAGCACATCCACTTAGTATGTAAATTCCTCTCCTTCCAGCTTCATGTGTAACTCAAGTCACACAGTGTCCTGAAAACACAACACCCCCTTTAATTACAGTGTATGACTCCTCTGCCAAGGGCTTTTATCCTCAGGGTCCGTGAGGCCTGCAACACACTGGATGTACCTGGCCTGGCCCAGAGTGCCTTGCAGGCTTCTTTGCCCCTGAAGACTAATGACACTACATTTTCAGAATGAAATCTCTACTGGCGAAAGAGAAATAAAGATTCTGAATGGTCAACTTGGTGTTTCATTTTTTCTGATTCAATGACTAATCCACTAGTTGTTTTTCCCGTTGGAGTGTTTAAAAATGTCTCACATCCAGAGATTTTGCACCTATTACAAGTGACGTTGAAAGAGCTGGCGTGTTATAAACATGATCCTGTTGAACAGACAATTTGTCTGCATTGTCTATCACTGTCTCATTGGGTTCCCAGTCTGGTACATTTATAGTAACGTTTTTAAAAATTCATTTACAGAAAGACTTTTGGTAATCACATGAATGGAGATTCCCTGTGTGGAGTAAATGCAAGATTACGGGGCCATTCTCTTCTACAGAAATGAAAGAATTGAAATTACTGTAGGTAACATATGCTCTAGTCACCATTCAGGTTCGGGAATTAAAAAGACTCCTTTCCATTTAAAGGAAATCTACCACATGATTTAAGGGGTTTTCCCACGAAGACAAGTTAGGCCCTATTCACAGGATAGGGCCTAGCCTGCTGATCAGTAGGGGTCTCAGTGCTGAGACCCGCGCAGATCGCGAAAACGAGAAGTCCGCAGAATAATGGAGCTGACGGAAATTGCTGAGCACTGCACTCGGCGATCTCCATCGGCTCCATAGAGATTAATGGAGCAGAACGGTAATGTGCAGCCAACGGCTCTATTACTCTCATGGAGCGACGAGGGGTCGGTCTCAGAACTGAGACCCCCACTGATCAGCAGGTTAAGCCCTATCCCGTGGATAGGGCCTAACTTGTCTTCATGAGAAAACCTTCTTTAAAGGGAACCTGTCACCAGGAACCTCGCTTCCACTAAAGACAGGTTGCAGAAGCCCATGACGCCTGCATTGCAAATCTGCCTTTTTGCCTTCTCTAAGCATTTGTATTACAATATAATTGTGTGTTATAACTTACCTTGCACCCTGACAGAATCCTCTGTTAAGTCCCATGGGTTGCCTTTGGTTTGGATGCATTTCAAAAAACAACACCTAACTTGTCTATGCTACAGACTGCTTAGCTCTCAGTCCCCACCTTTGTGCTCCTGTACAACTCCTCCATCCTGCTCCTTCACAGAGCTCACAGCGTGGTGAGCTGACATCAGTGGGGGAGGGGCAGAAAGGTGGGGGGGGGGGGGTGGGGGGGGGGGGAGGAGGACCAAGGAGAAGGTAGGGTTTTTTTTTTTTTTTTTTTTTTTTTAAATCGTTCCAAACCAAAGCCAACCCCTGGGACTTAGCAGAGGATTCTGTCAGGGTGCAAGGTAAGTTAAAATACACAATTCTATTGTAATGAAAATGCTTAGAGAAGGCAGAAAGGCATATTTGCAAGGAGGTGTGATGGGCTTATGCAACCTGTCTTTAGTGGAAGCGAGGTCCCTCGTGACAGGTTCCCTTTAACTCGAACAATGCACCACCACTGCTTAAATATCAGCACACCGGCATACTATTAGCAAGATAATATGATAATAATCGACTGAATGCTGTTAAAAAAAGTTTTTTTAATCTTTATTTAAATTAGACCAAAGGGCTACTAGGAGTGTTGGCAAAGCCTCTCCGGGCTACATGTCACCTGCACCTAGAGGTAGATTTCTGAAGGCTGCCGCTACATGCATGTGGAAACTTACAGCCATTAATTCTCCACTTGGTGATTCTGTGAAATACGAAAATATGCTTTCCAGGATGGGAAAAGAAAAAAATTGCCTCTGGACTAGCTTGTAGGCAGTCCCCTTAACATCAAGCATGACTTTTTCAGAAAGCCAAACCAGTAAGCTTTCTGAAAAAGTCATGCTTGATGGCAAGAGGCATTGTTTTCCTTTTCCCATCCTGAAAAAAATATACTGTTATTTTTAAGTTTCCTATTCATGCAAGTCACTGAGGGTCCCCTGTCCTCTTAATCACGGGGACTTCTTTGGGTCCCGGTGTTTAGATTTTTATCCACAGTTCTGCAAATTTGGGATAAATGTGCTACTGGAAAAACCCTACCCAATAAAATTATTGATACGCCAAATTATTTTCTTCCACTTAAGGTCATTCTCAGCTTTAGCAAGGAGAAGTCTAATGATGAGCTCCATCAAACATAGGAATTAATAGCAAATCCGCTGGCCTCTTCTTCAGAGGCAGACAGGTTGTATGCCAATTCATTAGAGGATAATCCTTTACTCATTAAAGATAATCCTTAAATCTGCTACTCACATCTATGGCAAATGAAATCAAATGCTGCCATTCTGATACTGCATTCATTGGTTCACCAACCTAAGCATCCATGGCAGAACATGTGGAGATGCCAGGGCCTCTGCCCAGAATGAGAGGACTATTTATGAGATGTCCAGAACTGATATTATTGCGTTCTGACTGTAATCTTGTCATATTTACTACAAAAATGGACGGTTCAAGGCTTCAAAGAGGTTGTCCACTTTACATCATGTATTTTGTATTGTGTGTGGAGGGCAGTATAAGGTAATTTACCAAATATACATCTACTAAATGTTCTGCACTGATTTCTTGAAATGTAAAGTAAAGCCCTTGTTCAGAAATGTATTTTCCCTTATCAGCCATTCCTGCAATTAAATGTGTGAAGATGGAGGACCATGTGATCTCTAACTATACATGATAAATCTATCTTCCAGGACCTTATGATAATATTCATAAATACAAGCTTCCGGTCCTGAAAGGTAGATTCGTCATGGACATTCAGAGATCACATGACCCTCCCTCTCTGCCCATTTTATAGTCAGGAATGTCTAATAAGGTAAAAGACATTTCTGAACCAGGGGCTTTAGTTTTCATGAAAGCCGTGCAGTGCATACTTGTAACTTACCGAATATCCTGCCCCTTCACAAAAACAAGAAATAAAGTGGCCAACCCCTTAAACTCTCTAAGTTTCTAAACTTTAATAATAAAAGTGGTCCAGCCTCTCCTAGGCCCTTGTATCACCAAATGAGTGGAGTGGCTCGTCACATGTTGCTCCATTCCATAGGAGTGTTGGAATATCTGGAGCAGGCTGCTTGTGTGTCACTCTATTGTTTTGGGGTTACAAGGACAGCTTTTCACATGAACAGAGAATATGGGATAACTTGCTGTAACTATAATATCCCTTTAGAACAAAGCCATACTAAGGCTGCATGCTCACAAACAGACGTATGTACGGCTGCAAGCATGTCCGCAACATTTGCTATCTGTCCCCGTGTTACAGCCCATCCGCTGTGGATCTCTCTGGAGATGGAAGGGGTCACCCCTCCTTCTCTCCATGGCGCCGGACGTATGCCCGCCCGGCCATAGTTGTGTGGGCATACGTTCGTGTGCATGCAGCCTAAGAGTCTTATCAGGAATTGACACAGAAAATACAGCTTCAGTTTGCATACATACTACTATGTACTGCATCTGTGTGGAACTTGCTGTGACCAGAATACCCATCTAACCACCATTTTACAGGAAGAATTATACAAATGCAGAATATTAAGAAAAATGCTCCCGAGTGCTTGTGAGGAATGTAAACACTTAGTAATGCAGACATGCTACTGGAGGTAACAAGGTTCATGGCAGTCCCAGCTTCTCAACTCTTTCCTATTGTGCCACTGCAATGTATATTGTGTTACAGAGTAAGTATCATGTACTGGCACCAGCATGGGCCTAGTAATAGGGGTAAGTGTGTTGCAGTATATTTTATTTAATATTATATTAGTTTTTAATCCTGTCTGGAAGGCAGTGCCCAATTATCCTCGGAATAGACGAAACAAAAATCACTACTGGAGTGACTTAAAGGTGCGGACTCAATATTGATGCCCTATAGATCTAGTATAAGCAGACACAGCAGAACAAGGACGTTGTGTTAACGGGGTATACTCATTTCGGCAAATTATTATTATTGTATGTATAATGAAAAATATACATTTTTCCATTATACTTTCTGTATCAATTCCTTACTGTTTTCTAGATCTCTGCTTGTTGTCATTCTATAGGAAGCTTCTACTTCTGTTTACTTGTTTACTTCTTGTGGACAGAGATCTGACCATATGATCACATAGGTGCTGTGGCTCGTTAGTATCACAGAGAGTAATTAGAACTGTGGGATATAACGAGCCGTGCACCTGTGTGACCATAGTCACATTTCTGTCCAGTGGAAATAAATATAGAAGCTTCCTATAGAATGACAGCAACCAGAGATCTAGAAATGATACAGAAAGTATATTGGAAAATGGTATAACTTTTCATTAATCAAACAATAACATTTATTTGCTGGAATCGGACCACCCCTTTAAAATTGTGTTTATTTTGACTCTAAAGTGGCGCTGGAGCTAATCCCTAACTAAGGGATGATATTGAATACACTGCACTAAGAACCTTGTTGAGAGCGATAGTAAGTTTAGGTCTAAGGATGGTCTATAGAACATGGGCATTATTTTTCAGTATACAGATTAAAGCTCACTGTGGGGATACACATGCTCTAAAGTTTGGCAGGTATCCCGCGGCCCCTTTGTCACCCATTTCTCAGCGAAGCAGATGGAATATTATTACTGATAAGACATGAGCTTCTGAATATCAAAGTCCCCAAAGACAGACAGGCAGATGTCATGCAGCAATGCCACCTAGAGGCAGGGTTGTGCTACTGCT
Organism: Engystomops pustulosus; assembly: GCA_019512145.1. Classification (NCBI taxonomy): domain Eukaryota; kingdom Metazoa; phylum Chordata; class Amphibia; order Anura; family Leptodactylidae; genus Engystomops; species Engystomops pustulosus. The sequence continues at coordinate 234,492,701 of CM033641.1, forward strand.
CTATCCAGATAAGGATTGACATAAACAATATTCCAGATATTCTGTATGCAGCAGGTAATATAACAGTTTATAGATTTGTTGCAAGCCTGTACAGTATGGAGCAAATTTCCTCCTGGATATAATATGAAACTGCTGTTGACATGGGCCAATTAATGCTGGACTTTGCAGAAGAGGGAATGGTGGCACCCAATTCTGAATTCATTAAAATATCAGGAAAGGAACAGCACACGGCAGAGCTAAACGCTCTCCAGAAATACGATACATAGCAATATTTACTAAAATAGACCTATCACGAATGCCAGGAAGTCATCTCTTGAGGGTATTTTCAAGTAGATTTCTGCATTTCTAATGGGATGAAATCCCTGTTCAATATATAGAGGTAGAGTTGGGGTCTGCACTCTGCAAAGCAAGATTAAAGATTGAAGAATAGCATCCTGTCTCTCAATGGTTTCCTACTATCCTGGGATGCTCCCCAATACTGTGAGACCCTCCAAATATTGCATGGGTTGCATTATGAGTAAATCCACCCCTGCATCCATATAGCAGACTTTTTGTGTTGGCAGAAAACAAAAATCTTGGAGATCGGTGATCTTAAAATCATGATGGTTAGTTGAGTTTATATAACCAAAACAAGTGAATGAGCCCATTGCTGTTGCCTGTGCCAAGGCTGACGTTCACTTGTTCATACTATATATACTGTAGAAATCTCAGAAACATTCAGCACTCAGCGGGAATGGGAAGGGCTTCTGCATAATATAACAGCCTCTGAAGCTACAGCATGGAGGGGCTCTGGTAATGCCCCCGAGGAGCCCTTAAAAGTTCAATAGAATAATTATTTTATTAATTTAATTAATTTTATTTAAGTTTATTTTAGAAGGAGGGAGGCCATGGATAACAAATATAAGAAGATTATCACAGGCACTATGGGTAAATTTCCCTGGTTTATCATGATGATAGATTTCCTTTAAGTATTTCTGGAAGTAAATTCATAGCAAATCATATAAATAATAACAGGATTTAATTTTATAAGAAAACCTAGATTTGACTTATGTAATTTACATAAGTTCCCATTGACTACAGTATAGACTCACCAGCAGGAAGCTCAGATAACATTTCATACGTTTGATGCATATTCCTCCGACAGATGTCCACTGGGTCATCAAGGAGGGGAGACATGGAGGTAATAATATCATTTCTCAAGATGCCATCTCTGAAAACAGTATGGAAAGTAACATTAGACATTGATTAAGTTAAAAAAAAACCCTAATAAGTGATATTTATGTGGTGGTTCCTGGATACCTTACAGCTTAGTAAACAAATGTTGGTTCACAATGGTGCATCAGTGCATGTATGTAAACAAATAACAGCACATCTTGCTGGTGCTGACCACTCCTTTTAGCGTATAAATACTATACCCCGGTACCACAGCCATGGTACGAGTGGCCTATCTATTATACTTTTATGACATGTGGAGTTGGCAGGTCATAAAGGTAAAAATGGGTGTTTGGTTAAACATTCTAGGAGAGTCTGATAAATCTCTATTCATCCAGAATTCCTATCCTTATCCTACATGGTCTTTATTCTCATCTGGGTTTTTTATTCTGAGTGATCACCAACCTTCCAATGTTATGACCAGCCATTATGTAGAAGATCTCTGTCGTCTTCTGACGAACTGTAGAGTCTTGATCATACAGCAGAGTTTTCAGGCTTTCCATGAAACCTGTGATGGGATAATAGATTACAGAGTTATAACCTCCTATCTAATGACAAGTAAGCCAAAAATTCAAGAATGACCTATAATGTTCACATCATAGCAAATATCTTTACATATGTTACCTATTACATTTGTAGAATTGGTCATGTTACATGTTTATATGCATTAACAAAGCCTAACTTTTTAAAGGGTTGAGCATATAGGCTTCTACCTGGTTTGACATTGTGTGTGGCCACGTCATGGACAACTTCATGGTGAGAAGTCTAGGAGGTGAGGGAACCAAAACTTGCCCAGCTGGCATCCTGTAAGGGTCCTATTCTATTTACCCAGACTATGCACATTTGTATCAGACCAGCATGCACTTGTGTCACTTCAGAATCTATTATTTGGGTAAAGAAATACATTTCTAGTAACTCTTACAACCGACACTCATATCGGCTTCCCAGACCCTTGATAGTGTGACACGTGAATACTGGGGGTTAACTGCAAGGGTTCTTTGGACAGAGCTGTACTCTATACCAATGTACAACGCTTAGAGCAATATTAGGTCAATAGCAATGCATTAATAGCATGACTGTGAGACATGCAAAGTGATAATGTGACCAGTGGACATAGAAAAGGCTATTGATATCTGCAAAAAGATCTAGTGCTGATAGAAGGATGTGATTGTACCAGGGAACAATCCCATTACTATATACCTTGGCCTGCAGCATGAAGTTCTGGGACTGATGCTAGTGTCACATTGTGCTCTTAGACCATCCATCAATAAGGAAGACATATGAATTATAACACAGATTAACATTTGAACCTATAGTATATATCAAAGAATAGCTTCTACACTAATGTCTCTATAAGGCTGTTTTATAGGGCCATAAGACTACAATTGTCAAAAGGAATCAATCTGTCAGGTCCAGGAAAGCTGGACTTGTGTATGTACAGTGCTATTTACATGACTTTGTTAGAGTACCATAGCCCTTGCCAATGTGGGCCTCATGGTTATAAGGGTTATGAATACCACTCCACGGCATTGAAGCCCGTTATAAAATCTTGGGTAGAGAATGTGTGCAGACGCAACCAATTGCATTTAACTGCTACCAGGGCGGTCTGTCCAGACTCCACCACTGAAATGAGGACAGCAGCAAATATGTAGTTTCTAGGAAGATGCTGGACTGCTGGGCAATCCCAAAATATGTGTGATAGGCACCTATCTGACCATACCGTCTCCAACAACGATTCAAGGAGCTTAGGTATATTTCTGCTAACCATACTGGACTGTGTTCTGGAGTGTGTTCTCACCTGGTGCTGGTGGCCACGGCTCCTGCAGCCTGTGTGTATGAGATACTCCTATGCACATGACTGACAGCCTGTATAATGGTGTGATGTATAATGGTGTAATGGCTTCTCTATGTGCTTGCTGGGGGCCACGACCCCTACAGCCTGTGTGTGTATGAGATTCTACTATACACATGACTGACAGCCTGTATAATGATGTGACACTGCTGGTGCTGGCTCCTCTATGTGCTTTCTGGTGCTGGCGCCCCCTGCAGCCTGTGTATGTATGAGATACTCCTATACACATGACTGACAGCCTGTATAATTATGTGACACTCCTGGTGCATGCACCCCCTGCAGCCTGTGTGTATACACTCCTATACACATGACTGACAGCCTGTACAATGATGTGACCCTCCTGGTGCTGGTGCCCATGCAGCCTGTGTGTATACACTCCTATACACATGACTGACAGTCTATACTGATGTACCCTTCCTGTGTCTTGTGCACCTGCAGCCTGAGTGTTACCACACTCTCCTATACACATGACTGACAGTCTGTATAATGATGTGACCCTCCTGGTGTTGGTGTCCTCTGCAGCCTGTGTGTATACACTCCTATACACATGACTGACAGCCTGTATAATGATGTGACACTCCTGGTGCTGGCTCATCTATGTACTTCCTGGTTTTGGCGACCCCTTGCAGCCGTGTGTATGGGAGAACACAGCATGTCAGGTACTTGTGTAGCTGATGTCTGTGTGTCTCCCTTGTGTATAGGAAAAAAGAGCAGATCAGGTACTTGTGTAGCTGATATCTGTGTCTCTCACACGTGTTTAGGAGAACACAGCATGTCAGGTACTTGTGCAGCTAATGTCTGTGTGTCTCACATGTGTCAAGGAGAACACAGCATGTCAGGTACTTGTGTAGCTGATGTCTGTGTCTCTCACATGTGTATAGCAGAACATGTCAGGTACTTGTGTAGCTGATCTCTGTGTCTCTCACGTGTGTAGGAGAACACAGTATTTCAGGTACTTGTGTAGCTGATGCCTACGTATTTCACAGGCATAAGATAAAGCACAATCACCAGCAATTAGTCACATGTCGTTCGCCAGCTCTTTTTCGTGAATGACGGGAGCCGGTTCCCCTCAGTGAGCCGATGGCTCAAGTAACTTTGCCCCTAACTGGCTCACCACACCCCTTTAACCCAATACAATCGGGTTAAAAGTGTGTGGAATGGGGTGACTAACTGGACTGCGGCTCCCTATTATGCATGTAATAGGGAGCCGTTAATGAACCAGAAGAGCCGGCTCTTCTTAGTGAGTGGAGCCTATTGAGATGATTTTACAATTAGTACCGTATGTAGTGCCATAATATGGCAAAATATAGGACATGTCCTTTTATTTGCACGTGGTCCGGTGAGACATTGGGGCAGATTGTCATGATTTTTTTATATGTGAGTTTTTATACATGTGATGTCTTGTTAAATTGATGTACTGCGGATGTGACACTTTAAGTTCCCTTTTGGGATAATAAAGTATTATTATCCTGCGGTGCGTTGTCTGACGAAGATTTGGGTCTGCCGCGATTCACTAAGGTGAATCCAATTTCCTGCATGTGTTGTTTCCTCGCTGAGATCCACCGTAGTTCACCCTCTTCTTCCTGGTGCATGTAAGTGCTTGATCTTGCGACACAATTTCGTTTTCAAATTCCGCGGTTTGTCCGAATAAGTATCGTTGTCCGACGGCACGCCCCCGATTTCTGTCGATGCGCCACAATGTGATCGCGTGCACCAAAAACCCGTGGCAATTCGGCGCAAAAAAGTAAATATTTGGGAAACCTGACAGAATCTGGTCCGCGGACCCTTAGTAAATGAGCCCCATTGTGTGCTCACCAACCCATGACCGGGTACCATAGAAAACTATGGGGGGGGTGTCATCTCCCAGATCATGTTCCCCCATACATCTACATGAGGTTTACATGTAATCTCCGGTTTGTAAATATATGTTCTACAAATAAAACTTGAAGATTTATTGAAGATTGGTGAGTGCCATCCTATTTTCTTTCTGTCTCATGGAATTATATTTATTGATACTTTACTAACTGAGGAGATCAGCATTATTTCCACCCCCTAAAATAGCCTGGATGTGTTGATACACTTCTAAAAAAGAAAATACTTTGCATCAAGATCGGGAATGAGCGGGAGTGCCGCTTACCTCTTCTAAAGACTTTCACTTTTATATACTTTTATATATAGAACTGAATGGAAATAAACAAATTGGTAATTAGTATTGAAAAGCCTACTTGTCACTAGGTCAAAATGTGTAATCCTGATGACAGGCTCCCTTTAAAATGAACCTCTAATAGATTAAGGGCTCTTTCACATTGGCTTTGTTTTTCACGTCTGTGGTTCAGTGATTTCCACGGATGCCTCACAAGCCACGGATTTCTATGGGTGTTTTCACATTGGCTTGTATTTTCACTAATCTGCTCTCCATGGACAAAATAATAAAACATGTCCTATCTTTTGCGGATTGCAAAAGGCAAGAGAAGTCTATGGGTTTGATAAAACATCAGGTTTTTTTTACTGATTAAGCAATGTTAAACCTTCAGGTTTTTCTCATGGACACAGAGATAAAACATATGCATCAGACAAAACAGAAGAAAAACAGAGATGCAACGGAAACAAAACGCAACTGAAGATAAACATCAATGGCATTATGAAAGAACCCTTATAGACACGTACAGATTGGTTTTCTCTTCCTGGCTTCAATGATTTTTCACTGATGACTTACTGAACCATTCTTTTCAGTGGGCTTTTTCACACTTCAGTTTTTTTTCACTGATAAGTGGTCAATTTAGAACCTGTTTTCCTTGTGTTCACTGACAATATTGGGGCTTATTTACTAAGGGTCCGCAACCGCAGTTTGTCAGTTTTTATGACATTTTTGGGATTAGCGCTATTGAGACAGTTATTCAACTGGGGATTGTGTCGCACACGATGGGATTCTGGCACCGCTGCGCTAGCTTTCATGCGACAGAAATCGGGGGCGGCCCGTTAGACGATCCGACTGATTTGGACTGAGCGCGGGATTTAACTTTCAAATTGTGTTGCAAGATCAAGCACTTACATACAAAGGGAAGTACTGTAGAAGTTGAACTGAGCGGGGAAGCGACACATGCAGGATATCAGGCGCACAATCTTAGTAAATTGTGGCACAGTGCATTATCGTCGGACAATGCACTTTCGGGGAACGTGTCAGGACAGGTAAGTAAATGTGCCCCATTGTGTCGGTGGAAAAAACCGAAGTGTGAAAAAGCTAATTGAAAAGAATAGTTCACTAAGACATCAGTGAAAAATCAGTGAAGCCAGGAAGAGAAAACCAATCTCAATGGGGCAGATTTACTTACCCGGTCCGTTCGCAATCCAGCGGCACGTTCTCTGCGCTGGATTTGGGTCCGGCCGGGATTCATCAAGGTAGTTCCTCCGCCGTCCACCAGGTGGCGCTGCTGCGCTGAAAAGCATCTGAACGCACTCAAGTTCACCGAGCTGGACCAAGTGAAGGTATGCGCGTCCCAAGCGTCACTTTTACTGTTTTAAATGCGGAGGTTTTTGCGAATCCGTCGGGTTTTCGCTCGGCCACGCCCCCGATTTCCGTTGCGTGCATGCCGGCGCCGATGCGCCACAATCCGATCGCGTGCGCCAAAATCCTGGGGCAATACAGGGAAAATCGGCGCAAATTGGAAATATTCGGGTAACACGTCGGGAAAACGCGAATCGGGGCCTTAGGAAATGACCCCCTATGTGTCCATAAGCTACAATGGGTTCAGTGAGAAATCAATGATGTGAAAAAACATGCACCGGGAAGAAGAAGGTGAACTCTGTTGGACCTGAGCGGGGAAGCGACACATGCAGGATATCGGGCGCACAATCTTAGTGTATTATAGACGGACAATGCACTGTGAACTCCAGCGGCCTGGTAAGTAAATGTGCCCCATTGAGTTAGGCCCGGAAGTGACTAAAATGATGATGATAAAGCATCACAGTTTACAAATCATGGAAAAAGGGCCCTATATTTACTTATTCTCACTGACCGACTACAATGGAAAGATTTGAAGGTTTTTCGAATTTATGTCCCTCTCCTTGGTTTCGGCTTTCAAATCCCGAACAAAAATAGTGATCAGAAAGCTGCAGTCTGAATGGGGTCTTACCCCTCCTCATCCAGATGCATCAAAAGATGGTGAATTACCGTCACAATTTACTCTCATCTATGTGATTACCACAAGAACTGGCCGATGTGAGTAGGACCGGGTTCCCACAGCAGAAATTTTCATGAGAATTTGTAGGCAAAGCATACTGAAGGAAACTGTAATGGAAAGATTTGTAAATATTCCATGTATTCTTTATGCCAACAAATACTGATATAACATACTGACCATAATACTGCCGTGTGCAGCAATACTACAAATCACATGATCATACTGAGATAAGAAGAATCTTCAGTAGGTGACAGAGCCATCAAGTGGTGGAAAGCAGAATCACATGAGGCTGGAAATGAAGAAACTTTATATAGTGAGACCCCATGCACACAACTCAGAGGCGTTGCTAGGAGTTCATTATAGTGGGGGCAAAACTCAACCAAGTGAGCCCCCAGCCCAGGTGTCCCAATATTCCATACTATAAAGTGACCATATAGCGGTAGATACTGTAGATACTACATGCCGGATTGTCGCCATGAACAGCTGGCTTCCTATGGAGAGGGGAGAGGCAAGGAGAGCTCACCCACCAGTTATGCCCTAGACCATGGTCTACACCCAGAATCCATATGTTGTGTGTGCATGTAGCCCACATGTTAAACATGAGTCTTAATGTGCAACTCCCCCAAATGATAAATGTTGTGAGAACCCAGAATCTAGATTTTTACTGTGAACTGTAAAATTGTGACATTTACAATCACATACATCTTTTTGTAGTTGCTTCCACTAGTTATTAAAACTGAAATGTTTCTATAACCCCCTGCAGAGATAGATGGGATTTGAGATACCCAGGCGGGGATGGCACAGAACCATCATAAGCAAAAGAAAAGTGAGAGAGGAAGAATAGGCTGAGACAAATGCTCATTGAAGGGGGGAATTATCAAACCTTGAAAAAATTGCAATTCCTCAAACTGCATATGTGTACATGAGGCTCAATACTAACAACATGACGCATAGTGGGATGCAACACATTGATGCAACCCTTTACCCAGTGGTACCTTCTGCAGAATGTGAAGGGCACCCTGGGCCCATTGAGAGTGCCATAGGCCCAGATGGGCTCAGTATACAGCACGCCTTATTCTTTGTAATGATCCCCATTGTTCTAGTCTTTGATCTTTCCTAGTTAATGTTAATGTACTACAAAATGTCCCCGACTAAGACCCATTTCACATCTCCGTTCGATCTTAAGTTATTTCCTTCAGATATTTTGAGTCAAAACCAGGAGTGGATGAACACACAGAACAGGGGTAAGTCCTTACAGAATAGAAGTAGAGAAGATATAATGGAAAGACTTGCCCTTGTGCTGTGTGTTTGACCACTCCTGGTTTGGGCTTAAAATAACTGTAGACCTAACTGAGATGTGAACTGGGCCTAAACTGTCTGACATCCCCTCTCTCTACATAGTGTTATAATAGTGAGGACAATGTGCAATAATTCCCATCATCTGCCCATCATGGCTGAGCTGTCCCTGGATAAAGTGTTGCCAACTATACAGTACCCATCCTGACGCTGGACCCTCAGGTACCTCACCTGCCTGGCAGGTCCTATAGACATAAGAGCGCCACTTATAACAGGAAAGGGTGACTTACCCAGATGTACAGCCTGGTAGACATTCTCTGGGTCATGCAGCAGGTCACACAGTGCCATCAGTGCCCGCTGTCTGCTCAGCAGCTCGGGGGCCCCCAGCTCCTCATTTAGTTTTGGTAAAGCTCTTGCTCCAAAAGCAACAGGTGCTTTAGTGGGGTCGATATTGGGTGGTAGGTAAGGAGATGTCCTGGCTTCAGCCATTTTACAGTCTTCTATGTCCTAAGAGATAAAACAGAAGGTTACCTGGGGTTGCACAGGACAGAAATGGGGCCACAGTAGGAGTACTCAGCTGGAAAATGAAGGCGGTATATGGTGGTATACAGCTGGCAGATGATGGCGGTATAGTACCGGTACACAGCTGTAGATGATGGCGGTATAGTACCGGTACAAAGCTGTAGATGATGGCGGTATAGTACCGGTACACAGCTGTAGATGATGGCGGTATAGTACTGGTACACAGCTGGCAGATGATGGCGGTATAGTACCGGTACACAGCTGTAGATGATGGTGGTATAGTACCGGTACACAGCTGGCAGATGATGGTGGTATAGTACCGATACACAGCTGTAGATGATGGCGGTATAGTACCGATACACAGCTGTAGATGATGGCGGTATAGTACCGATACACAGCTGTAGATGATGACGGCATAGTATCGGTACACAGCTGGCAGATGATGGCGGTATAGTACCGGTATACAGCTGGCAGATTACGGTGGTATAGTACCGGTATACAGCTGGCAGATGAGGGCGGTATAGTACCGGTACACAGCTGGAAGATGATGGCGGTATAGTACCGGTACACAGCTGTAGATGATGGTGGTATAGTACCGGTACACAGCTGTAGATGAGGGCGGTATAGTACCGGTATACAGCTGGCAGATGATGGTGGTATAGTACCGATACACAGCTGTAGATGATGGCGGTATAGTACCGGTACACAGCTGTTAGATGATGACGGTATAGTACCGGTACACAGCTGGCAGATGATGGCGGTATAGTACCGGTATACAGCTGGCAGATGACGGTGGTATAGTACCGGTATACAGCTGGCAGATGACGGTGGTATAGTACTGATACACAGCTGTAGATGATGGCAGTATAGTACCGGTACACAGCTGGCAGATGATGGCGGTATAGTACCGGTACACAGCTGTAGATGATGGCGGTATAGTACCGGTACATAGCTGTAGAGGATGGCGGTATAGTACCGGTATACAGCTGTAGAGGATGGTGGTATAGTACCAGTACACAGCTGGCAAATGAAGGCGGTATAGTACCGGTGCACAGCTGTAGATGATGGCAGTATAGTACCGGTACACAGCTGTAGATGATGGCGGTATAGTACCGGTACACTGCTGTAGATGATGGCGGTATAGTACCGGTACACAGCTGTAGATTATGATAGGTGGGGATAGGTAGGGACAGGTAAGGAAAGGTAGTGATAGGTAGGGATAGATAGGGACAGGTAGTGATAGGTAGGGATAGGTAGGGACAGGTAAGTATAGGTAGGGACAGGTAGTGATAGGTAGGGATAGGATATCACAGGACACAGGTACACAGCTGTAGATGAGGGCGGTATAGTACCGGTACACAGCTGGCAGATGATGGCGGTATAGTACTGGTACACCGCTGTAGATGATGGCGGTATAGTACCGATACACAGCTGGCAGATGATGGCGGTATAGGACCGGTACACAGCTGTAGAGGATGGTGGTATAGTACCGGTATACAGCTGTAGAGGATGGCGGTATAGTACCGGTATACAGCTGTAGAGGATGGTGGTATAGTACCAGTACACAGCTGGAAAATGAAGGCGGTATAGTACCGGTGCACAGCTGTAGAGGATGGCGGTTATGACCAATGCAATCTATAAGTTACCCTTATCTGTGTAACATTGATCGGGCAATGCTTAAAAAGGGAACCTGCCACCATATTTCACCAAATACAGCTAGTGACAGGTTCCCATAGGACCTATTAACTAACTGACATGCTTCTTTTAGCTCAAAATTGTTTCCCTTAAATCCACATAAATCAAATTTATGTTATATTACCTGACACTCAGAGGGGGCATGTCCTGCCCGCAACACCCCCATTTTTTCTCCTCCCTAGTCCCATGCCTCTTCTTAGCCATTCAGCATTAATGTCCATGTGGACATGGTGATGTCATCTGAGGTCCTAAACCTAGTAAGTGTTGCAACCATCAAACCCAATGCGGTATCTGATCACATGAAATCACAGCGTGTTCATGGATAATTTACTCCTCCCATGCCTCCAATAAAGGCATGCTGTGATTTCATGTGATCAAATACATACATCGAGTAGATGTTGCAAATGTAACTAATGGGTAAAGGACCTTAGATGACATCACCCTAGTCACATGACATGAAGTTCCCAGTGATGTAACCGTCCCACACACAGCAGCATGTCCTAGCAGTAGGACAGGTAGGCAGGGCAATGCAAGTACATTTAAGCAGTGTATTTGAATTGGATGCTAACATTGGTGAAACATGTACTGCAAATCAGCACCAAAATACAATAGGAATGGGTTTTCTATTGAATATAGAGGGAAGTAATTAGAAATCATCTGATTTTCTGCTGCGTTTTTGTGCCAGGCTCTTCATTTACAGAGAAATCGGTCACAGTGATTTTGGACACTATACCCCCCACTCAGCCATGGAGAGTGCTCTAACGTTATGGGACACAAAACTAAACCTTGTTTATTCAGGACCATCTCCCTATCCGTATTCTGATACTACCTTTCCCAGCTCCCCTAAAGCTTCAGTCAGCAGCAGTCCTCTTAAGATACGCGTAGGTGGTGAGGACTTCTTCTGTTTTTTCCTACTGTTCAAAAATGGAGGGAGGGAGAATCATGGGGCTACAGACAGCATTCATTAAAAGTGAGGGGGGATACTTTTTAACCCCCGAAAATGTTTCAGAATTCGGGGGTCGCCTTATAACCCTGGGCAATAAGGTGCACAAAAAAAAAACACCCCCTGCTGAGCAAACGCCCACTCTTAAGTGTATACTGCTACTCAATACACTGGTAGCTGTGTGAATGGCATCCAGCATACTGCCGGCATAGTAATGCATGATGCATGGCAGGTTATGGTATGGTGATCACAAGTGTGTCACCCATACCATGCCGTCACGGTAAAAAGGTAGAGGCATGCTCTATCTTTGCTGGAAATACTGTGCTGTAGTACATCTTTCTATGAAGAGGGTAGGCTTGAGAACAGTCTCCCCTACCCTCTCCAGCCAAACGTATGCTGCGGCCCACGTCCCGTCCTGGGTGTATCTTACATTTGTGTGTATGAGGCCTTACACTTCACATTTTGCAAAGAAATTCTGTGCGGTACATGATTGCAGTAATACGCTATTGTGAGCGGTAGCCTAAGTGACTTACCTGATCTGTCTCCTCTACTAGCCTACCTATTGCACGTAAATGGTTAATCCTGTATGTGACACATGAGTACTTACACAGGATTTGATAATACAATTTTCCTGCCTGGAGTGCACATGGCCTTACATTAAAAAAAAGATACCCCTGAAATATTAGCATGTCTACCTCCCATGGGCACATTTGTTTCCACTTTGTGATGGATTTGTAGAAGTGAGAAGCTAAATGAATTGATCAAAGCTCTAAAAATATTAAAAAAGGGGAACTGTCAAGTATTACATATAATATGCTAATTATTCAGCACTGTAAAAATATACCTGACAGGTCTAGTAGTAACAAATGATCATCATCATCTTCTTTCTTGGCAGCACACATATAAGAAAGTTACTTTGTGTAATTGGTTTGTATATGCTTGTTAGTGTGACAGAAGGCTCCCGGTCAGTGGTGGTCACTGAGCCAGGTCATACTTGTACCCAATTAGCAGTCATCAGGGAGGCTCTGGGCAGCAGGGGATTATACTCCCTTTTCATTGGAAAGATTAGGGCGGAAATCAAATGAGTGAAATGAGCAGCCAACATATGAGCAGATTGGATCGTGGCCTGTTTCTCATGGGGTCTCTACCCTCTCACTATAGAGATAAGTGACAAGAAGCTTACAATAAACGCTGAGAGGTCACGGCCACTGTCACAAGCAGTCTGCCACTCACTTATTAATTGGACTTGTCATATATCATTCTGCAGTAGCTATTGCTAATATGCTACAATGATTACACGCGTGTATGCTCACACACATTAGCACTGCCGCTTTACTAGATACATCTATGAAATCTCTCTCAAATATTATAATAATTATTCCTTTATTTATATAGCACACAGATTCAGTAGCGCGCACAAAGCTTGCCGAATCAGTCCCTGTCCCCAATGGGGCTCACAATCTAGGGTACATTCTCACGCGATATGCCGCTGCGGGCAGATACCGCAGTGTGCTGGAGAGGAGGAGGTGGTGACCCATCAGAGAATAGCGGCTCATGGCCGCACACAGACGAAAGATAGAGCATGCTTATTCTATTTTTGCGTGGTGTGCGGCCCGGGTCCCCACCATGCCGCTATTGCCGCCTATGGGGCATTAGCAGACGGCAGCAAGTGTTGAATAGCCCTAATCACCTACCAGTAGTTTTGGAGTGTGGGAGGAAAACGGGGGTAAACCCAAGCAAGCACGGAATGAACATACAAACTCTATGTTAAGTAGTAATTCTGCTTTGAGCAGCTACAGTGTTGTATAATGGTGCTATCACTCAATGGGGCTCATTACTTACCCAGTCACTAAGGTTGCTGCGCCGATATCCACAGGTATCGCTGCTTCACCTTCTTCTTCTCGCTGCATGTGAGTGCTTGATCTTGCGACACATTTGGTTTTTTAAATTCCGCGTTTTTTTTTCTGAACCCCCGGGTTGTCCGACGGCCACGCCTCCCATTTTCTGTCTCGTGAAACCCGGGCACCAAAATCCAATCGCGTGAGCCAAAATCCCGGGGCAACAAATCGGAGCCACGGAGCCCCTTAGTAAATGAGCCCCAATGTCCGTACCTCCAGGCACAGGTATTACAGCTTGGCATGTGAGGCTCTCCTGTTGGGGACACCCAAAATTAAAAGACTGTTAATTTGAACAGATCCATTCTAGAGGACATGAGACGTCCTTCAAGGACAACAAATTCATCTCAAGGCTTGAGGAATTTATACTGCATTTTTGTCTGCAAAGGTCGTGCAGGTAAAGTGCCTAGTTGGCTGCAGCTTCCCCAGGCGAAAGTGTTGGGGTGATCCACTTTTTTCCCTGAAGCTGTATTCTGAAAGAGCAGTATTGATAGCGTTCCCTTCATTTTAGTGTATCTCAGTCACAGTACTCCAAGGGCCATTTGCTTGGATACTTATCTCACAGGCAGGTGGGCTTGGTGAATACTTGACATATCAGTTGACTTCTGCATTCAGTGTTCTCTGCCCGCACATGCCAACCTATCATTGTCATCATATTCTGAGGAGGACACACTACCTCATGGGTACCTGGCTGCAGTTACTGCTACTGGAACACTACAAAGAGAGAAATGGAGCCTATGTGGGGTTTATTCGATCTACGCCGGCACTATCTGGTTGCAGGAAAAATCAAATAAACGAGCGAGAGGTGAATTTGCGTAGATAGAATCTGTCTTTGTTTCTTCCAGTTTTTAAAACAGATTTCAAGTTTTATTTTCATTCTAAAATTTACATAAGCCTATCCATCAATTCTATTTTGGCCAGAAGATATTTTCAGTACAAAGTTAGATACAGGCGGTCCCCCTACTTAAGAAACTCGACTTGCATACGGACTCCTAGTTACAAAACAGACCACTGGATATTGGTAATTTATTGTGCTTTAGTCCCTAGGCTACAATAATCAGCTGTAACAGTTATCACAGGTGTCTGCATGAAGCTTAGTGTTAATCCTGATTCTTATGACAACCCAACATTTTTAAAATCCATTGTCACAGAGACCAAAAAAGTTCTGGCTGGGATTACACAACGATTAAAATATATAGTTCCGACTTACATACAAATTCAACTTAGAACAAACCTACAGCACCCTATCTTGTATGTACCGGGGACTGCCGTACTGTGTTTCCCAGAAAATAAGACGTGGGGTCATACTAAGGGCTGTGCACACTCTTAGCCCGGGAAAGAAAAACGGAGCCCTGTAACAAAACGGCTTGCACAGGTAATTAAGAAGTGTGTGCTCTGGGATGTGGCGGCAGGTGACCTTTTGTGGCGGCAGCTACGCTGGCTTCCATGCGACACAATTTAAGTGGGCGTGCCATCGGACATCGGATGAGCGCCGTATTTAACTTTCAAATTGTGTCGCAAGCCCAAAGCACTTAGAAGCACCAATAAAAAGATGTGTGAACTTTGTCGGACCTGAGCGGGGAAGCGAAAACGTTGCAGCATACGGGCGCACAAATCTTTTTACTGAATCGCCGCACACTGCATTTAGTTGGACAATGCACGTTCTGTGAGTGGGTGACCCTGTAAGTAAATGTGCCCCATGTCTTATAGATTTTTGCTCCTAAAGAGGCACTAGGTCTTTTTTTCAGGGATGTCTTATTTTTCCATGAACAAACAAACTACTTCTAAAACAACTTCTCCAACATCCAAACTCTGTTTCACGCTGCCATTACTTTTCAGTGATGTTATTTATTTATCCTTGCCGTGTACTGGGAAGCTGGAAAAAAAATTCCAAATGTGGTAAATTGTATCTATTTATTAAAAAACATTTACATCACTTTTTGTGGGACTCAGTTTTTACGTACATTTTTATATAGGTCTTAAGCTAAATTCAGACAAAACGCGTGCCAGCGCGTACCGTACCACGGTAAGAAACGCATGGATGGCACCGATATTTGGGTTAAGATAGGGACATGCCCTATCTTTTCCCCGGGTATGGAAAGGCCCCCCGTACCGCTCCATACTGTGCACAAGATTTATCATACAAAGTCCTCACAGAATTTGTTCGCACGTACTACGTTAAGGGTGCACCAAAAAAAAGGGTGCAAAGCTGTTGGGCAGGTGCAGGGAGCACCAGAAATCCCAAATCTGGTGCACTCTGCACTATACAACATGCAAACTGTACCCAAATGTGACGATAGAAAAACAAAACATCTCTGAGCTATAACGTTTCATTACTTCAGTGTACAGAGCCGTTTTGTAAATTTATTTTTGTTTAAGTTTTTTTTATTTTGTTAGTTATGATAAATTTTATAATTTTACAAACATCATTTTTTGGGAGTCTGTGCGACCTTTGGACCTCCTTTTTAAGTTAAATTTTTTGTTGATGCAAATGGCGGTAAAGTGTTTTTGTACATTTGGGCAACAATAGTTTGTCAATTTATGTGGGTGTTTCACCGCCAGGATAAATGTTATTATATTTTGTTAGATTGGGCACTTGGGATGCATAAAATAAATGATCAACCATGTTGAAAGCAAAGTTTACCTGGGGGCTGACCCAATGCAATCTATAAGTTACCCCTTATCTTGTGTAACATTGATGACCCAATGCAATCTATAAGTTACCCCTTATCTTGTGTAACATTGATCGGGCAATCCTTAAAAAGGGAACCTGCCACCATATTTTCACAAATACAGCTAGTGAAAGCGTGCAAGGAGTGGCCAGGTGAAGGGAGAGTGCCAAGCCTCTAGATGGCGCATATAGACAGGAACAGGCCAGGGGCTAAACCTTATGTCTGTTTTAGAATGTATGGGCCCCATTGTTCTAGTCTTTGATTTTTTCCTAGTAATGTGTACTACAAAATGGCCCACTAAGACCCATCCACATCTCCGTTCGATCTAAGTTATTTCCTTCAATATTTTTGAGCCAAAACCAGAGTGGATGAACACACAGAAACGGGGTAAGTCCTTACGAGAATAGAAGTAGAGAAGATATAATAGACTGTGCCCTTGTGCTGTGTGTGTTTGACCACTCCTGGTTTGGGCTTAAAATAACTGTAGACCTAACAGAGATGTGAACTGGGCCTACACTGTCTGACATCCCCTCTCTCTACATAGTGTTATAATAGTGAGGACAATGTGCAATACTTCCCATCATCTGCCCATCATGGCTGAGCTGTCCCTGATAAAGTGTTGCCAACTATACAGTACCCATCCTGACGCTGACCTCCCATGTACCGTCACCTGCCTGCATGTCCTATAACATAAGAGCGCCACTTATAACAGAAAGGGTGACTACCCGAATGTACAGCCTGGTAGACATTCTCTGGGTCATGCAGCGGTCACACCAGTGCCATCATGCCCGCTGTCTGCTCAGCAGCTCGGGGGCCCCCAGCTCCTCATTTAGTTTTGGTAAAGCTCTTGCTCCAAAAGCACAGGTGCTTTAGTGGGGTCGATATTGGGTGGGTAGGTAAGGAGATGTCCTGGCTTCAGCCATTTTTAACAGTCTTCTAGGTCCTAAGAGAGATAAAACAGAGTTTACCTGGGGTTGCCAGGCCTAGAAATGTGGGCCACAGTAGGAGTACCTCATGCTGGACAAATAGAGGCGGTATATGGTGGTATACAGCGGCAGATCTGGCGTGTATAGTACCGATAGACGCGTACAGTGGTGCGATGATGGCTGTAGATATCGGTACACAGCGGCAGATGATGGCGGATAGTACGGTACACAGCTGTAGATGAGGTGGTAGAAGTAACCGGTACACAGCTGAGATGAGGGTGGTATAGTACCGATACCACCGCTTGTAGATATGGACGCGTAAGTCACCGATACCCATCTGTAGATGATGGCGGTATAGTACCGATTCAGCTGTAGATGATGAACAGCATAGTATCGGTACACAACTGGCAGAGTATGGCGGTATAGTACCGTATACAGCTGGCAGATACGGTGGTATAGTACCGTATAACAGCTGGCAGATGAGGGCGGTATAGTACGCTTATTACAGCTGGCAATGATGGTGTATAGTAGCCGATAACCGCTGTAGATGATGGGGTATAGTCCCGGTACACAGCTGTTAGATGACGGATATAGTACCGTACACAGCTGGCAACAGATGATGGTCGGTATGAGTATCCGTGGTATACAGCTGGCAGATGACGGTGGTATAGTAACCGGTATAACAGCTGGGCATGACGTGGTATAGTACTGATGACACACTGTAGATGATGGCAGTATAGTACCGGTACACAGCTGCAGAGGATGGCGGTATAGTACCGGTAACAAGCTGTAGATGATGTCTGGTTATAGTACCGGTACATAGCTGTAGGGATGGCGGTATAGTACCGGTATACAGCTGTAGAGGATATGCGGTATAGTACCGATACACAGCTGTAGATTATGAGCGGTATAGACCTGTCATAGCTGTAATGGCGGTTAGTACCTGTTACAGCTGTAGAGGTGGTGGTATAGTACCAGTACAACCTGGCAAATGAAGCGGTATAGTACCGTGCACAGCGTAGATGATGGCTGTATAGTACCGGTACACAGCTGTAGAGGATGGGGTATAGTACCGGTATACAGCTGTAGAGGATGGTGTTATAGTACCAGTACACAGCTGGCAAATGAAGGCGGTATAGTACCGGTGCACGCTGTAGATGATGCAGTATGTACCGTGTACACAGCTGTATGATGGCGGATAGTACCTGTTACATTTGCTGTAGATGATGGCGGTATTGTACGGTATCAACACCTGTAGATTCTGATTGTTGGGGTAGGTAGGGCACAGGTAAGGAAGGTAGTTATGGTCGGGATAGAATAGGACAGAGTGCTGTCGGCTCATCGCTGTATCGAAGGCCTCAGGCTAGGTCATGGATCAGGATATCGGCCATAGTACCCCAGCGTAGTTGATGTGGGATAGATTACACAGTCACACTGTATAGCGTATATCCAATACACAGCTGTCAGATGATGGCGTAATATAGTACTGGTAACAACCGTCTGTAATAGTGCGGTAGTTACCGATACCAGCTGGCAATGATGGCGGTATCGGTACCGGTCACACAGCGTAGAGGATGGTGGTATAGTACCGGTAATAACCATGCTGTAGAGGATGGCGGTATAGTACCGGTATACTCTGTATAGGATGGTGGTATAGTACGCAGTACACAGCTGAAATGAGGGCGGTATAAGTACTCGGTGCAACAGCTGTAGAGATGGCGGTATAGTACGAGTGCACAGCTTAGCAGGGATGGCGGTAATAGTACCTTACAACACGGTAGAGGATTGTTATAGTACCGGTATCCGCTGCAATGTGAAAGGCGGTTTATATAGTCGGCACAGCTTTGTAGAGATGCGATGTACCGTATAAAGTTAGGGATGGCGGTATTACTAGGTACCGAGTACACAGCTGTAGCAGGATGGGCGGTATAGGACCGGTAGTCAACTGTCTTGAAGCGATGGCGGTATCTACGGTATACGCGTAGGTGTATTACACAGCTGCCTGAGGCGTTATAACCGGGACGTGGGCGGTTATACAGTATACACTGAGAAGTAAGGACGGTATAGTACCGTCACATCTGGAGATGTGGCGGGGTTATTTAGTACTCGTGCACGCTGTAATGATGGGTGTATAGTACCGGTACACAGCTTTAGTGATGGTGTAGTAGTACGGTACACACAGCTGTGTAGATGATGATAGGTGGGATTAAGGAAGGTAGAAGAACACGGTAGGAATGGTAGACAGTGTGGTTAGGGACCAGGGTAGTTGACAGGTAGGATAGGTAGACTTATAGAGAATAAGGACGTCGAAGGTAGGAATTGTGATAGGTAGGCGACAGGTGAGGGATGGTAGGTATAGGTAGTGGATAGTGTTCGGACTAGATGAGGGATGGTAGGGAACCAGTAGGATATGGTAACGGACAGGGTCAGTGATACAGGTAGGACACGGTAGGGATAGGTAGGGACAGGTTAGGACATTAGTTAAGGAGGATAGGATATCACAGGACTCACCCGTCACTACACCTGAGCTCAGCGCCTGCCTGTCCGCAGCATAACACACAGCGCAGCGTACCACGGTTACCAAGCAACCAGCCTGCGCGCGTGGCGTGCGTGTTGTAGAATAGCAGTTTACGTCAGCGCTGTGCGTTCATCCCCGGACGTGTACGCAAGTTGTGTAATGTCCGCTAGTAGATGTGTGGCTCCTGTGAGCGCAGTGCCCAGTACCCATACCACCTGCCTTTAACGGTCTGCACCTACCGCTACAGTACTCCGTACCTTGTCAGACTTTATGAACCGCAGGAGAAAGTCTCTGCTAGTCCCGCCCAATAATCTATGGCTCCTCCCCCACGCGATGTGTTCCCCTGTAGCCACCCCCATAGCTTGCCAGCCGTTGTCTTGGTAACGGTACAGCGGCCCTTGGCTTGGACACTGCCCCAGTGACACCGGTACCGACTCCAGAACTATAGACCCCGGGAGAGAGGAGCCAGGCATGCAGGGCCAGCAACTATCTCCGGTCTCCAGGGACAGGCTCATCTGCCAGATGCCCAAGGTAAGTGCATCCCCTCCTGTACACCAGCTATAGTATCTGCTCGGTGTCTGTATATACTAACTATTATCCTCATCCTCCTATATCCAGTATGTGGTGTATGTAGTAGATCTATATATACTATTACCCTCATCCTCCTATATCCAGTATGTGGTGTATGTAGTAGATCTATATATACTATTACCCTCATCCTCCTATATCCAGTATGTAGTAGAGCTGTATATACTGACTATTACCCTCATCCTCCTATATCCAGTATGTGGTGTATGTAGTAGATCTATATATACTATTACCCTGATCCTCCTATATCCAGTGTGTAGAGCTATATATACTGACTATTACCCTCATCCTCCTATATCCAGTATGAGGTGTATGTAGTATATTTATATATAATATTACCCTGATCCTCCTATATCCAGTATGAGGTGTATGTAATAGAGCTGTATATACTGACTATTACCCTGATCCTCCTATATCCAGTATGAGGTGTATGTAGGAGATCTGTATATACTATTACCCCGATCCTCGTATATCCAGTATGAGGTGTATGTAGTAGAGCTGTATATACTGACTATTACCCTGATCCTCCTATATCCAGTATGAGGTGTATGTAATAGAGCTGTATATACTGACTATTACCCTGATCCTCCTATATCCAGTATGAGGTGTATGTAGTAGAGCTGTATATACTGACTATTACCCTGATCCTCCTATATCCAGTATGAGGTGTATGTAGTATATTTATATATAATATTACCCTGATTCCTCTATATCCTTATGAGGTGTTGTAATATGAGCTGTTAATATGACTTATTAGCCCTGATCCTCCTATATCCAGTTGAGGTGTATGTAATAGAGCTGTATATACTATTACCCTGATCCTCCTATATCCAGTATGAGGTGTATGTAGTAGAGCTGTATATACTGACTATTACCCTGATCCTTCTATACTCCAGTATGAGGTGTATGTAGTAGAGCTGTATATACTGACTATTACCCTGATCCTCCTATACTCCAGTATGAGGTGTATGTAGTAGAGCTGTATATACTGACTACTACCCTGATCCTCCTATACTCCAATATGAGGTGTATGTAGTAGAGCTGTATATACTGACTACTACCCTGATCCCTCCTATAATCCTTAGTATGAGGTGTATTGGTAAGCTTTAATATACTGAACTATTCCCGCGTCCTCCTTACCAGTATGAGTTTGTATCTAGAAGCTGTATATACTGACTCTACCTGATCCTCCTCCCTATATCCAGTATGAGGTGTATGTAGTAGAGCTGTATATACTGACTACTACCCTGATCCTCCTATATCCAGTATGAGGTGTATGTAGTAGAGCTGTATATACTAACTATTACCCTGATCCTCCTATATCCTGTATGAGGTGTATGTAGTAGAGCTGTATATACTGACTACTACCCTCATCCTCCTATATCCAGTATGAGGGTATGCATAGATCTTATTACTGACTACTACCTCTCATCCTCCTATATCCAGTATGAGGTGTATGTAGTAGATCTGTATACTGACTACTACTCTCATCCTCCTATATCCAGTATGAGGTGGTATGTAGAAGGCTGTGCGGTAAAGTGTTGAAAACACACACCAAAATTTAGAGAACAATAAAAAGACGTGTGTCTAAAAATTAGGTTTTTGTAGCATCAACACTGTTAAAATCAACACAAAAGTAAAAAAAAACCTTAGATAGCCCGAAATAAAGCAAAAATTCCCTCTAAAGTATTGCATTATATTGCTAAGGTCCTGCTACACAGTTAGGTCCCTTGCATAGGACGCACATTACGGACAGACATCAGTCCCATTGCCGACCTAGCGGCCCGGTCATGTGGCTTGAGCACACGTTGTCTCACCGCACCATAAACCTCGCACTAAAAATATAGGCCATGTAGTATATTTTCTCCGTCTTACAGCGCCGGTCGCTCACTCTCTATGAGCGAGGGAGGGGTGAACATGTGATGGATGAAACGTTATTCGCAAGGGAGGCCTTACAATTGACGTTGTATGAACACCCAATGGATAGTCATTTTTCTTCACATAGACTTTCTATGGTACTTTAAAAATGCAAATGGTAAGTCACAAATAAAAGTACACTTGTAAAAACACCATAGCACAATTAGAATATAGAAGTACTACTGCTCTGAAGAATAGAAGGTTCCTATTGTGTTGGGCTTCGGTGGTGTACCCTATTTTACTAGATAGAAAAGTGTCACAATAGAGGCTCCTAATGGCTCCAATGTACATGTGACATAGCCTTAGGGTGATGCCACACTGGCATTTTTAGTCCGCTTTTAAGCATGCTGTTTTCAGTCCGTTTTTAAGCATGTGTTTGCATTCTGTTTAAACCGCATGTGTGTTTAAAACACATCCATTTTTTGTCCTTTTTTCTCCAATTATCTTAATAGATGGTACGGTCAAACAGGATGCGTATTAAACGAACTGACAACGCATGCTTAAAACGGACAAAAATGCATGTGTTGGCATCACCCTTTCTCAAGCAGCAGGTCTTTTTAAATGGTTTTGGTGATCTTCTGCAAATCATACATGTATTGTGAAGTCAGCAGCACCTGACTATTCCATTAATATAATAAAGCCTGCACTATGTAGGCTACTGTAGTTTTCAATACAGCTGAGGAAATTACATTTACCATATTTGTCACCTTTTTAACTTTTATTTTGCTTTCAGTGTTACACACAGCGGATCTTGTCTCCCGTATAAAACCCATTTTGATGCCCAAGTGAAAAGTGCCTGCCACAACGCCAGCTGGGAACTTTGGGGAGTGCCTGTGTAAGGTTTCGTTCACACATACATTTGCACGGCTTTTGTAGCACAAATTACATAGCTGAGGAGGAGATTTGCCTAATTCCATTACTGTTAACATTTGCATTTAGAAAACACACAGGGCTAATACCATTTTACTTTAACGCATGCTAGTGTTTTTTGACACAGTGTTAACATATTGTTATTAATTGTTATTTATTGTTTTTAAAAACGCTGTTATTTTTAAAAAAGCATCTCTTTTTAAAAAACAATTCCCATTATCCTACGCGCACAAGGACGTTATAGTATTTCCCTGCGGGTAGATATACTTCCCCACCGGACGTTCTATAACGTCCCGCTTCTGGCAACCCGCTCATAACTGGGATCCAATCCTTTTCTGGGCAGCCCCAACATCTGCCAAGTGTCCCCAGGGCTGCTCCCGTGTCCTGACCAGTCAGACCCCTTCCGGTCTGACTGTACACTGTCTGCGCATGCACCTGCATGCTCAGACAGTTTACACACTCTCTACAATGAATAAGTATTGTGAGCAGTGTATTGAACTGACCCACAATCAGAGAGCATGCGGGTGCAAGTTCAAGTCTGTATAGTAACAAAAGTAAAAAACACTTAAGTGTAAACATAAGAATAAAATAAAAATAAATACATAAAATATAGCCCCTAAAATGTCACTTTCCCATAAGACACTTAATAAAGTATAAAAACACACAATACACAAAACCCCCACATTGGTTTGCCGCCGTACAACTATCTAATACTATACCCGCAGTAAACGGCAAAAAAAAACTGCAAAAATGTTCCAAAATCTCTAAAATAGACCACTAAAAACAACTCTTCTCGCAAAAATAACTACCCCTAACCAGATTTCGTCAGACGAAAAAAATAAAAAAGTCTGCATGTGAAAGATGGTGTGCTAAATGGAACAAAATTTTCTTCCAAATTTTTATGAGTTTATTCAGTAAATTTTATTATACACAAACCCCCACATATTTGGTATCGCTGTGTCCTTGACAATCTGCAATAATTAATAGAATCATTATTGACCAGCAAGGGAACCCAGTAAAAAAAACAACCTAAAAAAAACTCTCCGAAAAAGATAAATTTTTAATAATCCCTTAAAAATACTCTAAAACAATAAGACCCCTAAAAGGGCAAAATATAGCCCTTTAACCAGATTTGTCCACCGAAAAATAAAAAAGTTTCTCATTGAAAAGATGGTGAGCTAAAATTAACATTTTCGCCAAATTAACTTTTATTCATAACATTTGGAAAAAATTTCAAAAATCTATATAATGAGGTATTTTCGTAATCGTGGCGACCCATAGAATACAATAATATCTATTTTTTTGGTATGGTAAACATCCAAAAAAAAATCTTCCAATAAATTGATATTTTCATTCCTCCACCAACAAAAAGTTAATAAATCTCACCAATTAGCTATAGATGCCCCAAAATTATGTAACAGAAGTTAATCTCATGTGGCAAAAGAAATACCCAATAGTCCACTTTAAAAAAAAGATTACAGGCGGTCCCCTACTTAAGGACACCCGACTCACAGACAACCCATAGTTACAGACAACCCCTCTGACCCTTGGTGAAGCTCTCTGAATGCTTTGCTATATTCCCAGATTGCATGATCAGCTGTAAGGTGCTATAATGAAGCTTTACTGATAATCCTTGTCCCATTACAGAAAAAAAATGTTTAAACTCCATTGTCAATGGGGCCAAATTTTTTTTGTCTGGATCTACAATTATAAATATCAGTTTCAACTTACATACAAATTCAACTTAAGAACAACCTCCGGACCCTATCTTGTACGTAACAATGTAAATCTGCACTTTCCTTCTATGCCCGGCCGTGCGCGCCCATACAGCAGGTTTACCACCACATATAGGGTATCGTTTACTCAGGAGAAATTGGGTATCAAACTTTGTGGAGCCTTTTTTCATTTAAATCCATTTCAAATGTTTAATTTTCCATCAAAAATGAATGTATTGTGAAAAATATTACAATTTATAGACCGCAACATCCGTTTTGTTTTAACCCTAAAAAAACCTAAAGGGTTAAACAATCTTCTACCGTAAGTGTTTTTTTATACGTTGAGGGGTGTAGTTTTCCATCCGAATGTTAATTTACGAGTCTCACATTATTAGGCCTCTCAGCATTAAAAGTTGAGGCAGTCCATCTAATTCGGGTTTCTATTTTTTTCAAAAATGTGAAAAATGGAAAATGGCCCCAAATTCTGAGCCTCATAACATTCTAGTAAAATATGGTGGAATCTTAAAAAACCATCCAACATAAAGAGACATTTGGGAATGTAAGTTATGAATTTATTTGGGTGCTATGACATCTCATCAAAGTAGAGAATTTTAGAACTTTGAAGATCAAGTTTTTCCCTCCAAATTTTTGCCAAATGTAGATTTTTTTTTCGTAACTAATACAAAGATTTCATTTCATCAAATTTTTAAACTAATTTGAAGTACATGTGTCACAATAAAACATCTCAAAATCCCGGGATATCTATAGCGTTCCAAAGCTATAACCACTTATTAGTTGACCAGGCAATTTCAAAAATGGGGCCGCATCCTAAAGGCCAAATAGTCTGAGTCCCGTAGGGGTTAAGCTGAGAAATGTACTAAAACGCACGCATGCCACACCATTAGATTTTGGCCACAAGTGGCTTTTATATCGTGTTTATTAGACAATGCAAACGTCCTTGTAGGACTTGGCCTGATCATATGGTTGTTCCATTAAATCACATGTCAATTGGTTTAACCCGAACTTAGTGTTTTGCATTGTTTAAAGGAACAGTCATGCAAGAAGAAAGATATTCATTACTATTTATTACTACTACTATTTTAAGAAACAGATTAGGTATTCCTCCTTTAAGCCTAGGGAAGCAGTGATGGGCATTCACATGATGCTTGCGCCTTTGGAAGTTCGTCAAAACGCCTCACAAGCGACGCAAGCATCGTGTGAATTCGTCCTTAGGATTCTATAAAGGAGGATACAGGTTTATCTTTTTTAGGTGCTAGGTTGTTTTTTTTTGGCGAGCTTGATATGTGGAACAGTAATGTGTTGGCGGCCATAATAGAAGCACCAATAAGGGTCAAAAATACACACAACCCGCATTCATGAAGGGTTTAAGTTTGGCAAACTTTTTTGTGGCTTGCAGCATCAAAAAGTATCAGGATTTGAATCTGGGCCCAAATAGACTACAAAAAAGGAGAGTGTCCCTTGCAAAATAATGTACTGAGTTTTTCTTTTAAGTAAAATAGCAGAATATATCACCTAGAGGATGGCACCACCAACGCCTTTCTGGATAATTATGCGATATCTTGGTCGGCAAAATAGGACTTTGAGCAAAGAACATATTTGTGACTGTTCTATAGTAACACGAATAGTGTGACTGAACTTCCCCCTGCCTCCTGTAAAGCCGGGTGCCATACCGATTATGGCATAAACTTATATTAACCATTCATGAACGGGGATAAACAGTACGGCAACAGATCTTTTATGACTTATAGTCCATTCATACTTTCTTATCTTTTTTTTTTTGCTTGACTAAATAAATATTACAAGGTTCTATAAACTATGCTGACCTGTATCGGTCCACTAAAGGGCATGGCGGGGAAGAGGATCATGGTTCCTATAAGGTGGCAGGCTGGTGGAAGATACCTGTGCGCCAAAATCTTATACTTGGGCCACATTGTGGCACACAGGTTAGAGCACTTCTATAAGGCGTTAAAGTAGAAAAGTTAAACTGACAGAATTAAAGACCAACCTAAAAAATGCCTTGGAAATGTACCAGCTCGTCTCAAAATCCGGACCAATCACCAACCCTCCATACGCATAGGCCACTTGACTGCCATTCTTAGTCCGCAGTCACCGGCTCCACAGACGCGCACTCATAAATACTCCTGACCGCTGTTGGTCTCTGGGCATTATGAGCTATTGCCGCGGCAAAACTATGCTTGTCGACTTTGCACTGGCGGGCCAAACCGACCACATGTTTGCATGCCAAATCTCTCTAAATTTGTAATTAACAATACATTAACATTGTGTTAAATAGCATCTGTCAATTTTGGACCCTACACCAATGCAGGTTTCAGTGTCCCAAATCGACTTCTGCTATATTGGTTTTGGGTGGCTTGAATGAAAAAAAAAAGTCTGAAGAGGCAAATTGGACTCACGCTTAATATCCTGTGTGCGGCGCCTCCTCTTGCTTTCGGCAAGCAAACCTGATACCATCAGCAAGCAATAGATAGTCCTGAGTGACCCCTCGTCCTAGGCCCTTCGCAGTGAAGCCGGGGTGCACTATGCCTGTTTTCATTATATCCACGCGCGCGGCTCCGGAACTGCAGAGACGAGGGAAGTATAAGGGTGATGCCACACGTGGCCTTTTGAACGTGTTTTTGGCCCGTTTTTAAGCATCCGTCAAAGCATGTTAAAAACGCCATGCCTTTTTGAAAAAAGCATGCATTTTTTTTTAAAAAACTCATCATTTTTGACAGTTTGACCAATATCTTAATCAATTCAAACTGGTCAAAAACATGGTCAAAACGCATTGGACTGCTTAAAAACGGCCAAAAAAGCGTTCAAAATGCCAGTTGTGGGATCATCCCTAAACCATTTTTTTTTTATGTGATTGTGTTAGGGACTGATTTAGACACTAAACCACTGGTTTATAAGGACCATTGGGTGGTTTAGTGTCCCAAACATAACATAATAAATAATTCTTTATTTATATAGCACCTACAGTTATGCGGGCATGCGGCGCGCACAGAGCTTTACAAATCGGTCCCTGTCCCCAATGGGGCATACATTCTAATCAATCTACCAGTATGTTTTTTTGGAGTGTGGGAAGAAACCGGAGGACCCGGAGGAAACCCACACAAACACAGAGAGAACATACAAACTCTTGGCAGATATTGACCTGGGTGGGACTTGAACCCAGTCCATCTCAGCGCTACCCGCACTTAAATAAAACGCACCAGGAGATACTTTAGTAAGCAGCTCCTAGGTTCTTG
This sequence comes from Engystomops pustulosus, assembly GCA_019512145.1. Taxonomy (NCBI): domain Eukaryota; kingdom Metazoa; phylum Chordata; class Amphibia; order Anura; family Leptodactylidae; genus Engystomops; species Engystomops pustulosus. Next base: position 234,520,775 of record CM033641.1, read on the forward strand.
GTCCTATCTTTTTTCCCGTGTATCAGTAGGCAGCACCATATATAGCTCAGTGCGGCATTGCCGTCAAGCTTGGGTCGGTACATACGGTAGTGTGAATGTGCCTTAGAACTGTCGGTTCCTACTTTAGACCGTATAGACTTTAGTTGGGTCTAAAACTTGTGTGCCGAATTTTTGGTGCACAGCGACGATTTCCTGCAGGTAATCCCTTTCTCGTGACACCACGCTCATTTCATGCCCCTTTAGTGTTGGATAGACAGTGCCAAAAAAGTCTAAATGTCTAGGTTGATGTGGCACAGGCATGTTAGACAGTAATTTTGCGGCAAATCCTGACAAAATTTGTCAGGTGTGTCACACTTATCATTCATATGAGCACTTAAAGGGTTGGTTGGCCATTTATAAACCTCTTCTATGAACATGTTACTGAATTATGTGTAACAGTGTATTTGCCTCTTGAAAGCGTGCAGCATTTCCCTGTTCTGCCTTGCTGCTCTATGCATACACACACAGCTCCCCTCCTGTTCTCTGCTGCAGGTCATCATGTGAAGTCACTCTCTGTCTCACTCAAGTCGTCCCACACTAATAGAGGCTGGCAGAGGGAAGGGGAGGGAGCATGATGAATCATAACTCTGCTGCTGCTCCAGCTCCTCCTATTCATCGTGGCTCAAAGATTTAAAGAACAGGCACAAGGGTCTTAAAAAACATATAAAAGTAGGTAGCAGGACTGCTTAATCCTTGATGTTTTAATCAAGTTATTATCTACAAGGCCGTAGAGCAAATGGGCAATTTATGTGATGAATGGCCAGCCCCTTTAAAGATTAGAATAATGCAGGGAAGTCTCCTCAGCCTTTCTTTTTTTTTATAACAACTTTTTTATTTTTTTGTTTTATCTTTAACAATCACAAAAAAAACATCTGCCAACTGGTATAGACATGTGAATAACAGAGATCAATAGATAAATGATGTTAAATCCTATAACTATGTAAAAATATAAGAAAAACTAAACAACAATCCTGTCATATTAGCTAAACACTTTTAGAATCTGAGCGGATGCTCGGAGCAGTCGCCTAGAGTCTGCTATTAGTCATCAGAGGGTGTCCCATGGGGCCAAACACGATTCAATCGATCCGTTTGGGTGTTCATTGGGGCAGATCGTTTGTTCTCATCGACCACATCATATCCTTATTTTGGGCGTACAAATCTGTAGAAAGGGTGGGGCCGTCTCTTCCAAAATAGGGAAATCAAACATTTGGCTGCCTTTATGACATGAAAGGAGCAGCCTGGCTTTTGGGCCCCTGATGGTGTAGGGGTAAGTATAGTAAGATATACTATCGGATCAAGGGACGCTGGTTTTCCCAGGATCTCCCAGCAGGATTTTTCAATCATTCCATAATTTACACCGGACAAGGATGCCAGAAGAATATGGTCAGTACACACCGAGCCCAACCTCCCCGTTAACATCACCAGCAAGTGTTTGAATATTTTGTGTGTTAATCTGGTGCAACACTCGTGGGTGTGGTACCAGACATAAGTGAGTTTTTAACCTGGTTCTCGCTTGGTAGAGGAGCGTTTATAGGAGGCCTTTTTAGCGTTTGACAGATAAATCTGCCATTTTGTCTCAAAGCAAAATTTCCTATTCGACTGTCTCCCATTTAGCCATGTAGCGTATGTGTAGGCTGGGTGATATTGAGATATAATAATAGTGTTTGATTGTCCATACTGAAAGAAGCCCCCTGCAAGAGCCGGAAACCTCTCTCACTCGGGTAGCAAATTGAAGGATCAGTCTGTATGGCGTCCGTGTTTCCTTACCTGAATAACTTATTAGCTCCTATCCAAGGTTTAAAATCCTCCTGAATTCACGCTGTGAGAGAGATGGAGGGTGGGATAAAAAGTAACTGGAGTGAGTGGAGACCTAAGGGTGGCCATTGGAAGGGCATTCTGCATTTTAAACCAAATGTCTCTAGTAAAATTGCATAGGGGGCCCAGAGGGGTGGATGGTGGTGATCATGCGGGGGGCCCCAGATCAAGGTTGCTGGATAATACGGCGCCAGTCTGTCCACCTGTTGTAGGAACTATGTGACGGAGGTGGGCGGAAAATAGTGAAATTTTAGGTTCAGGGCAGGCTAGCTCTTGTCGATCCATCGATCTTGGATCCTATGTGCTCCGCCCATTCCAACATGTCCGGTCATCTGCCTGCAATCCCCCCAACCATGCACAATAGCACCCTAACCGTCAGTGTTTCAAATAGATACACACAATTTGGGTAAAAGGGCACATAACAGGGGTGAGGTGGATCCCTAAATATTATAGGAAGAGGATTTTCCATGCGTAAGGGAAATGTTAGCCTGTGGCCTGAAGCTTCCCTGGGGGGATCTAAACCGTCGCATTAATTGTTTGCAGGGTGGTTCAGGGGGTTGGCAACGAGTGACATGTGACATCACCGCTGAATAAGAATTTTGAATTGAGGTTGTTGGACGCCTAATACCCTCTAATACTATTCTGATTGCCCGTATGTACGCGTGCCATTTTGATGGGTAAAAAAAGATGATGTGCGATGGGGAGGCGAACCGACGCTGTGGGAGAAGTCACAGCTGCCTAAGGAAGGACCTGTGAAATCTAACCGTTTGGCAGGTGCGGACATGAAGGTCCAGTCTAAGTCTACTCAAAACGCTTTTTTCAATGCGTCCTCTGCTGAGAAAAAGCAACCTCTGTTCTTGGTGTCGGTAACCTCCGAAGGTCTGCGGCCCTCGTGTGTTATCTCATCTCCCCTGCCTGGCGATATCTAGTAAATTCCAACTTGGGTCCAGGTTGTGGGAGCCTCTCAGCTTTAGAGACCACATGCAAACGTGTCTTCTAACAACATTTTATTTTGCACAGTTGAATGAGGTCAAGTTGTTATGGTTGGGGAGACCTGTACGTGGGGAAAACCAGTCTGATCAACGCGTTATTTTTTGAAATATTATTATATTATTGTGCAAATTTTAAGAATTCACAGTAGATGAACAGAATGTTGATTTATCCTACAAATTACCAGAAACCCGATCAGGCTCCATGGTGAAGTCTTAATACATTTGACATCTTGACGAAGACAAGCTAACCAGAAGTTAGACAAATGTTTGATAAACTTTCACTTAATATTGGTTCTTGAGATCTTCCACCAGTTCACACTGAATGTAGTCCCAGGCCATAAGTCAGTAATCTGTTAGGATGATCCCATCTAGTCATCACGTTTAGGCAGCCACCCTTCTAATTTTTAGAGCCCCAATGCAGGCAGAAATAAATGTACCTCACCTCCTCCCCTCTCATGTTGATGACCATGAGCGCAATGCTTTCACTTTGTTGTCCGTGTCTAAAGAGCCACGTTGCGAATTGTAGTATGTAACCCTAACATAAACCCCCTGCTATTGGCATCTTTGCATTTGTTTCGAGCATACTGGAGTATGTTGAATGCCATCACTGGGTGCCAGACGTGGCTCAGAGCCTTGCTGGCTGCCAGCCAAATCAGCGTCAATGATGACACTGCCAGCTGTATCTCCCTGCAGATCAGACGAGCTGCCTAAATGGACTTTTGCTGCTGGTAGGCCCCCAGAGCCTATCCCTAATACGTGCCTGTGAGACTAACGGACTATTTCTTATTATGACCAAATATGTGCTCCTCAGTGACCTGCTGTATTCCCTCAAAAACTGGGTCTACGAGGGGTTATCCAAATGCTTATTCGTGTATGCAGACGTAATAAGCAGCTTTTGATTGAGTAGGGCCATCACTTTGCTAATCTATGCAGAGGCACTGCAACCTTTGTCAGGTAAACATACATGCAACAAACCCCCATCTAGTAGCAGGCCTGCTGGTGCAAGAGTAAGATTATAATTGCTTCTGATATCGAAAGACATCGACCTGAAATGCACCTTGTGGAGCCCACAACCCCCCGCGCTGGGTGAAATAGGAAAATGCCAAAAGTGCTCAAGGAATATCGCTTATCTCTATATGGTTCTGAGGTTTGCAGAATGGCTACCTGTCCTGATCAGAGAAAACTAAGCACTTTGATATAGAGTCTAATCAATGCTCTGAGGGTGGCCATTATCTAGACTTGACAGAGTAAAAGATCCAGTAAAAATGCGGTTGAGAGTTAATGTTTAAAACAATTCGTAAACTATACTAAGAATAATTGACTATTCATGTTATTTGCAGATGTATCCATAAGCAACATTGGGTTTATTTGATGAAGTTTAATCGTGGTATCCTTTTACAGATAAGCTATACATACTATTGTTTTTGTGTTTTCTGTTTCTCAAAACCTCTCTCTTCTTCCTGCCACTTACATAACATTTCTGCATATAGTGAATCGCCATTTTAATGGTCAATTCTTATGTTTTGGGCAGTCTGAACGGATCATCCTGTCTTTCATCATTCCAACCTGGCAAGAACTTTACATAATATTAATTGATAATTTATCATTACATACTCTTGGTCAAGGTCACGGGCATCACTTTGGTATATGCTGCTACTTTTTCCATTATAGAAAAAAATAACAGACAACTACAAAAATGTTTTGGCTGCTGTGTTTTTGTTGTTTTAAATTTTGATAACCCTTTTTAGGTTAAAATAATTAAATCATTTATATAGTAACATGTTAGTATCATGGTGTTTTGTTAGTTTGAATATATTATTAGTCAAAGTGATTGTTTGTTTTCTTCTTTCTGCACCAAAGATGGGACAACGGCAGGTCAGAGATTCAGGTGCAATTGCTCTGCATATTATCGGGGCCACAGGTACTGAATGCACATAGCCGATTGGAATCACTGATCTATGTGAGACTTAAAGTATTTTGTCTCAGTCGCTGTGAGCCTAAAACGGCGTCTGTAGGGGGGAGACTGTTGAGTACTGATGTATCAACTAAAGATGTTTTGGAATAAAAGTAAGAAAATTTCTTTCAAGTGGATTGATCCACCCCTTGTCCTCCCACATATTTAGAGAGAATTGGACTGGTGCATTGTTGTGGCATCTGTTGTGGAGAGGGCTAAGCCTTAGAGGCTTACTCATCAAAGTGCTATGTTTTTGTTCTTTGCTCATTATTATTACTGCGCTTTGTCTCGTGCATCCTAGACACTGAGAGCACACAAAGTTAAGTATCACAATACAAATGCACGTGAGGGGGGCTGTGTTCAATTAAAGCTTATCTCTTGTCACGCTGGTCACCTGTGTTCCAGCTGGCTTCAGATTGCTTAAAGGGAACTAATGAGAATACCTGATACCTGCTCTGTCTTTCGTGTAGGAACCAAAAAGATACATTTGGTAGTAAAGAGTCTTATTTTACATTACAGTGTTAATTGTTGACTAGTGAGGGAGTGTATTAAAGGGTTAATTTTTTAGACCAGTGTAGAGTAGACGAGACGGTCTCCTGCTGAACTCCACAGTATGAACACATAATACCTCTCCCTCACTAACACATTAATCCCTGTGTCTATGGCTCGATGATGATGAATCTGGCGCGTCATAGGAGACTGGCGAGTTTGTACTCTCCGCCCCTCCTATTAGCTCGTCTAGTTTGCTGGACACATTATAAATTTTCTATGAAACAGGCTATTTTAAGAGTTACGCCTTATCACCGCCCGCACCGCTTTTTGCTTTTTGTTTTTCAGAGGCGCATGTAAAAACGCCTAAATGGGTTTAAAATAAAAAATGTGACCCAAAGCATTTAAGTATAAACTACTCCATTTCCTGATGTAAACAGGTTGATACAAATCTCCCCCCCAGTTATCTTCCATAATAGGTGCCAGGTCTATCCCCCGCGTTTTTACCCTTTTTTTTTTTTTTCATCTGCCAAACCTCCTCGAGTCCCCTCTAATCTCCCTGGGGCCACACTTGTGTTGAGTCAGGATGGGCAATTATTGACCCATCTTCTCCCCCTTTTGCCAATATTTTAAAAATAAACCCTTTGTCTGTCTCTTGCTTTGTTGACTGTAACGTGAGTGCAGACAAGGTCGGTATGCAGAAGTCCATGTGTTGTTTCTGCTCACCGCTTCAAAAAACGTCATCAAGTTTTAGTTAATGTTGTGTGTCGATAGCTATTTTATATCAATCTTCGAGCACAGTCAGGAGTAGCCATACTGTGGAACGAGGATTTTTTGTCAGCTTTTGTTATTTCGCAGACATGATAAAAAAACTGGATGTTTAGCTACTTTCTAGGCGTGCATTCACACAACATCATGGGGGAATCGTCATATATACGTCTGACGTATACGTCCGATATACTCCCCCATATCACTTCCACAGGGCTCATGGCAAATCGTAAGGGACGCGTACGTGTGCAGCATGCCGTGCGCACGGCACCTGCTCGTATCCCCGGGAAAAATAGGACATATCCTATCTGTTTCCCGTATTACGGCGCCGTGGATGCCTATGGTCCAGGGCGGGTGAGCAGAACTCATCCTCCTCTCCGTGCGCTGCGTGCTACCTGGTGCGGCGTGGCAAACTTGCAAGTGTGTCATGTAGCCTTAGATGGAAAAATACGAGAAAGTTCCTCATGGCAAGCAGCTGAAAAAAACCATACTGCTACTTATTAATTTATTTTTATTATAATTTTTTTTTTGCCGACCTAATTGGGAGAATGTATGAAGCCACCGTTGGGCAGACTTCTAAGCTTAAAAAAACCCCGCTTTTGACAACCATTTATAACTTTTAGAGACCAGTTTTTTTTCCCCCTTGTTAGCCAAAGGGGGAAGGGTGTAACCTTCGAGAAATGGTGGCGATCTCTCTGGTAAATGGGGTCCTCCGCGGGCGTAAAATAGCTATGCACAAAACAAAGGAAAACATTAGGGTGCAGCGCAGTGTGGTGTCCCAATTTAACCTATTCATTCTGGAAGAAAATGGGGGGGAAGGGGAGTGCTGGGAGTTGGTGCAGAGGAAGGCATCGGAATTGAGGGTGGAATAAGGGGATAAAGCAGAAAGGGTGACATAACTGGGGAGGGGGCATGGATTCTAGTAAGTATAGTAATAAATCACATTATCCTGCGCCGTATCATCATCAAATGCTGACTCTGCTCGCCAGCACAGGCAAAGTGTTTATCACGGTCTTCAGAGCTGGGGACACATTTAATAAATTCCTTCTACTGACTTTTTCTTTTTTCTTCTACTGGTGTATGTTGATGGGAAAAGCAAATATTCGTTTTGGTATCTTGTAAAATTTGACATTCTATTAGATGGTTTTTGAGATAAAACCCCTGAAATTCCGTACAGTATATCTGTAAGCATTAAAGAATGTATAATATATTTACTGTAGCTTGTGTTGGCAGTCTTTGTTTGTACACTACTGATGTTATCAGTGACGCATACAATCGGCTATTCACGGGGACCGCGAGAGAGGAATTACTGACTGCAGGGCCCAGCCGCCCATCCCCAGACAGGGTACTTATGGTTCAATTACCTTCCAAGTAACTTATGCGGGTATCCAGGACTAACATTATATGTAAATGTGTGAGCTGTAATTTAATCTTTTTTAGGTCACATTTCTTCTTGCATCTTCCTCTTTGTATGTAAACACATAGAGAATGCGAGGATGCAGTTGGTCGTTTATTATTATCTGGGTATGGGATTTGTGGTACGCGCCTGTTGTCTGGGGCCCTATTTTTTGGCTTAGGCAGCTTCTTTTACTGAAGTATGAAGACAACTGTTATACGGACATTTATCCAATGATTTTGACCACTCGTCATCTATAGCACCTGAAATGAAGATACATACAGTGTCAATATGTCCACTATCACCCCGTGGTCCAAATAAAAGGCACTAAAAAAAATCCCAGAATCAGGGCACATATGCAAAACTTAAAGCTTTATAAGAGAGCATATTAGCTATATTCGTTACCTTACCAGAAAATAAAAACTTCCAGCTTAATGGCTTGTGCATGTCTAGTAACTGTGTTCCTGTGATTGACTAGAATTGGATTGATGTTAAAATTTGTGCAATGAATCATACTTATTGGGGTAAATCGAACTTAAGGGTAACATCTGGGAATATGAACTTCTTGATAAAAACCCAGAGACCCACATTTTAATAATAGTGAGGCAGTACTAGGCACTACATGCAGTTTGCCCTCACACATTTATTTGTGGGAATTTGCCCCAATTCATGAGAGCCGAGGTTTTTTTCTGGGTGAACTCAGATTTTAATGCACGGTACATTCCACATGAATGTGGCAGAAGCAAACACGCCCCTTTAGGTTCCAATATTTTTTCTCAAGCATGATAGGAACGTAATCATTAGGGGGCAGGACTAGGAGTTGTGGTGATGTGTGCAATCAAACCTTGCAGTCACCACCGACTATGGAGTGGGAAGGGTGGTCCATGGAAGAAGCAGCGCTCGTACCGCCCCTCATGAATACGCCGGAACCGCTTTGAAGGAACGTGTCGGCGTTCCTGCTGCACCTTTGCGCTAAGTGTCTGCCTACTTTATTGGAGTTCTGATAAAGCTCAGCAGTTTATTCACTGCTAAAAATGGGCTCGAGCGCTAAGGATTTGCCCTAACTCTCTTAACTAGTAAGCAGCTCCTAGTGGTGCGCTCTTCTAGAGGTGACAGTGGGTCCCCTTTAAAATAGTTTTGATTTTAATGATTCAAAATTTTTATGGCTTTTTAAAGTAGGCAGAGTTTATGCTCTTAGATATCTGTCACGAGATACAATTCCCACTCCTCTAACACTACTCCATCTACCGCTAAACTAACGCACTTCCATCTCATGCAACTGTCCCAGTGATGATGTAACAGACTGTCTGCTCTGTTACTACAATTACTGATGTGTAACTTGCCTTCATTCCTCTGTACATGGCATCTCACTGAGAGTACATCTCACCACAAACAACTAATATCAACTAATCTAATTTATCTTATATTTTAATGACGCCATTTAAAATAGAGTTATCCCATTCCTGGAATAAACACCTCCTTTAAAGAGGTCAGATTTCGGGCGCCACGAACAGCAACAAACATCCGAACTTGTAGTTGTCAACCTAAGGCCAAAATGTAATGGGAAATCAAGGCTATAATGAAAGAAATCATCGCTAAAATTAATAAATCGGCCCAATGTCTTTCATATATCTCCTTTACTAGAATTCCACATAGCATTGGGAGCTATAAGAATGGATTTCGCGTAAATATAAAATGGAAATGTTGATCACACTAAAACTGTAATTCTTTACCACACCCCTCTTAGCACTTCATGTGGCAGAGGTCACATCTATGCCAGCTGGATAGGATCTGAGCTTATAATTTACACACACCTACTGCAGAATATCATAACGTATTGTTGGCTCGGCTTCCCACTCCAGTTAGAATAAAAACATGCAAACTGCTTGATATGATTGTATCGTCTATTGGCTGCCTAACAATTTCTTGTCTCTTTTCCGCTCAAAATAATGTAAATTGCAAATTGCCCTCAATCAATTATTATAAAAGCTGTATAAGCTTCACAATTTTAAACTGTGAACTACCAAGTCGTGGGGGTTATTTTATACATTAGGTTAGGCCTCCTTGTCATAATTCTATGGGGGGGGGGGTTTATTTGCTCTTCCGCTCCGTTGTTTGGTGATGTATTTAAAATACAAATCCCAGACACTGCTGAAAGATTTTAATAAAGACCCTCATTAAAGGGTTTACCCCCACATCCAACAGGAGAGTGACCCTAACTTCTGATCAGTGGGGGTCCTCAGTGATCCCGCTCAGCTCCATAGATATGAATGGAGCAGAACGGTTAGCGAAGCACGGCCCCCAATTACTCTTTTGGAGCGGATGATGGGCGGTCCGACTGAGGTAATTGGGACCCAAATGGACCCCTCGTTTCGTGATCTATGGGGGTCTCAAACTGACTCCCCTCACCGATCAAGTTATGGGCCCTCCTCCCGTGGATGGGCCTAACTTGATTTGTGGTAAAATCCCTTTAAAAAATAAAAAACAAATTAAATCTGTAGGGCCAAACCGAGCTCCAAAGGGCAACTCATAGAAACTCTCACACAAGGAGCCTGATGAATACCCCCTATGGTACCTTTGGCGCTCCGCTGCCCTTCAAGATTAAAGTGGTCATTGTCCCTAGGATTAATAAATCTCCAGCAAGTGGTCTGGGAAATTATTTTTTTTTAATAATCCGCAAGAAGAGTAAAATTAGTAAATTATTTTAAACGTCCCAAGTCATAGATCTCCCTTTAAACTGGTGATTGGGGTCTGCAAAAAATCCACAAAAACATTTGCATATTAATGATGAGATTTCGCACTGTTCACTTTACCTACCGTCTGAAAAGCCAGGTGTGAAGGACGGAGCGAGATCGTTAATTTGCTGTGAATGAAAGCTGAAATACTGGTCTGTCTCTTGGAGACTCTGAAAACAGGTATGTAGCTACTATATTGGGTTACTCTTCCAGTATTGTGGAGAGTGGCAGCTCACATGTTCAGCAGTCCCCTGGGTTACATACAAGATAGGTTCTGTGAGGTTTTTGTTTATGTTGATTTGCATGTAAGTGGACTGTATATTTTATAATTGTAATCCAGACAAAAAAAAATTGGGCCCCAGTACAATAGTATTTTAAAAAAAATGTTGGGTTGTCCATCAGAACCAGGATTAAGGCATCTGTAATGTAGACCCCTTTACCAGAAGATCTTTGTATGCCTAGGAATAAATGTACATAAATTACCAACATCCAATGGGGGGTTTGTACTAGGGTCGTCTGTAAGGAGGGCCGTCAGGGTTTCTTACACGAAGATCATGGTTACTCAGATGGGTGCCCGGTGACGCTAGAAACCTAGCTTTTAGGGTGAAAGGTCCGCAGGCCGCATTGCATGAGCAGAGCCGATCATCATTGGCGTATTGGGCGCTAAGCGCCGGGCCCCCTGACCGTTTTATGTTTGGGGGCCCCCGGCCTGGCGCTCCAATACGCCGATATTCATGCTCCTGCTGGGTCCAGCCGGGCAGTCCCCTACACTCTCCACGGTAGACGGCAGGGACCCCGTCCGCCGACCTGAGCTCCTGCCCGTCACTGTATATTCTCGATGCCTGGCCGGAAACGGCCGCGCAATCCCTATTACTGGACGAATGTGCGCCGGGGTTGTCTTCCGGTCCACATCCGCTCCATGAATTAGGATGCGCGGGGCCGGCTCGATGGGACGTCATCCCACGCGGCCTCGCACCTTTCCTGCCTGCGCGGCTGAAGAAAGAAATGTGGAGCCTTATTGAGTACGAGTTTTTTTTTTTTTTTAATTCAATAGCAGTAAAAACATGGCCGTGGGCTTATCAAATATGTGGCAGAACATTATAATATAATTCATGGTGTGGGAGGGGAGGCAGCATCATATTAATAATTCAGTGTGGGGGGGCAGCCCATCATTAATCCTTGTGGGGGGGCAGCACATCATTTATTCCAGTCCATTGTGGGGGGGCAGCACATCATTTATTTTATTCCATTGGTGGGAGGTGGCACATATCATTTATTTTATTCTATTGGTGGGGGGCATCATATCATTTAGTCTCAATTGTGGGGGGGGCATCATATCTTTAAATTCAATTGTGGGGTGTTGGGGGGGGGTGGCAGCATATCATTTAATCCATTTGTGGGGGGGGGTCAAGCATATAATTATTTAAATCCATTGGTGGGGGGGGCATCAATATTCATTTAATCCATTGTGGGGGGGCAGCATATTCATTTATTCTTGTGGGGGGCAGCATATCATTTAACTCGCATGTGGGGGGGGGGCACAATATCATTTAAATTAATAATAATTTATTCATTGATTCATTGTGGGGGGGGGCAGCATTCATTAATTCATTTGGGGGGGGCAGCATATCATTTAAATTCATTGTGGGGGCAGCAGATCATTTAATTTCCATTGTGGGGGGCAGCATATCATTTAATCCATGTGGGGGGGGGCATCATATATTAATTTAAAATATTTAATAAAAAAATAATCCATTGTGGGGGGGGGCAGCGCATATTATTTATTAAATTATATTTAAGATTGTTAATAAATATAAAAAAACTAACCATTGTGGGGGGGGCGGCATATCATTATTCTTTGTGGGGTGGGGGGGCAGTCACAGCATTTATAAAATCCATTTGTGGGGGTGCAGCATATTATTTAATCCATTGTGGGGGGGGGGGGGGGCAGCATATTTTTTAATCCATTGTGGGGGGGGGGGCGGCATATCATGAATTTATTATTGTGGGGGGCAGCATATTTATTCCATCCAGTCATATCAGTTAATCATTGTGGGGGGGGGGCAGCATATCATTTAATTCCAGTGTGGGGGTCAGCATATCATTTAATTAATTCATTGTGGGGGGGGGCGCATATCATTTATTCATTGTGGGGGGCAGGCATATCATTTAATTCTTGTGGGGGCAAGCATATCATGTTTCCCTTTTGGGGGGGGGGGGGCAGCATATTATTTATTCCAAAATATTAATAAAAAAATCTTTGTGGGGTGGGGGTTGGGGGGTGTTGGGTGTGGTGGTGGGGGTGTGGGGGGGGTTGTGGGGGGGAGGGTTGTGGGGGGGGGGGCAAGGCAGATTATTTAAAATCGCCATTGTGGGGGGGGGCGGTCATATCCTTTTATTCCATTGGGGGGGGGGGCACATCATTTAATCATTGTGTGGGCATCATAATATTTAAAATAAATTTAAATTAAAAAAAAATCCCATTGTGGGGGTGGGGGGGGGGGGGGGGGGGGCAGCAGATTAATTTAAGTACTTTTTAATCCATTGTGGGGGGGGGCGGCATATCATTTAATTCATTGTGGGGGGCAGCATTTTTATTCCATTGTGGGTTGTGGGGGCGGTATAGTACCAGTATACAGCTGTAGAGGATGGCGGTATAGTACCAGTACACAGCTGGCAAATGAAGGCGGTATAGTACCGGTGCACAGCTGTAGATGATGGCGGTATAGTACCGGTACACAGCTGTAGATGATGGTGGTATAGTACCGGTACACAGCTGTAGATGATGATAGGTGGGGATAGGTAAGGACAGGTAGGGATAGGTAGGCACAGGTAGGAATAGGTAAGGACAGGTAGTGATAGGTAGGGACAGGTAGGTCAGTATATACAGCTCTCTACATACACCTCATACTGTGCAGTACGAAGGATCAGGGCGTGGTAATGTCAGTATATACAGACTCACTACATACACCTCAACTTGGATATAGGAGGATCAGAAAGTATAGCTTAATAACGCATACTGGTATGGGATCATGGTAATCTTTAAGCTATATACAACACCTCATACTGGATATATGGAGGAGCATCAGGGTATATGTAGTAATACAGTCTATACTCACATACACTATACTGGATATAGGAGCGATCAGGGTAATAGTCATAGTACAGCTCACACATACACCTTCATACTGGATATAGGAGGATCAGCGGTAAATAGTTCAGTATATACAGCTCTATACATTACACATCATACTGGATATAGGAGGATCAGGGGTAATGTCAGTTATACAGCTCTACTACATACAACCTACTGGATATACGAGGATGGGGGGTAATAGTTAATACAGATCTCTAATTACACATCAACTGGTTATAGGAAGGATACAGGGTAATAGTCGTATACCACTCATTACATTACACCTCATCTGGATATAGGAGGATCAGGGTACTTAGATATATAATATTATACATACACCTCATATGGTATGGAGGATGAGGGTAATTAGTCAGTATATATAGCCACTACAACTGGATATAGGTAGGACAGGGTAACTAGGATATATAGAATCTATACATACACCACATAACTGGAAGAGGGAGGATGAGGGTAATAGTCATGTATAACAGTCTTACTACATATAACCACATACGGGATTACGGAGTGGATGAGGGTAATAGGGTATATATAGAAAGACTACTACTACACCACATACTGGAGATAGAGAGGATGAGGGTAATAGTATTATAGCATATATATAATCTAGACTACATAACCCACATGAACTGGATATAGGAGGAGCAGAGGATAATGTTTAGTATATACAGCCACGAGCAGATGCCTAAGCTGGTGGACAGGAGGGGATCACCTTACTTAGTGGGCATTCTGGCAAGATGAGCTGTCTCCAGGAGACCGGAGAAAGTTGCTGGCCCTGATGCCGGCTCCCTCTCTCCGGGGGTCTATAGTTTACTGGAATCGGTACACGGGTCAGGGGGCAGGTCCAAGCCAAGGGCCGCTGTACCGTTACCAAGACAACGGCTGGCAGCTATGGGGGTGGCTACAGGGGAACACATCGCGTGGGGGAGGAGCCATAGATTATTGGGCGGGACTAGCAGAGACTTTCTCCTGCGGTTCATAAAGTCTGACAAGGTACGGAGTACTGTAGCGGTAGGTGCAGACCGTTAAAGGCAGGTGGTATGGGTACTGGGCATGCGCTCACAGAGCCCACAATCTACTAGCGGACATTAACAACATGGCGTACACGTCCGGGGATGTAACGCACAGACGCTGACGGAAAGCTATTCTTACAACAACGCACGCCACGCGCGCAGGTGGTTGCTGGTAACCGTGGTACGCTGCGCTGTGTGTTATGCTGCGGACAGGCAGGCGCTGAGCTCAGGTGTAGTGACGGGTGAGTCCTGTGATATCCTATCCCTCCTATACATAATGTCCTAACCTGTCCCTACCTATCCCCTACCTGTCCTACCTGTATCACTACCTGTCCTACCATTCCTACCGGTCCCTACCATCCCTCATTTACTAGTCCCGATACACTATTCCACTACCTGTCACCTACCTATCCCTACCTGTCACCTACCTATCACAACTGTCCTTACCTATTCCGTGTCCCTATATTCCCTACTAGTCATGTCCCTTACCTATCCCTACCTGTATACCATCCCCCACTGGTCCTAACCACATCCTTACCTTCCTACCTGTGCTTACCTATCTACTGTCCTTATATTCCCACCTATCATCATCTACAACGTTGTGTTGTACCGGTACTATACCACCATCATCTACAAGCTGTTGTACCGGTACTATACCCATCATTACAGCGTGCTACGGTACTATACCGCCATTCATCTACAGATGTGCACGGTACTATACCGCCTATTGCCAGCTGTGTACTGGTATAACCGCCATCCTCTATAAAGCGTGTATATATACTGGTTACCTATACCGCCATCCTCTACAGACTGAGGACCACCGGTCCTATACCGCCTCATTGCCAGCTGTGTACTGGTACCAACCACCATCCTCTATAGCTGCCATACCTGGGTACTATACCGCCTTTACACAGGTGATACCGGTACTATACAACAATCCTCTACCGTGTTTACAGGTACTATACCGCCATCCTCTACAGCTGTATCACTCGTACTATACCGCCATCTCTACAGCTGTTGACACCGAGTACTTATACCGCCTCATTTGCCAGCTGTGTACTGGTACTGATACACCATCCTCTACAGATGTATACCGGTACTATACCGCCATCCTCTACAGATGTTATACCGGTAATATACCACCATCCTCTACAGCTGTGTACCGGTACCATACCGCCATCATCTGCCAGCTGGTATCGGTACTAAACGCCATATCTACAGCGGTTGTACCAGTATTATACCGCCATCATCTGCAGCTGGTTTGGTCATGTAACGGTACTGGTAACTATACCGACATCTATCTACAGCTGGGTACTATGTGTCCGGATATACCTGATATCCATGACCTACCGACGCCACATACGGACCGCATCAACCCGACCAGCACGTACATGTCCTATTCTATCGCCGACCAGTAACTACCTTCCGTTACCTGTGCCCTACCTACCCCAACAGATCAGAATACTACCAGGTGTTGTACTACGCGTACTAATACCGCCATCATCTACAGCACAATGTAACAGGTACTATACCGCCATCATTACAGCTGTGTACACGGTACATACTGCATCATCTACAGCGTGCACCGGTACTATACCGCCTTCATTTGCCAGCTGTGTACTGGTACTATAACACCATCCTCTACAGCTGTATACCGGTACTATACCCCATCCTCTACAGCTGTGTACCGGTACTATACAGCCATCATCTACGCTGTGCACGGTACTATACCGCTTCATTTGCCAGGTTGTACTGGTACTATACCACCACCTCTACAGCTGTAACAGGTACTAACCGCCATTACAGCTATGACAGGTCTATACCGCCATAATCTACAGCTGTGTATCGGTACTATACCGCACATCCTCTACAGCTGTATACCGGTACTATACCGCCATCCCTACAGCTATGTACCGGTACTATAACCAGACATCATCTACAGCTTGTTACCGGTACTATACCGCCATCCTCTGCAGCTGTGTACCGGTACTATACTGCCATCATCTACAGTGTGTAATCAGTACTATACCACGTCATGCCCAGCTGTTATACCGGTTACTATACCACCGTCATCTGCCAGCATGTATACCCACGGATACTAATACCGACCATCATCTGTGCCAGCTGTGTACCGGTACTATATCCGTCATCTAACAGCTGTGTACCGGGACTATACCCCATCATCTACAGCGGTTATCGGCTACTATACACCATCATTGCCAGCTGTATAAGCGTACTATACCGCCCTCATCTGCCAGCTGTTATACGGTACTATACCACCGTATCTGCCAGCTGTATACGGTACTATACCGCCATACTCTGACCAGCTGTGTACCGATACTATGCGTTCATCATCTACAGCTGCAATCGGTACTATACCGCCATCATCTACAGATGGGTATCGGTGACTTACAGCGTCCATATCTACACAGTCGGTGGTATCGGTACTATACCACCCTCATCTCAGCTGTGTACCGGTTACTTCGTACCACCTCATCTACAGCTGTGTACCGTACTATCCGCCATCATCTGCCGCTGTGTACCGATATCTACAGCCATCATCGCACCACTGTACGCGTCTATCGGTACTATACACGCCAGATCTGCCCGCTGTATACCACCATATACCGCCTTAATTTGTCCAGCATGAGGTACTCCTACTGTGGCCCACATTTCTAGGCCTGGCAACCCCAGGTAAACTCTGTTTTATCTCTCTTAGGACCTAGAAGACTGTTAAAAATGGCTGAAGCCAGGACATCTCCTTACCTACCCACCCAATATCGACCCCACTAAAGCACCTGTGCTTTTGGAGCAAGAGCTTTACCAAAACTAAATGAGGAGCTGGGGGCCCCCGAGCTGCTGAGCAGACAGCGGGCATGATGGCACTGGTGTGACCGCTGCATGACCCAGAGAATGTCTACCAGGCTGTACATTCGGGTAGTCACCCTTTCTGTTATAAGTGGCGCTCTTATGTTATAGGACATGCAGGCAGGTGACGGTACATGGGAGGTCAGCGTCAGGATGGGTACTGTATAGTTGGCAACACTTTATCAGGGACAGCTCAGCCATGATGGGCAGATGATGGGAAGTATTGCACATTGTCCTCACTATTATAACACTATGTAGAGAGAGGGGATGTCAGACAGTGTAGGCCCAGTTCACATCTCTGTTAGGTCTACAGTTATTTTAAGCCCAAACCAGGAGTGGTCAAACACACACAGCACAAGGGCATAGTCTATTATATCTTCTCTACTTCTATTCTCGTAAGGACTTACCCCGTTTCTGTGTGTTCATCCACTCTGGTTTTGGCTCAAAAATATTGAAGGAAATAACTTAGATCGAACGGAGATGTGGATGGGTCTTAGTGGGCCATTTTGTAGTACACATTACTAGGAAAAAATCAAAGACTAGAACAATGGGGCCCATACATTCTAAAACAGACATAAGGTTTAGCCCCTGGCCTGTTCCTGTCTATATGCGCCATCTAGAGGCTTGGCACTCTCCCTTCACCTGGCCACTCCTTGCACGCTTATTACCCTGATCCTTCTATACTCCAGTATGAGGTGTATGTAGTAGAGATGTATAAACTGACTATTACACTGATCCTCCTATACTCCAGTATGAGGTGTATGTAGTAGAGATGTATATACTGACTATTACCCTGATCCTCCTATACTCCAATATGAGTGATGATAGAGCTGTATATACTAACTATTACCCTGATCCTCCTATATCCTTGTATGAGTGTATTGTAGAGCTTGTAATTACTGACTATCCCCTGATCCTCCTTATCCAGTATGAGTTTGTAATTAGAAGCTGTATATACTGACGATTACCCTGATCCTCCTCTATATCTCAGTATGAGTTGTTGTAGTAGAGCTGTATATACTAGATACTACCCTGATCCTCTATATCCTATGAGGTGTATGTAGTAGAGCTGTATATACTAACTATTACCCTGATCCTCCTATATCCTGTATGAGGTGTATGTGGTAGAGCTTTATATACTGACTACTACCCCGGTCCTCCTATATCCAGTATGAGGTGTATGCAGTAGATCTGTATATACTGACTACTACCCTCATCCTCCTATATCCAGTATGAGGTGTATGTAGTAGATCTGTATATACTGACTACTACCCTCATCCTCCTATATCCAGTATGAGGTGTATGTAGAAGAGCTGTGCAGGTAAAGTGTTGAAAACACTACACCAAAATTTAGAGACAAATAAAAAAGACATGTGTGTCAAATAAATTAGGTTTTTGTAGCATCAACACTGTTAAAATCAGACACAAAGTAAAAAAAAAACCTTAGGATAGCCCGAAATAAAGCAAAAATTCCCTCTAAAGTATTGCATTATATTGCTAAGGTCCTGCTACACAGTTAGGTCCCTTGCATAGGAACGCACAATTTACGGACAGACATCAGTCCCCATTGACGCCTAAGGCGCCCGGTCATGGTGCAGTGAGCACACGTTGTCTCACCGCACCATAACCTCGCACTAAAAATATAGGCCATGTAGTATATTTTTCCGTCTTACAGCGCCGGTCGCTCACTTCTCTATGGAGCGAGGGAGGGGTGAACAGTGATGGATGAAACGTTTATTCGCAAGGAGCCTTACATTGACCGTTGTATGACACCCAATGGATAGTCATTTTTTCTTCATAGACTTTTCTATGGTACTTTAAAAATGCCAATGGTAAGTCACAAATAAAAAGTACACTTGTAAAAACACCATTAGCACATATTAGAATATAGAAGTACTACTGCTCTGAAAGAATAGAAGGTTCTATTGTGTTGGGCTTCGGTTGGTGTACCAGCTATTTTACTAGATAGAAAAGTGTCAGCAATAGAGGCTCCTAATGGCTCCAATGTACATGTGAACATAGCCTTAGGGTGATGCCACACATGGCATTTTTAGTCCGCTTTTAAGCATGCGTTTTCAGTCCGTTTTTAAGCATGTGTTTGCAGTCTGTTTAAAACCGCATGTGTTTTTAAAACACATCCATTTTTGTCCTTTTTTCCCAATTATCTTAATAGATGGTAAACGGTCAAAACAGATGCGTATTTAAACGAACTGACAACGCATGCTTAAAAACGGACCAAAAATGCATGTGTGTGGCATCACCCTTTCTCAAGCAGCAGGTCTTTTTAAATGGTTTGTGATTCTTCTGCAAATCATACATGTATTGTGAATGCAGCAGCCTGACTATTCCATTAATATAATAAAGCCTGCACTATGTAGCTACTGTAGTTTTCAATACAGCTGAGGAAATATACATTTTACCATATTTGTCACTCTTTTTCTAACTTTTATTTTGCTTTCAGTGTTACACAGCGGAATCTTGTCTCCAGTATAAAACCCATTTTGATGCCCAAGTGAAAAGTGCCTGCCAGCAACGCCATGCTGGGAACTTTGGGTGAGTGCCTGTGTAAGGTTGCGTTCACACATGACATTTGCACTGCATTTTGTAGCACAATTACGATAGCTGAGGAGAGGAGATTTGCCTAATTCCATTACTGTTAACATTTGCATTTAGAAAACACAGGGCTAATGCCATTTTAACGCATGCTAGTGTTTTTTTAACACAGTGTTAACATATTGTTATTAATTGTTATTTATTGTTTTTTAAAAACGCATGTTATTTTTAAAAAAGCATCTCTTTTTAAAAATAACAATTCCCAATTATCCTACGCGCACAAGGACG
The DNA here is from genome assembly GCA_019512145.1 of Engystomops pustulosus. Lineage (NCBI taxonomy): Eukaryota > Metazoa > Chordata > Amphibia > Anura > Leptodactylidae > Engystomops > Engystomops pustulosus. Next base: position 234,540,839 of record CM033641.1, read on the forward strand.
TTATAGTATGTCCCTGCGGGTAGATACTTCCCACACCGGGACGTTCTATAACGTCCCGCTTCTGGCACCGGCTCATGAACTGGGGGATCCAATCCTTTTCTGGGCAGCCCCAACATCTGCCAAGTGTCCCAGGGCTGCCCGATGTCCTGACCAGTCAGAACCCTTCCGGGTCTGACTGTACACTGTCTGCGCATGCACCTGCATGCTCAGACAGTTTACACTGCTCTACAATGAATAAGTATTGTAGAGCAGTGTATTGAACTTGAACCAGCGATCAGAGCATTGCTGGTGCAAGTTCAAGTCTGTATAAGTAACAAAAGTAAAAAACACTTAAGTGTAAACATAAGAATAAATAAAAAATAAATACATAAAAATATGAGCCCCTAAAATGTCACTTTCCCATAAAGACACTTAATAAAGTATAAAAACACACAAATACACAAAAGCCCCCACATATTTGGTATTGCCGTCCGTAACAATCTATATAATACCAGCACGGTAAACGGCAAAAAAAAACTGCAAAAAATGTTCCGAAAAATATCTCTAAAATAAGACCACTAAAAAGAACAACTCTTCTCGCAAAAAATAACCCCTTAACCAGATTCGTCAGACGAAAAATAAAAAAGTTCTGCATGTGAAAAGATGGTGATGCTAAAATGAATAAAATTTTCTCCAAATTAGGTTTTATTCAGTAAAATTTAATTAATACACAAAACCCCCACATATTTGGTATCGCTGTGTCCTTGACAATCTGCATAATTAAATAGAATCATTATTGGACCAGCTAAGGGAACCCAGTAAAAAACAACCTAAAAAAACTCTCCGAAAAAAAGATAATTTTTAATTAATTCCCTTTAAAAAATACTCTAAAATAAGACCCCTAAAAAGGGCAAAATATAAGCCCTTTAACCAGATTTGTCAGCCGAAAAATAAAAAAGTTCTTCATATGAAAAGATGGTGATGCTAAAATTAACATTTTCGCCAAATTACTTTTTATTCAATAACATTTGGAAAAAATTTCAAAAATCTATATAAATGAGGTATTTTCGTAATCGCGGTGACCCATAGAATACAATTAATATACTATTTTTATGGTATGGTAAACATCCAAAAAAAAAATCTTCCAATAAATTGATGATTTTCATTTCCTCCACCAACAAAAAGTTAATAAAATCTCACCAATTAGCTATAGATGCCCCAAAATTATGTAACAGAAAAGTTAATCTCATGTGGCAAAAGAAATAAGCCCCAATAGGTCCACTTTAAAAAAAGAAATTACAGGCGGTCCCCTACTTAAGGACACCCGACTCACAGACAACCCATAGTTACAGACAGACCCCTCTGACCTCTGGTGAAGCTCTCTGAATGCTTTGCTATAGTCCCAGATTGCAATGATCAGCTGTAAGGTGTCTATAATGAAGCTTTACTGATAATCCTTGGTCCCATTACAGAAAAAAATGTTTAAACTCCAATTTGTAAGGGGCCCAAATTTTTTTTGTCTGGATCTACAATTATAAAATATACAGTTTCGACTTACATACAAATTCAACTTAAGAACAAACCTCCGGACCCTATCTTGTACGTAACAATGTAAATCTGCACTTCCCTTCTATGCCCGGCCGTGCGCCCATACAGCAGGTTACCACCACATATAGGGTATCAGTGTACTCAGGAGAAATTGGGTATCAAACTTTGTGGAGCCTTTTTTCATTTAATCCATTTCAAATGTTTAATTTTCCATCAAAAATGAATGTATTGTGAAAAAATATTACAATTTATAGACCGCACATCCGTTTTGTTTTAACCCCTAAAAAAACCTAAAGGGTTAAACAAACTTCTTACCGTAAGTGTTTTTTATACGTTGAGGGGTGTAGTTTCCATAATGGGATAATTTACGAGTCTCACTATTATTTAGGCCTCTCACAGTCAATTAAAAGTTGAGCAGGTCCATCTAAATACGGGTTTTTCTGATTTTCTAAAAAATGTGAAAAATGGCCCCCAAATTCTGAGCCTCATAACATTCTAGTAAAATATGTGGAATCTTAAAAAACCATCCAACATAAAGCAGACATTTGGGAAATGTAAGTTATGAATTTATTTGGGTGCTATGACTATCTGCATCAAAAGTAGAGAATTTAGAACTTTGAAGATAAAGTTTTTCTCAAAATTTTTGCCAAATGTAGATTTTTTTTTCGTAACTAAACACAAAAGATTTCATCCAAATTTTTAAACTAATTTGAAGTACACTGTGTCACAAGAAAACAATCTCAAAATCCCCTGGATATCTCATAGCGTTCCAAAGCTATAACCACTTATAGTGACACAGGCCAGATTTCAAAAATGGGGCCGCATCCTAAAGGCCAAAATAGGCTGAGTCCCGTAGGGGTTAAGGGGCTGAAAATGGACTAAAAACGCCACGCATGCCACCACCATTAGGATTTGGCCACAAGTGGCTTTTATATCGTGTTTATGAAGACAATGCAAACGTCCGGGGTAGGGACTTGACCTGATCACATATGTGTTTCCATTAAATCACATGCAATTGGTTAACCCAGAACTTAGTGTTTTGCATTGTTTAAAGGAACAGAGCAATGCAAAGAAGAAAGATAATTCATTACTATTTTATTACTACTACTATTTTAAGAAAACAATTACTGGTATTCCTACCTTTTAAAGCCTAGGGAAGCAGTGAGGGCGCATTCACATGATGCGTTGCGCCTTTGGAATTCGTCAAAAACGCATCACAAAACGCGACGCAACGCATCGTGTGAATTCGTCCTTAGGATTCTCATAAAGAAGAGGATATCAGAGTTTATACTTTTTAGTGCTAGGTGTTGTTTTTTGGCGACCTGTGAACACGGCCTAAATGTATTTGGCGCACCATAAGAAGCACAAGTAAGGGTCAAAAATTACAAACCGCATTCATGAAAGGGTTTAGAAGTTGGCAAGACTTTTTTGTTGGTCTTGCATCAAAAAGTATCAGGATTTAGAATCTGGGCCCAAATAGAGCTACAAAAAAAGAGAAGTGTCCCCTTGCACAAATAATGTACTATTTTCTTTTAAAATAAGCAGGAATATATCACCTAGAGAATGGCACACACCAACCCTTTCTGGATAATTATTGCGGATATCTTGGTCGGCAAATATGGACTTTGAGCAAAGAACATATTTGTGACTGTTCTATAGTAACAGAAATAGTGTGACTGACTTCCCCCTGCCTCCTGTAAAGCAGTGCCATACAGATTATGGGCTATAAACTTATATTAACCATTCATGAACGGGGATAAAAAAGTACGGCAACAAGACTTTATGGACTTTAGTCCATTCATATCTTTCTTTGCTTGACTAAAATATTACAAGGTTCTATAAACTAATGCTGAACACTGTATACTGTCCGACTAAAGGGGCATGGCGTGTGGAATAGGAGCATGGTCTCCTATAAAGGGGGCACGGCTGGGTGGAAGATAGCCTGTGCGCCAAAAATCTGTAGACCTTGGGCCACATTGTGGCACACAGGTTAGAGCACTTCTATAAAGGTGTAAGTAGAAAACGTTAAACTGACAGAATTTAAAGACCAACCTAAAAAAATGCACTAGGAAAATGCACCAGCTCGTCTCACCCGGACCACCCCTCCCAGACCATAGGCCACCTGTGACTGCTAGGCTTCATGCCGCAGTCACCAGCTCCTCGGACCGCCCTCTTATGAATACGCCGGACCGCTGTTGGTCTGGTATTTTGAGGCTATTGCCCTGCAAAACTATATTGTCTGACTTTGCACTGGCGGAGCCACCACCACATTGTTACATCTCTCTAAATGTTTTAACAATACATTAACATTGTGTTAAATAGGATCTGTCAATTTTGGACCCTAAACCAATGCAGGTTTAGTGTCCCAAATCGACCTGTATATTGGTTTTGGGTGGCTTGAATGAAAAAAAAAAGTCTGAAGAGGCAAATTGGACTCACATCTTAAGATCCTGTGTGCGGCGCCTCCTCTTGCATTTCGGCAAGCAAAGCCTAGATAGTACCCCGGTCTCACTGTGTATGCGCTTGCGTGCACTATGCTGGTTTCATTATATCCAACGCGCGGGCTCCGGGAACTGCAGACGAGGGAAGTATAAGGGTGATGCCACATGTGACCTTTTGAACGTGTTTTTGGCCCGTTTTTAAGCAGTCCGTCAAAAGCATGGGTTAAAAACCGCATGCCTTTTTGAAAAACGCATGCATTTTTTTTAAAAAACTCATCAGTTTTTGACAGGTTTGACCAATTATCTTAATTCAAACTGGTCAAAAACGCATGGTCAAAAACGCATTGGACTGCTTAAAAACGGGCCAAAAAAGCGTTCAAAATGCCAGTTGTGGTATCACCCTAAACCATTTTTTTATGTGATTGTGTTAGGACTGATTTTAGACACTAAACCACTGGTTTATAAGGACCAGTGGGTGGTTTAGTGTCCCAAACATAACATAATAATAATAATAATAATTCTGTATTTATATAGCACCTACAGATTATGCGGCGCTGCACAGAGCTTTCCAAATCGGTCCCTGTCCCCAATGGGGCTCACATTCTAATCAATCTACCAGTATGTTTTTTTGGAGTGTGGGAGGAAACCGGAGGACCAGGAGGAAACCTACACAAACACAGAGAGAACATACAAACTCTTGGGGTTTGGGTGACCTGGGTGGGACTTGAACCCAGGATCTCAGCGCTGCAAGACAGTAGTGCTACCCGCACTTAAAATAAACGCACCAGGAGACACTTTAGTAAGCAGCTCCTAGTGCTTGGTCCTATCTTTTTCCTGTGTATCAGTATGCAGCACCATATAGCTCAGTGCGGCCATTGCCGTCTAAGCTTGGGTCGGTACATACGGTAGTGTGAATGTAGCCTAAGACTGTCGGTTCCTACTTTAGACCTAGATTTAGTTGGTCTAAACTGTGTGCCAGAATTTTTGGTGCACAGACGATTTCCTGCAGGCTAATCCCCTTTCTCGTGACACCACGCTCATTTCATGCCCCCTTAGTGTTGGATAAGACAGTGCCAAAAAAGTCTAAATGTCTAGGTTGATGTGGCACAGGCATGTTTAGACAGTATTTTGGCGCAAATCCTGACAAAATTTGTCAGGTGTGGTCACACTTATCAATGCATATGAGCACTTAAAGGGGTTGGCCATTTAATAAACCTCTTCTATTAGACATGTTGCTGAATGTATGTGTAACAGTGTATTTGCCTTCTTTGAAAGCTGCAGCATTTCCCTGTTCTGCCCTGCTGCTCTATGCATACACACACAGCTCCCCTCTCTGTCTCTGCTGCAGGTCATCCATGTGAAGTCACTCTCTGTCTCACTCAAAGTCGTCCACACTAATAGAGGCTGGCAGAGGGAAGGGGAGGGAGCAGGATGAATCATAACTCTGCTGCTCCAGCTCCTCCTATTCATCGTGCTCAAAGATTTAAAGAAACAAGCACAAGGGTCTTAAAAAAGTATAAAAGTAGGTAGCAGGACTGCTTAATCCTTGAATGTTTATCAAGTTATTATCTACAAGGCCGTAGAGGCAAATGGGCAATTTATGTAGATGAATGGCCAGCCCCTTTAAAGATCTAGAATAATGCAGGGAAGTCTTCCTCAGCCTTTCTTTTTTTTTAACAACTGTTTATTTATTTTTGTTTTATCTTTAACAATCACAAACAAAAACATCTGCCTAGACATGTGTAATAAAAGATACAATAGATAATAGATGTTATAAGCCGTATAACTATGTAAAAATATAAGGAAAAACTAAACAACAATCCTGTCATATTAGCTATACACTTTTAGAAGTCTGAGCGGATGCTCGGAACAGTCGGCCTAAGAGCCTTGACTAATAGTCATGCAGTGGGTGTCCCATGGGGACCAAACAGATTCAAATCGATCCAGTTTGTTGTTCAATTGGGCAGTCAGTTGTTCCATCGACCTCATATCCTTAATTTTGGGCGTACAAATCTGTAGAAGAGGGTGGGGCCGTTCTCTTCCAAAATAGGGAAACCAAACATTTGACTGCCGTTAGGACATGAAGGAGCAGCCTGGCTTTTGGGCCCCTGATGTTTGTAGGGGGTAAGTATAGTAGATATACTATCGGATCCAAGGGGACGCTGGTTCCCAGGATCTCCTGCAGGAGATTTTCAATCATATTCCAGTAATTTACCGGACATGACCAGAAGATATGGTACACCGAGCCAACCTCCCCGTTACATCACCAGCAAGTGTTTGGAATATTTGGGGTTAATCTGTGCAACAGCTCGGGGGTGTGGTACCAGAGCATAAGGAGTTTTACCTGGTTCTCCTTGTAGAGGGAGTTTATGGAGGACTTTTTAGCGTTTGACCAGATAATCTGCCATTGTTCCAAAGAAAATTTCCTATTCAGACATGTCTCCCATTTAGCCATGTACGTATGTGTAGGCTGGGTGATATGAGATAATATATAGTGTTTGATTTGTCCATACTGAAAGAAGCCCCCTGCAAGAGCCGGGAACCTCTCTACTAGGGTAGCAAATGGAAGGATCAGTCTGGTATGGGCGTCCGTGTAGTCCTTAACCTGGACTAACTTAGCCTCTATCCAAGGTTTAAATCCTCCTGAATTCACGCTGGGAGGAGAGGGAGGTGTGGGGTAAAAAGTACTGGAGTGAGTGGAGACCTAAGGGTGGCCAATTGGAAGGGCATTCTGCATTTAAACCAAATGTCTCTAGTAAATTGCATAGGGCCCAAGAGGGTGGATGGTGGTGTATCATGCGGGGGGCCCCAGATCAAGGTTGCTGGATGATACGGCGCCAGCTGTCCACCTGTTGTAGGAAGCTATGTGACGGAGGTGGGCGGAGAAATAGTATAATTTTAGGTCAGGCAGGGCTAGTGGATCCAGCGATCTTTGGGATCCTATGTCTCCGCCCATTCCAGACATAGTCCAGGCATCTGGCCTGCAATCCCGCCAACCATGCCATAGGCACCCTAACCGGCAGTGTTTCAAATAGATACAACAATTTGGGTAAAAGGGCACCATAACTAGGGGTGAGGTGGATCCCTAAATATTATAGGGAAGAGGATTTCCATGCGTAAGGGAATGTAGCCTGTAGGGCCTGAAGCTACCCTGGGGGGATCTAACGTCGCATGTAAGTTTGGCAGGGTGGTTAAGGGGTTGGCAAGAATGTGCAGGACATCAACCGTGAATAAAGAAATTTTGAATTGAGTGTTGTTGACCCTAATACCTCTAATATCTGGATTAGCCCTAATGTACGCTGCCATTTTTGAGGGGAAAAAAGGATGAATGTGCATGGGGGAGGCGAACCGACGCTGTGGGGGTAGAGTACAGCTGCCGTAAGGAAGGGACCTGTAAATCCGAACCGTTGCAGGGTGGCGGACATGAAGGTCCAGTCTAGTCTATCAAACGCTTTTTCAGCATCTCGGCTGAGAAAAAGCACCTCTGTTCCTTGGTGTCGGATAACCTCCAGAAGGTCTGCGGCCCTTCGTGTGTTATCTCCCGCCTGGCGATATCTAGTAAATCCAACTTGGTCCAGGTGTGGGAGCCTTCCTCAGCCTTTCTAAGAGACCAATGCAAACTTTTTCTAACAACATTTATTTTACACAGATTGAAGATGTCAAAAGTTGTTATGGTGGGAGACCTGTACGTGGGGAAAACCAGTCTGATCAACAGGTAATTTTTTGAAAATATTTATTATATTATTGCAAATTTTTAAGAATTCACAGTAGGATGAACAGAATGTGGATTTATCCTACATTACCAAAAAACGCAGGCTGCACATGGTAAGTCAATACATTTTGACATGCTTGACGAAGACAAGCTACCAAGAAGTTAAAAAATGTTTGATAAATTATCACTTGAATTATTGTCTTGAAATCTTCACCAGTTCACCACTGAATGTAGCCCAGCCATAGTCAGTAATCTGTTAGGATGGATCCAATCTAGTCATCAGTTAGGCAGCCCACCCTTCTAATTTTTAGCCCCAATGCAGCAGAAATAAAATGTACCTCACCTCCTCCCCATCTTCATGTGGATGATACAGGAGCGAATGCTGTCACTGTGTTCCTGTGTCTTAAAGAGGCCACGTGACAGAATTGAGTATGTATACCCCTCTATTGGCATCTATTGCATTTGTTTCCTATAGAGGCACATTCAACTGGATACATACTGAAAACGGCTCATCATTGGAGCTCCAGACAGGGCCCAGCGCTGGTGCTCCAAGAGCGTCAATGATAATCTGGCCTTGCTGTCTCTCCCTGAGATAGTTAGCTGACCTGCCCCTAACATGCGCCTGTTGCTGCTGGTGAGGGCCCCACAAGCCCACCCCCTAATCAGGCCCTGGTGATGACTAATCATATGATGACCAAAAATAGTGCTCAACGGAAACCGCTTTCTCTAATGCGGTCCTCTGGGTTTCCAATATGGCACCTGTCAGCACAATTTGATGAGTAGGTTTTGCCGTAATCTGTGACAGAGGCATCTAGCAAACTCTTTTGTACAGAGGTAAAACAGATCCATGTTACAAAAATGTATGCAGGTTGAAAGAAAGATTATAAGTTTATAAAAAAACATAAAATTACATTGTAACCAAATGATTATCATTTAAGAACTTATTGACTTATTCTTATTTGCTTTAGATTTTGCAAGAATGCGTTTGATCGCGATTATAAGGCAACCATTGGGGTTGATTTTGAGATTGAAAGGTTTGAGATCTTGGGCATACCTTATAATTTACAGATGTAAGTAAACTGATACATACATCTATGTTTTGTGTTTTCTGCCAAACTTTGCATTACACATTTCTGCATATTAAGTGAATCTCCATTTTAAGGTCAATTCTATGTTTATGGCAGTCTGGACCCCGCTTCATACCACCGGCATAGAACTTTACATTAGTTAATTGATAATTTAATTCATACTCTTGGTCAAGTTCACGGCATCACTTATGGTATCTGCTACTTTTTCCATTATAGAAAAAAATAACAGACAACTAACAAAAATGTTTTGCTGCTGTGTTTTTTTAAATTTATAAACCCTTTAGTGTTAAAATTAAATCATTTATATGATAACATGTTAGTAATCATGGGTTTATGTTAGGATGAATATATTATTAGTAAAATTGATTGTTTGTTTGTTTTCTTTCTTCTGCACAAAGATGGGACACAGCAGGTCAAGAGAAATTCAAGTGCATTGCATCTGCATATTATCGGGGCGCACAAGGTGACTGCAATAGACTAGCATTGGAATCACTGATCTATGTGGAATTAAAGTATTTTTGTCTCATGTCGCTGTTGAGCCTAAAACAGGGCTGTAGGGGGAGCTGTTGAGTACTGATGATCAAACTAAGATTTTTTGGAATAAAAGTAAAAATTTCTTTCAAGTGATGTGATCCTACCCTTGTCTCACACTATTGAGAAGAATTGGACTGGTTGCAGTTGTGGCATCTGTTGTGGTATAGGGCTAGCCTTAGAGGCTTACTCATCAGTGCTATGTTTTTGTTTCTTTTGCCTCAGTTATTATTACTGCCTTTGATCTCAGTGACATCCAGACACTGGAGCACACAAAGTAAGTATCAGCAAATGCAGCGTGAGGGGGCTGTGTTCACATTAAAGCTTATCTCTTGTCACGGCTGTCACCTGTTGTTCCAGGCACTGGCTTCAAGATGCTCTAAAGGAGAATGAACCTGATACCTGCTCTGTCTTTCTTGTAGGAACCAAAAAAGATACATTGGTAAGTAAAGAGTCTTATTTTACATTACATGTTAAATTTGTACATAGTGAGGGAGATGTATTAAAGTGTAATTTTTTAGACCAGTGTAGAGTAGAACGAGACAGGTCTCTGCTGAACTCCACATATGACACATGAATACATCTCCCTCACTAACCACATTAATCCCTGTGTCTGATGCTCGATGATGATGAATCTGGAGCAGTATAAGACTGGCGAGTTGTACTTTGCACCTCCTATTAGCTGGTCTATAACATTTTCTAGGGAAACAGGCTATTTTATAGCACGCCCGCGCTTTTTTTTCAGAGGACATGTGTCTTGTTCAGTAAAACAGCCTAAAAATGGTTTAAAATAAAATGTGACCCAAAGCACTTTAAGTGTAAACTACTCCAGTTTCCTGATGTAAACAGGTTGATACATCTCCCCCCAGTATCTTCCATAAGGTGCCAGGTCGCTATCCTGCGTTTTCCCTTTTTTTCATCTGCCAAAACCTCCATCGCAGTCCCTCTAATCTCCTGGGCCACACTGTGTTGAGCAGGATGCATTATTGACACATCTTCCCCTTTTGCCATATTTTAACCTTTGTCTCTTGCTTTGTTGACATAGTAAAGTGAAGTGCAGGACAAAGTCGTATTCAGTCAGGTGTTTCTGTCTCACGTCTTCAAAAAACGCATCAGTTTTTAGTCAGTGTTGTGTCGATATAATATTTTATCTACATCTACACAGGAGTACATACTGTGGAACTAGGATTTTTGCAGCTTTGTTATTTCGCAGACATGATAAAACAACGGATGGTTAGCTAACTTTAGGGTGCATTCACACACATGTAAGGGGGACGTATATACGGCTGACGTATATACGTCCGATATACATCCCCCATACACTTCTAAGGGCGCATGGCATCGTAAGGGAGCGGTACGGTGCAGCATGCGTGCGTCACCGCTCCGTAGCCCGGGAAAAGATAGGACATATCCTATCTTTTCCCGTATTACGGCGCCGTGGAGAGGGGCGGGGGTGAGCAGAACTCACCTCCTCTCCCGTGCGCTGCCGTGTGCCTGCCGTGCGGGCAACGGCAGTGTGCATGTAGCCTTAGATGGAAAAAATACAAGTTCCTCAGCAGCATCTGAAAAAAAACATACTGCATACTTATTATTATTATTTTTATTAATTTTTTTGCCGACCTATTGGGAGGAATGTATGAAGCCACGTTGGGCAGACTTCTAGCGTAAAAACCGCCTTTTGACACATTTATACTTTTAGACCATTTTTTTTCCCCCTTGTTAGACAAAGGGGGAAGGTGTGAACCTTCAGAAAAGGGTGCGATCTCTGGTAAATGGGTGTTCCCGGGGCGTAAAATAGCTAGTGCACCAAAAAAGGAAAACAGTGGGTGCAGCGCAGTGTGGTGCCCAATTTAACCTAGTTCAATGCAGTTCTAAATTAGAATTCAACAGTAATACACTGCGCCGGTATTCATCATCACAATGATGACTCTGCCGCAGCACAAGCAAGTGTTATCAAGGTCTGTCAGAGCTCGGGACACATTAATAAATTCCTTCTACTGACTTTGTTTTTTTCTCACTGATGTATGTGATGGGAACATAGTTTACATCAAACAAGCAAATATATCTTTGTGATCTGTAAAATTGACATTCTATGCAGATGGTTTTGAAGATAAAACCCCTGGAAATTCCGTACAGTATATCTGTATAGCATCTTAAAGAATGTATAATATATTTTCACTGTAGCTTGTGTTGCAGTCTTTGTTTGTACACTAGCTATGTTATCAGTGACAGCATACAGCGCTATTCACAGGGGACCGAGAGAGGAATTACTGCAGGGCCCAGCCCCCATCCCCAGACAGGGACTTATGGTCAGATGTACCTTCAAGTAACATGATGCGGGTATCGGAATAAATTATATGTAAATGGTGAGCTTGTATATTTAATCTTTAGGATCACATTTCTTACTTGCATCTTCCTCTTTGGATGTAAACTACATATAGAGATGCGAGGAGGCAGTTGGTCTTTAATTATTAATCTGTATAGGATTTGTGGTACGCCTGTTGTCTGGGGCCATTGTTTTGCTTAGCAGCTTCTTTCCTGAAGTATGAAGACAAATGTATAGGACATTTATCCAATGATTTGACCAGCTCTTCATCTATAGCACCTGAAGATGAAGATACATACAGTGTCAATATGTCCATATCACCCTCGTGGTTCCAAAATAAAAGGCACTAAAAAATCCCAGAATAGGGCACATAGCAATAAGCTTTATATAGAGAGCATATAGCTGATATTCTGACCTTACAATAAAAACTTCCAGCATTAATGGCTGTGCCATGTCTATAACTGTGTTCTGTGAATTGACTAGAATTGATTTATGTTCAAATTGCAATGAAATCATAACTTATTGGGGTACGAAACATTAAAGGGGTAATCTGGGAATATGAACTTCTGATACAAAAACCCAGAGACCCACATTTATTAATAGTGAGGCAGTAAGGCACTACGTGCAGTTTGCCTCACACATTTATTTGTGTGGATTGCGCCCAATTCATGAAGCCTGAGTTTTTTCTGGTGAACTCAATTTTATGCACGGACTTCCCACATGAATGTGGCAGAAGCAAACGCCCCTTTAGGTTCACAATATTATGTCACAGCATGATAGGAACGTAATCATGAGGGGGCAGGACTAGGAGGCGGTGACTGTGGCATCAAACCTGGCAGTCACCACCAGACTATGGAGTGGGAAGGGTGGTCCAGGGAAGAAGCAGCGCCTCGGACCGCCCCCTCATGAATACGCCGGACCACTTTGAGCGTGGTCCGGCGTTCCTGCTGCACTTTGCGGCAGTGTCTGCTAGCTTTATTGGAGGGTTCTGATAAAGCTAGCAGTTTATCACTGCTAAAAATGGGCTAGTGCTAGGAGTTGCTAACTGCTAACTAGTAAGCAGCTCCTAGTGCCTTTTCTAGAGGTGACAGGTCCCCTTTAAATAGTTTGATTTTATGATTCAAAATTTTTATGGGCTTTTTAAAGTAGGCAGAGTTATCTCTTAGATATCTGTCACTGGATACAATTCCCATACTCCGTAACACTACTCCATCTAACGCTACTAACGCTACTCCATCTCATACACTGGTCCCAGTGATGATGTAACAGACTGTCCTGCCATGTTACTAAATTAATGATATGTAACTGCCATCACTGTACATGGCATCACTGAGAGTACATCTCACCACAACAATAAATATCAACTAATTACATATTATCTTATATTTTAATGACCCATTTAAATATGAGTTATGCTTATTCCTGAAATACCCCTTTAAGGGGCAGATTTACTGGCGCACAACCAAACATCATACATGTAATTTGCAACCTAAGCCAAAATGTAGGAGAATCAAGCTATTAATGAAGAAATCATGCTAAAGATTAATAAATAGGCCCCAATGTCTTTCATATCTTCCTTTACTATGAATTCCAATACAATATGGGAGCTAATAAAGAATGGAGTTTCGAGTAAAATATAAAATGGAATGTGATACAACTACCGTAATTCTTTACAGCCACACACCTCTTGCACTTCATGTGCCAAGGAGTCAAATCTATGCCAGCTGGAATAGATCTGAACTATAATTTACACCACTTACTGGCAGAATTATCATAAAATTGCCCGGCTTCCCACTCCAGTTAAAGAAATAAACATGCAGCTTGCTTTATAGATCGTATCTCTATGGCTGGCTTAACATTGCATGGTCTCTCCAGAAAAATGTAAATATGCATGCTTCAATTATTATAACAGCTGTATAAGCTTCATTTAGACTGTGAGAACTACCCAGAGTCTGTGGGGGTTATTTATCATTAGGTAGGCTCCTTGTCATAATTCTATGGGGGGTTATTTGCTGCTGCCGTTGTTTTGTGATTACGGTATTTAAAATACAAAAATCCCAGACAATGCTGAAAGATGTATTAAAGGCCTCATTAAAGGAGTTTACCCACAAATCCACAGGAGTGGACCTAACTTGCTGATCAGTGGGGGTCTCAGTGATCTCCGTCAGCTCCATAGATATGAATGAAGCAGAACGGTTAAGCATGGCCATTACTCTTTTGGAGCGATGAGCGGTCCGACTGAGGTAATTGGGACCCAAATGGACCCCTCGTTTTCGTGATCTATGGGGGTCTCAACACTGACTCCCCCACCGATCAAAGTTAGGCCCTCTCCCGTGGATAGGGCCTAACTTTGATTTGTGGTAAAATCCCTTTAATAAATCTGTAGGGCACCGGAGTTCTAAACGGACTCATAAAACTCACACAAGGAGCCTGATGATAAATAACCCCCTATGAGTATCTTTGGCGCTCCGCTGCCCAAAAAACCCTTTGCAGTATATCTTGCATGTAAATGCATATTATGAGAGTTTCTCACTGTTGCACTTTACCTTACAGTCTGAAGCAGAGTGTGAACGGACAGAGCGAGATGCTTTGAAATTTGCTGTGGAGATGAAAGCTGAATACTGGTCTGTCTCTGCGAAAACAGGTAGTGTAGCTTGGCAAAGTACTATATTGGGTTACTCTTCCAGTGATGTGGAAGTGGCAGCTCAATAGTTTAGGCAGTCCCCGGGTTAAATACAAGATAGGTTCTGTAGGTTTTGTTCTTAAGTTGAATTTGCATGTAAGTCGGAACTGTATATTTTATAATTGTAGATCCAGACAAAAAAAAATTTTGGCCCCAGTTACAATAGTGTTTTAAAATGTTGGGTTGTCATAAGAACCAGGATTAGCAATCTTAATTGTAGACACCTTTACAGAAGATCTTTGTAGCCTAGGACTAAAGTACAGTAAATTACCAACATCCAGAGGGGGGTTTGTAACTAGGGGTCGTCTGTAAGTCAGGTGTTCTTAAGAAGGGGACAATAGGTTATAGAGGATGCTGTGAGCAAGCTACTAAACTCATACATTTTTATTAATATGTGTACAGGCAGTCCCTGGGTTACGTACAAGATAGGGTCCGGAGGTTTGTTCTTAAGTTGAATTTGTATGTAAGTCGAAACTGTATATTTTATAATTGTAGATCCAAATTTTGGCCCCAGTGACAATTGGAGTTTAAACATTTTTTGCTGTAATAGGACCAAGGATTATCAGTAAAGTTTCATTACAGACACCTTACAGCTGATTATTGCAGTCTGGGACTATAGTAAAGCATTCAGAAAGCTTCACCAGTGGCCAGAGAGGTCTGTCTGTAACTATGGGTTGTCTGTAAGTTGGGTGTCCTTAAGTAAGGGACCGTCTGTACTAAGAAACTTGTGTTATTTGTTTTATATTTTGCTGGGATGTTCACTCACAAAAAACAATGCACCAAGAAGTAGTTGATAGAATGGAAATAAAATTTATATTTCTAAATGTAATGAAATGTAAGTGGTTACAATATTATAATGAAAGGATGTTTAATGGGAAGCACTGTAAGTTTGAGCAGGGCTGTCTCTAGCATGGAGAAATGTCCATAGAGAAATGTCTAGTGGTCAATGTTCTCTCACCATGAGGTCCGGGTAAACTAACCAAAATAGCCATTATGTAATAGACATATATGTATAAACATATTTATATGTTTGCAGGGAAGAATGTTTACTCCTTCTTGTGTAATAAGACTACACATGTCACATCTACATATCCACCTTAAACATAACTTCATGCCAAGCTTAGCAGAAATCTAACATTTATAGCTGCAGTTATTTTGTCAAAAAGTGCATAATGCTTGGATTTATGGTTACATTCTTTTTTATTAATGTAATTCATTATAAAGTTTTTAGTTAGTTTTCTTTTTGCCCAGGTGAAAATGTCAAGGATTTCTTTTTCCGGGTAGCATCTCTTGCCTTTGAACAGTCCATGAAAAAGGAGCTGGAAAAGAACGGACATAGTGCGACTCAGATTGGAGCTGGAAATCTGATACGTATGTATTTTGAATACTTTGGAATAGTGAATGTGTAGCCTGTCATGGAAGCTTGGCTATTAGTAAGCAATTGGGCAGTTCTATCAAAAGTGTCACCAGGTTTTACCATATAAATACCTTAAGGACACGACCTAAAATGGCATTTAGGACCTTCAGGACACTTTTTTTAGTTTTTCCCTGCTCAAATTCTCAAAGACATTACATTTTTATTTTTTATCCGACATGGGCATATGAAGGCTTGTTTTTTGTGGTAAGATTTCTATTTTCCACTGGGTTTTTTATGGTTAAAAACAGCATAATTATTCAGATTTATTCAAAATTAAACTGTTTACTGCAGCAAAACAGTAGAAAACAGTTCAACGTAGAGTATAATAAACATGTTTGTCACAGGTGCTCTTGCGACCCATGTCGCAGCCTCACTCACCTTCCCTCGATCCAGTGGCGGTCCCCGTGCTCCGGCGCGCGCTTCACCTCCGGCGCGCGCGCACCAGCTCTGTAAAATTTAAAGGGCCAGCGCTCCGATGATTGGCGTTTGCTGGCCGATTGACCTTATAAATAGTCGGCCTCTTCCTGTGTCCCCTGCGGATCTTCGTGCCTCAGAGAAAACTTTCAGTTGTAGTTCCTGTGTTTATAGTGATTTCCCGTTGTGACTTTGATTCCTGTTCCTGACTTTGATTCTCAACCGCCTGTCCAGACCTTCTGCCTTGTATAATTGTGCATATATACTCACTACCATCTTTTTTCTTCTTCTAGCTATTATATATTATAATGGAGCATGATGTCAAGATCAGACTACATAGAGTTTTTTATTTTATAACAGACATACACATCTCCATTTCAGTAGTAGACACAAAACATCCGAGTTTTTCAGCACAAAAAAAAACAGAGTTTTTCATGAAAAAAAAAACTTGACTTTTACTTGAGTCTATAAAAAAATAAACTCTGTACTCACCTTTCCAATCCTCTTCTTGATTGCTGTGGGCGTCCTGCTACAGGTCCTTGCGCTCTGGCCGTGCATCCCCTCAGAAGTTGCCTCTTGCTTATATCTGTCAGGAACCAGGGGTAATGCACCCACTGGACTACTGCTGATGATGACGTAAGCCGACACCTGGGAGTCTAAGTGGGAACCCGGTTTTCACCAGAGCCCGCCGCAAAGCTGGTTGGACTTGTTTCGGCATTCCGCATTCGGTCATTCCACAGGCACAACTTTGTCCTCGTTGGCAGCCAAGGCGTAGTGCAGAATTGTCAGGCAAACTCGTGGTCGAGGGGCAGGCAGGAAGTCGCGACAGGCAGCACATGATCAGAGTCGGGGATGTAGCGATAGCTTTATCATAGAAGCACAAAGATCCGACAGAGGACACAGGAAGGGGCTGGGAATTTATCAGGGAAGCGGCAGGCCAGCGCCAATCATTGGCACACTGACCCTTTAAACATTTGTGAGCCTGCGCGTGCGCACCCTAGGAGACAGGGACGCTCGCGCCAGACTGCGGGAGCCGTGGAGACCACCGCTGGAGCCAGGAGAGTTCTCGTGCAGGCATATCCTGGTTTGCAGGGGCAAAAATACTGATGCCACAATGATGTTATCTTTTTGTGGTCTGTATTATCGGATCAGTTGCTATTTAACAAAATAATAATGCTTGTCAAGGGATTGGGACACTTCAGTGACATCATTTGCCAGACTAGGTGATCTGCAAAAACGTACGAAATACAAATGACACAACATTTTGCGGACATGTAGCTCACAACGAATTACACACTGGGGACATACGGATCACAAAAACAGAGCACAGATCAGTTGTTTGCGGCCAAAGAACAGCACATGCTCATGTGCAGGTAGCCTGTTATATAAGCAAATGTCATCTACATGCAAAATCTAGACTGGAAAATGTCTACAATTGCAGCGTTTACATTGAGGTTATCCTTTGGATTTTCCTGCGGCGTTATCTTCAGCCAGAGCTGCAGTCAGAATCGTGTGCTGTATATATGGATTTACATATTTATGTCAATATCCCTCAATGAGACTGTATCATAAGTGAATGTGTTTTCTGTTCCAGAACTTGAAGGGAATCCCTCTGAGACTAAAGAAAATGATGTCCAGCACAATATGAACTGCTGCTAACCATGTATATTACCCTCACGTATGATCTGCTATCACTGTCACCTCTTCCCCAGTTTACTGCTAATTTTTGACTGTGCATCTGCTAGTCTAAAACTTTCAGTGATCCTTGATATTCAGAAATCCGTAATGGTCACTGGGACTTTACAGCCATTCAGATCCTCCATCTGTATTATACTCTAAGTGCCACATCTAATAGCCTTGTGTTTCTGACCCTGGAAGGTATATTTATCATGATTTTTACAAAAGATAATGAAGCATAATGTTGCCTTCCATTTATCTGAAGATGACTGAGGCTTAACTGATGTGGTATAATGAGGCATCACATTCTTTGTCATTATTTGTGTACCTATGAATCATGAAAATGTAAACCTTCAGGACTTTTTTTTTCAGTCCGCCCCTGCGTTTTGTGTGTTTTGCTCACTGCCATCTGCTTCTTCCATTTACAACAGCAAATAGCGGGATATCAATGCACCATTGTCACTGTTGAACTTTGCTGGTGCTTTGGCATACGTGCCCACTGCTTTGTCACATTGTGCTCCACAGTCTAACCATGGCTCGGGGCTAGTGACAATCATCTGTATATAATAAAGTAAATTCCTCTTAATCATTGTTATCATAATTGATACATTTATACATTTTTATTCTGTAATTTTGGATATTTTACATGAATTTTATTATAAGAAGATTAAAAAAGATATGAAAAAACAAAACTGTGTATTTGACTTATATTAAATTAGGACTATACTTTGCCAAACTTTCATGAAACCCAAAGTAGCTGGAGTAGATTTTAGTGTTTAGAGAAGAAAGCGCCTATGATACAACAGGATCGTTCATTTGTACCTCTTATTTATTGGGGGGGGACCTAATGTCAGTGGACCATAGAATAAGATCCATGTCTTATTCAAAATCCCCCACATATACAAGACATTCAAGGAAAGATGTAGCAGGTCACTGTTCAGTCATTGGTTGGCCATGTGAACTGAGGCGGAATAATCAATGCAAAGTTTCAGGAGATATTGATAGTTTCTATTCTTATATAGAAGTCTGCATTCTTTCCTGTCCACTCCCTCTCTTGTCCTAACCAGGTCACAGGACATTGTAGCCGAACACTGAATCCTCTTGCATCACTTATCTGCCAGTCTCTGTACTTCTAGGTGTTGCTTAAATTGGTTTTCCAGAGAGATTTCCCCTGTTACCTTCTAATTTGCTTTTTGGCTTCCATGTGCAGATAGATAACCATGTCCCCAGGAACCAGAAGGGCTGCAAATACACCAGGGGATATGTATTAATCTAGTCTAGGCTAGAAAACTGAAGTGGTCTTCCCCTTGAAATGTTTCTCACATTTACTGAAGGTTTTAGACCATTTTTAGCCTGTTTTCCGACTCCTCTGGAATTAGGGGGCCTGACCAGAAAGAAAATAGTCTGTGCACAGAAAATTCAATATTGTGGTGCTGCAAACCACACTAATAGGAGGTGTATGACTTGACAGTCTTATACTGCACCAGATTGATCATCCAGCATCAGACACAGTGATTAACCTGGTGCAGCAGAAAACTGTCCATTTTTTTTCTCTGCACTGGTCATGCAATGTATGGCTGCAACTAAATGGGTGGATCTCAGCACACCATATATGCCCCTTCACCAGTCATCCTGCACTGGTTAATTAGTCCTATATATTTATATATATTTTTTTTAGCAAAACCACTCAGCTCAGCTTTAAACAAGATCTGTTTCTGTATAAGGGTAGCTACAGCATTCTCAAAGTATGTTTGGTTCACAATGCATAAAAACAAATGGTAGATTTCCATTAAACATTGCTTCCCCACATTAATTCTAACTAGAGATGAGCGAGCACTAAAATGCTCGGGTGCTCGTTATTCGAGACGAACTTTTCCCGATGCTCGAGTGCTCGTCTCGAATAACGAGCCCCATTGAAGTCAATGGGAGACTAGAGAACTATTTTGAGCGCTATATGTCTCTTTATATGTTTTGGGTCTTATGGGCATTTTTAGTGATTTCTAAAGTTAAACGTCCGCGATCGGAGCCCACTCCGACCGCGGGTGTTAGCCGGGGATGTCAGCGGTAGATTACCGCTGAAATCCCACGGCTAACGATGCCGGTTCGGCTGCTATGCAGCGCTGAACCGGCATCGTCTCTGCGCAGTAGCTGTACTGCGCTGAGCGCTATTCGCGGGACTCAGCGCAGTACAGCTCCGGCGCAGAGCGCTAAGGGGTTAAGCTGGTTGTTAACAATAGAGAACCATACACAGTGGGTGTCAGCTGTTTAATACAGCTGACACCCGCCTGTTACTGCAACGGTATTCTTGACGTTTATCCCGTGACGGAAAATAGCGCCCAAAGATGTGTCACTTTTTTTGCCATTTTGAAAAATATTTTCAGTTTTTATTGCAAATACCTGAACATACCCGCAGGTCTCATTGCAGCAAAAAGGATTCTTACAAAATATTAACACAGGAGGCTGAGAACATGCAACTCAGTTTTTTTTTTTTTAAATTTGCAAAAGTACCAATCATTTATTTTACATATCACAAAATACTTGATACTTTTTGCTCTAACAGATAAAATACTAGTTTGTGGCTGTAAAGTTTTAGGGGTATGAATACTTTTACAACCCACTGTACATATGTAAAAAATATATTTTACAAGTCAACTGTGTCCCTGTTCTTTCAAACAACCCAGTTTTGATCACAGATGACCTTCAATATGTATTGTTTGGTGCAGTGTATGTGTTGTACTACGTGCTCCGTACATACACTTTATACCCCGTGTGAAGGTCCGGATGAGTAAGTCCCATCAGAACTGCTAAAAGTTTTGCAAACTCACCACACTTTTTTCCAAACCTTTTCCTTTCACCTCGTAAGGCCCAGTTCACAGCTGCCTTTGGATCTCAGTGATTATCTTCATCAATAAAACAATGGGAAGTCTGCCCATTTCAGAGGACTTTTAATGGCTTCTGTTTGCTCCAATTCTGTAACTTTTTTAGGTTATCACAGCCAGGGCCGGATTAAGGTTGGTGGGGGCCCCTGGGCGCAAAATCTGGTGGAGGTCCCCACTTTCTGCCCACTATGTACTGTCATGGGTAATCCCGTGATCCATATTGCGGGTCGCATGGTCACCCATGCCCCTCCATGTCCACAAGCGTGGTGCCAGCGCAACTCACCTCTCCCCGTTCCGTGCACGTTCCCCTGCTTCAGGAGATTTAAAGGGCCAGCGCACCGCTGATTGGTGCGCTGGTTGAACACCTCCACCTTTATAAATCCGGCACCTCCCTTCCTGCCTTGCCGGATCTTTGTGCCTAGTGCCCTAGAAAAAGCTGTATTGATGCCTTGTGCTGTTTTTGAAAATTTCCGTTGTGACCCTGGTTCCGTTTCTGACTTTTCTCCTTTACCGCCTGCCCTGACCTGTTGCTACATCTTGACCTCCTGCCTTCCCCGACTACGAGATTGCCTGCCGTTTCTGTACCACGACCTTGGCTGCCACTGTGGACAAGTCACGCCTGTGTAACACCCTGGTGGTACCACTCCGCAGCAAGTCCAACCCGCTTTGCGGCGGGCTCTGATGAAAACCGGGTGCTACTTAGACTCCGGTCACAGGTAGTGGCTTGTGTCATCGTCCGCAGTGGTTCAGAGGATCCACTACATCTGAGCCTGACATCTACTATTCCACCAGTAATACATCTACATACACCTACCTTCCCCAGTAATAAATCTACATACAGCCACCAACCCCCAAGTAATGCATCTAAATACAGCCGCCTCGCCCGAGTAATACATCAACATACAGCCGCCTCGCCCCTGTAATACATCAACATACAGCAGCCAACCCCCAAGTAATGCATCTACATACAGCCGCCTAGCGCTCGCGCCGTAAGCGGTCGATTAGGCTAGCGCCGGTAAGCAATGCGCAGGAGCGATGCGGTTCAGAGCTGACTAAAGCAGCCGAACCGGCATCTGAGCCGTGGGGGATTGCAGCGCGATAACTAACGCTGGCATCCCCGGCTAACACCCGCGCGTTCGGAGGGGGGCTCCGATCGCGGGTGTGTTTAGACACGTCGGTAAATGCCGCGGTGAACCGAACCCGCGCTTTACGCTGCATTCTGGGAGTCTTTACCCCCGCCATCGCCCCCCCCGCACCGTTTTTCGGGGGCCGATCGCTTGTTTTGCTTCTCTGGGGTACGATTCGGACCCAGAGTAGCCTGGAGTGGTTTACATCGCTTTTAAGATGGCGTCGGACGTCATCTTAAAGGCAAGTGTCAGCTAGAGATCTGACATAGAGTGGCAAGCTGATAATACCCTGCAATACATATATAGCAGAGTAGATTATCAACGAACAAGCAATCAGATGATTGCTTGTGTCATATCCCATGGGGATATGTACAAAATGTACAAAATAGTTTTACAATTAAAAAATTACTTTATAAATCACTAAAACTGCCACTAATCCCAAAACCTATACAATAGACATATAACTGCTCAAAAAGTCTAATCAGAACACAAACCCCACATATATAGTATCGACCGCGTCCGTAACAATCCATAGATATATAATTATATATAACTATGAACCCATATGATGACACGCCGGAAAAAAAAAACGTCAAACCCGCCAAAAAATAGATTTTACCTATTAATCCCACTAAAAATGCAATAAAAGTGATCAGCCAAACAATGTAACTCTAGAATGATACTTGTTGCAAGAACACATGTCCCGCAAAAACAGCTATAAAGCTGCTCAGCTGTAGCCAAAACGTAACAAGGTTTGCCTCAACCTTGGACAGAGACGCAGCGATGCCAAAATGATAGATTTAGATTCCCCACATTATGGGTTTTTATTTGGCAACATTTAGTTAAAACATAAGACAAATATTCATCTGGGTATCCCCGTAATCGTATACCGACCATAGATAAAGCATAACATGATTATTAGTCAACGGTTGAAAACACCAAAAAAAAAAAAGTAAAAAATCCATACAGAATTAATGCTTTTCTACTCATTGACCTCAAAAAAAGTTCCAAAGTATTCAACAATAGGTGTTACCACCCCAAAATGGTAACACTGGAAAATAGCATCTCGTCCCGCAACAAAATTGCCGTTACATGGCCCAAATAACGGAAAGCCGAAATTGTATAGCCTTCAAGGGGCAACCAGACAACTAAATCTGGCAGCTGCAGGGCGCTCCTTTCCCTTCTGCGCCTCGTGCTGCCCCCAAACACAAGTAATGTTCCACATTTGGGGGGCCGCTGCCAACTCATGAGAAATTGTAGAACTATTATTTTACTGGTGGTCTTTTCTCTTTTTATATTGGAAATGGTCTAATTTTAGGCTAAATAGAGCGATAAATTAAACGAGTCAAAAATGTGACCATTCCTAAACCTTTCACCGCTCATTTTTGATCAATTTACTATAAATACTCAAGGGTTAACAATCTTTGTTAATGCATGTTTCTCGGATAAGTTTGATGGGTGCAGATGTTGAAAATTGGGTGCGTTATATAGGGGGGTTTCTGTTGCCTAAATATTAGTAAATTTCATTTCAAAACAGTATTAATCCCCAAAATAGTCCACCGAATACGGAAAATCGCTATTCGATTTGTAGGCGGGCGCGTGACGTCAAATAAATTATCCAACATTTCAAAAATTATGAAATGTAAAGTAGACAAATGGGAAAATGTTATTCTGCAAGTATTTAGTGTAAATCGATTGCCTGAAAACGCGTGATTTTGAATTCAAAATGGCAAATTTTCTAGAAAATTCATCACTTTTTTTGCTTTTTTTTGTATAAACTCAAAACTTATCGGCCAAAATTTTACCACTAAATGCAAGTACACAACATGTGGGGAAAAAACAATCTCAGATCGCTGTGAAGTAACAGGTGTCCAAAAGTTATGCCAGGCATGAGAGACCACTGGTCTAAATTCAAAAAAAAAGTTGCGAGCCTTAACTGCAACAGCTGGCGCCTTTAGGGGGTAATGATAAGTTGTTGTCACTTTTCTGGTGTGTTTGTTTTTAAGTCCCCAAAAAACAGAACATGTAAACTCAGCCACAGAAAACCACTGGTCATAACTGCAGTATTGAATTTAGCCATGAAGCCACCAATGCGATTGCCTAGCGCCCTTGTGATAGGACACCAATACCATTTGAAACTATGGTAGACTCCCCTGCTCTTCTATTTGGAGCAGAGCTGTGCATTAGGGGGGCGCCTTGGCATAACTTTGCTTGTGGCACCATAAACTGCAAATCTGTGGAGTCATTATGGTGTGAACAAGCATCTGAAAAACATAAATATTTTAAGAAATAGAAAAATACTGAAAATTATTTACTAAGATTAATGTGCGAGAATTCTGCCAATTATGCCAACACGGGGGCATATATGGTGTGCTGAGATTCAAACCATTTGATTCAGCCATACATTGCAGTGACCAGTGCAGAGAAAAAAGAAGTGGACATTTTCCTGCTGCCACCAGGTTAAGTTACTGTGTCTGAGGCTGGGATGATCAACTGGGTGGACGTACTGAAGACTTAATAGTCGTACACCTCCATTAGCTTGGTGGTTGCAGCACCACATAATATGAATTTTCGTTGCACAGAACTAGGTTTCTCTCGGTCGGCCCCCTAATTGCCAGAGCCAACCGTTTTAGAGGAGTCGGAAAACAGACTTAAAATGGTCTAAAACCTTCAGTCAAATGTGAGAAAATTTCAAGGTGGAAGACCACGTCAGTTTTCTAGCCCTAGACTAGATTAATACATCTTCCCTGGTGTATTGCCAAGCCCTCTCTGGTCCTGGGGGACTCATGGTTATGTCTATCTGCAATCGGAGCCAAAAAGCAAATTAGAAGTGTAACAAGGAAATCTCTCGGAAAAAACCAATTAACGTCAAAACACTAGAAGTACAGAGACTGCGCGATAAGTGAGTGCAAGAGGGATCAGTGTTCGGGCTACAATGTCACTGTGAACCTGTTAGGACAAGAGAGGGAGTGGACAGGAAGAATGCAGAGCTTCTATATAAGAATAGAAAATATCAATATCTCTTAAACTTTGACATTGATTATTCCCCTCGTTCACACATGACCAACCAATGACTGAACACGTGAACCTGCTAACTCTTTCTCTTGAATGTCTTGTATATGTGGGGGATTTTGAGAGACAGGATCTATTACTATGGCCACTGACATATGTCCCCCCCCAATAAGAAGGAGGTCAAATGACGATCCCTTGTATCATAGGCGCTTTTCTGTCTCTAAACACTAAAACTACTCCATAACTTGGGTTTCATGAAAGTTGAGCAAAGTATAGTCACCTATGATTATTATAGAGTCATACAACCGTTTGGTTTTTTCATATCTTTTTACTACTTCTTATTAAAAAATTTCATGTAAAAATATCCAAAATTACAGATAAAAATGTATAAATGTATCAAATGATAACAATGAGTAAGAGGAATTTACTTTTATATATACAGATGATGTCATAGCCCCGAGCCATGGTTAGACTGTGGAGCACATGTTGACAAAGCAGTGGCACGTATGCCAAAGCACCAGCAAAGTTCAACGTGACCACTGGTGCAATGATATCCCCGCTATTTGACTGTTGTAAAATGGAAGAAGGACAGATGGCAGTGAGTCACACACCACAACGCAAGGGCGACTGGAAAAAAAAGGCCTGAAGGTTTACATTTTCATGATTATAGTACACAAAATATGACAAAGAATGCCGAGATGCCTCTTATAACCACATCAGTTAAGCCGCAGTCATTTCAGATAAATGGAAGGCAACATTATGCTATTATCTTTTTGTAAAAATCACTGATAAATATACCTTCCAGGGTCAGAAACAAAGGTATTAATGTGGCACGCCTAGAGTATAATACAGATGGAGGACTGAATGCTGTTAAAGTCCCCGTGACCATACGGATTTCTGAATCAAGGATCACTGAAAGTTTAGACTAGACAGTGCACAGTTCAAAAATAGCAGTAAGACTGGGGAAGAGGTGACAGTGATAGCAGGATCATACGTGAGTGGATATTACCTAGTTAGCAGGCAAGTTCTATTGTGCTGGACGTATTTCTTTAGTCTTCGTAGGGATTCCCTTCAAGTTAGAACAGAAAACACATCACTTATGATACATCTCATTGATCGGGATACTTGACATAATAGTAAATCCCTACTACAGCACACGAATTCTGACTGCAGTTCTGGCGAAGATAACGCCGCAGGAAATCCAATGGCATTAGACCTCAATCTCAAACGCTGCAATTGTAGACATTTTTCCATCTAGATTTGCATGAGATGACATTTCGCTTATATACGGCTACCGCACATGAGCATGTTGCTGTTCTTTGGCCGCAAACAACTGATCTGTGCTTGCTTTGATGATACGTAGGTGTCCCCTACGTTGTGTAATCATTTGACCTACAGTCCGCAAAATTTGTTTGTAATTGTATTTCGTAGTTTGATGCAGGATCACGCATAGTCGGACAAATAAATGATGTCACTGAAGTGTCCCAATCCCTTGACAGGCATTAGTATTTTGTTAAATAGCAACTGATCCGCTAATACAGCCACAAAAATAAGAATCATGCTTGGGCATCATATTTTGCCCCCTGGCGAACCAGGATATGACCTGCACGGAAACTCTCCTGGCTCCAGCGGTGGTCTCGCACGGCTCCCGCATTCAGGCGAGAGCGTCCCTGTCTCCTAGGTGCGCACGACGCATGTGAATCGGTCACAAATGTTTAAGGGTCAGCGTGCCAATAATTGGCGCGGCCTACAGCTCCCCTGATAATTTCCCAGGCCCTCCTGTGTCCTCGTCGGATCTGATTGTGCTTCATGAGAAAGCATCGCTACATCCCCGACTCTGACTCATTGTGCTGCCTGTCGGCACTTCCTGCTGCCCCCAACCACGAGGTTTCGCTGACATTATGGCACTACGCCTTGGCTGCCAACACTGGACAAAGTTGTGTGCCTGTGGAATGACCCGAAATGCGGGGAATGCCAAACAAGCCAACCACTTTGCGGCGGGCTCTGGTGAACAAACCGGGTTCCCACCTTACTCCAGGTGTCCGTTACGATCTTCCGCAGCTATCCATGGGTGCACTCAACCCCTGTTTCCTGACGATTATAATGCAGGAGGCAACTTTCTGAGGGATAGCACGGCCCAGCACGCAGCGACCTGTAGCAGGAACGCCCACAGCAAGAGAGGATGGAAAGTGAGTACAGACAGTTATTTTTTTTTATAGACCAAGTAAAAGTCAAGTTTTTTTTTTTCATGAAAAACTCAGATTTTTTTTTTTGTGCTGAAAAACTCGGATGTTTTGTGTCTGTCTGCTAATAAAATAAAAAATCTATGTAGTCTGACCTTGACATCATGCTCCATTATAATATATAATAGCTAGAAGAAGAAAAAAAGATGGTAGTGAGTATATATGCACAATTATACAGGCAGAAGGTCTGGGACAGGCGGGGTTTGAGAAAGAATTCAGGAAATCGGAATCAAAGTCACAGACGTGAAATCACTATAAACACAGGACTACTGAATTTGGCACTAAATTCCCAGGGTATCGTAACAGGCCTATAGCCCTCCCTCGGTCCCACAACCTCAATATCCCATCTCGTACCGTCGTTCCTAAATTAAAGCCTGCTCCGCTCCGTCTTCTGTGGTCTTCCCCCAGCTATCGACCTATTTCTGTCGGTATACTGCGCACACTGTTCTTCTCTAATGGTTTTGCACAAGACGGGACCGACCTTTAGGTAATGGGAAGCAAACAGGTGGCCTATTTCAGTGTCGCGCAGGTGAGGCCGAGCAGGGGAACGGTCGGGATGACCGATTCGCAGGACGGACATGTTATTTTCTCTACGTTGAAACTGTACTGTTTTGCTGCCATTAAACGGTTATTTTTGAATAATCTGAATAATTATGCTGTTTTTTAACCATAAAAAACCCAGTGGAAAATAGAAATCTTACCACAAAAACAGCCTTCATATGCCATGTCGGATAAAAAATAAAAATGTAATGTCTTTGAGGATTTGAGCGGGAAAAAACTAAAAAGTGTCCTGAAGGTCCTAAAATGCCATTTTAGGCGTGTTCTTAAGGTATTATATGTAAACCTGGTGACACTTTGATAGAACTGACCCCCCCCCCCAATGCTTACTAATAGGCCACTAGCTTCCATGACAGGCCTACACATTCACATATTCCAAGTATTCAAAAATACATACGTTCAGTTTCCACGCTTCATATGAGTCGCACTATGTCCGTCTCTTTCCGCTCCTTTTATGTACTGTTCAAGGGCAGAGATGCATACCTACGAAAAAGAAATCCTTGTTGACCTTTTCACCTGGGGCAAAAAGAAAACTAACTCAAAACTTTTAAATGAATTACACTCATAGCCAAGATTTAACATAAATCCAAGCATTATGCACTTTTTGACCAACTAACTGCAGCTATAATGTTAGATTTCTGCTTAAGCTGGCATGAAGGTTATGTTTAAGGTGGATATGTAGATGGTGACATGTGTAGTTTATACACAAGAAGGAGTAAACATGTCTTCCCTGCAAACATATAAATATGTTTATACAATATGTCTACTTCATAATGGCTATTTGGTTAAGTTTACCGGACTCAGGTGAGAGACATGACCACAGACCCATTTCTCTATGGACATTTCTCCTGCTATAGGACGCCCTGCTCAAACTTACAGTGCTTCCTCCTTCACACCTTTTCATTATAACTATTAGTACCACTTACATTTCATTACATTTAGAAATATAAATTTATTTCCATTCATAGTCACCTATTCTGTGGTGCTTGTCATTTTGTGAGTGAACATCATCCCAGCAAACTATAAAAAAATAAACCAAGTTATTAGTACAGACGCCCTTACTTCAGGACAAACACAGCGATACAAACACCATAGTTACAGACAGAACATCATCTAACACTAGTGGAAGCGCTTCTGAATGCTTACTATAGTCCCAGATATGCAATAATCAGCTAGTAGTGTCCGTATGAAACCTTTACTGATATCTTGGTCCCATTACGCAAAAAATGTTTAAAACTCCATTGTCAATGGGGCCAACAATTTGGATCGTACTAAATTACTAAAATATACCCAGTTTTGTTCGGGGAACTTAACATACAAATTCTTCAAACTTAAGAACAAAACTCCGGACCTCACTTGTACCGTAACTCAGCCGGGCGATTCTGGTTGGCCTGTATCACATATTATAAAAAGTAGAGTTTAGTAGCTGCTCACCCTGTAGCGGGAGAGCATCTACACTGCTATAACCTATTGTCCCCATCCTACATTTATTTAGCTTACACCACACGGATGAACCCTGCGCTATCAGACTCTACCCCCCTCCATGATTACCCTCCCCCATCAACCCTCAACCTAGCAGACTGTTGGTATTTACTGCTATCTCTTAGGTCCTTAGGCTACAAAGCTTTTGCTAAATGTTCTACAATTAACGATTGCTCATAATCCTGTTCTTATACAACCCAACATTTAAATACTATTGTCACTGGGGCCCCAAATTTTTTTTTGTCTGGATCGACAATTATACAATATACAGTTCCGACTTACATGCAAATTCAACATAAGAACAAAACCGTACAAACCGATCTGATTGTAACCATGACTGCCTTGAACTATGTAGGTGCCACGTCCACATCCTGGAAGACGTACCCAATATAGTAGCTTTAGCACTACCTGTTTCGCAGCCAGACAGACCAGTAGTTCAGCTTTCACTCTCACAGACAAATTTCAAACATCTCGCTCTGTCCGTTCACACTGCGCTTCAGACTGTAAGGTAAAGTGCAACAGTTAGAAACTCTCATAAATATGCAAATGGTGTTTTTTGGATTTTTTGCGACCCAAATCACAGTTTAAAGGGAGATCTATGACTTGGGACTGTTTAAATATATTTACTAACTTACTCTTCTTGCATATATAAAACAAAAATAATCCCAGACACTGCTGAGAGATTAGTAAAGGTACAAGGCCACTTTAATCATGTCTGAAGGCAGGCGGAGCGCCAAAGGTACTCATAAGGGGTGTTCATCGGCTCCTTGTGTGAGTTACTATGAGTGCCTTTGGAGGTCGTGTAGCCCTACAGATTTTTAAAGGGATTTTACCACAAATCCAGTTAGGCCCTATCCACGGGAGGGCCGCTATTTGATCGGTGGGGAGTCAGTGTTGAACCCCCAGAGATCACGAAACGAGGGGTCCCATTTGGGTCCAATTACCTCGTGGACGACGTCATCGCTCCAAAAGAGTAAATGGCCTGCTTATCACCGTTCTGCTCCATTAATATTATGGAGCTGACGGAGATACACTGAGAGCCCCCCACTGATCGCAAGTTAGGTCCTCTCCTGTGGATTGTGGGTAACCCCTGCTTAATGAGGTCTTTATTACACTTTCAGAGCAGTGTCTGGGATTTTTGTATTATGAATAATCACAAAACAACGGCAGGCACACATAACCCCGCCATAGAATTATACACAGGAGCCACTCACCTAATGATAAATAACCCCCACAGACTCTGGGTAGTTCTCACAGTCTAAATGAAGTCTATACAATGTTTAATATAATGAAGCATCGCATCAATTTACATTTTTATGAGAGACCAATGCAATTTAAGCCAGCCATAGAGATACATCTAATCAGCAAGTTGCTGTTTATCTTTAACTGGAGGGGAAGCCGGGGCACTTTATTATGATAATTCTGCCAGTACGTGGTGTTCAAATTATAGCTCAGATCTAGTCCAGCTGGCATAGATTGATCCTGGCACATGAAAGTCAGAGTGGGTGTGGCTGTAAAGAATTACGGGTAGTTGTCTCACATTCCATTTATATTTTAACTCGAACTACTCCAGTTCTTTATTAGCTCCCATATTGTAACACAAATTGGAATTTCATAGTAAAGGATTTTTTAATGAAAGACATTGGGGCCTGATTTATTAAGTCTTATGCATTGATGTTCTGTCATTAATAGCGTTGTATTCTCCTACATTTTGGCTGTAGGTGCTAAATAACATGTATGAATGTTTGTTTGTTGCGCCAGTAACATCTTGCCCCTTAAAGGGCGTATCTCCTAGGATCGAGCATAACTCTATATTTAAATGGGTCATTAAAATTATAAGATAATATTTAATTAGTTGATATTTTTGTTGTGGTGTAGATGTAACGTCCAGTGCCGCCATGTCACAGTTGAAGGGCAGTTTCAATCACATCTAATTTAGTAACAGAGCCAGCAGACATGTTGGTACATCATCACGGGATCAAAACTAGTGCCTGAGATGGAGTAGCGTAGAAAAAATAAAAAAAAAAATAGCGTTCTAGATGGAGTAGTGCTTACGGAGTATGGGATTGTATCCTGTGTACAGAGATATCTGAAGAGATAATCGACTGCCTACTTTAAAAAGTCCAGTAAAAATGTTTGAATCATAAGAATACAACTATTAAAGGGGACCGACGTCACCTCTATAAAGGCACTAGGAGCTGCTTATATCTAGCATTAGCATTCCTAGCGCTAGCCCATTTTTAGCATTGATTAAACTGCTAGCCTTTATCAGAACCATATAAACTATCAGACACTAGCCGCCAAAGTGCAGCAAGGAACAAGCCGGATCCACGCTCAAACGCGGTCCGGCTATTCATGAGGGGGCGGTCCGAGGCGCTGCTTCTTCCCTGACACCTTCCCACTCCATAGTCTGGTGGTGACTGCCAGGTTTGATGCCACAGTAACCAGCCTCCAGTCCTGCCCCCTCATGATTACGTTGCCTATCATGCTGTGACATAATAGTGTGTGAACCTAAACGGGGCGTTTGCTCTCTGCCACATTCATGTGGGAAGTCGTGCCATAAAATTGATTTCACCAGAAAAAACTCAGGGCTCATGAAATTGGGGGGCGCAATTTCCCACAAATAAATGTGGTGAGGCAAACTGCTGTAGTGCATTATACTGCCTCACTATTAATAAATGTGCGGGTCTGCTGTCTGGTTTTTGGATCAAAAGTTCATATTCCACAGATTGACCCTCTATTAGTATTCGTTAACCCCATAAGTTTGATTTCATTGGCAAGTTTGAACATAAATCAATCTGTCAATTTCACAGAACACAGTTACTACGACAGGCACACACGCCATATGCTGAAGTTTTATTGTAAGGTCCAGGAAAATCTCCAGGCTATATGCCTACTCTATATAAAGCTTATTGGCCATGGGCCCTATTCTGGATTTTTGTTAGTGCCGATTTATTTTGGAACCCACGAGGTGGGAAGGGACATATTGACCCTATAGGATCTATCTTCACTTTCGGTGCTATAGATGACAGCTGGTCAATCATTGGATAAATGCCTATACATTGTCTTCATACTGTCAGGAAACGAAGCTGCTTAAGCAAAAACAAATGGCCCCAGACAACAGGCCGTACCACAAATTCCCATACAGATTAATAATTAAAGACCCATCTAAACTGGCCTCCTCGAATCTCTTTATATTGTATTCTATCATCTCAAAGAGGACATGAATACGAATGTGTCACTAACAGAATGTTATACACTCCTTTCAGATATATTCCGATACCGAGTATTTTACTGAAGTATACTATTACCATAAGACACTGCGGGTACCCCATGGGTTCCTCTGCATAATTATACTTTCTCTCGTGTTCCTCCTGGTGCATTACTTAGCAGCTGTCACTCGGATCTGACCATTCGATGGCCCTGCCGAATTCTCCCGTCCCCTGAATAGCTGAAGTTAGATAACTAGTTGTACAAACAAAGCCTGACAACACAAGCTACAGTGAAAATATATTATACATTCTTTAAAGATGCTATAACAGCATACTGTACGGAATTTCCAGGTGTTATGCTTCAAAACCATCTACATAGAATGGTCATTTTACAGTCACAAGATATTTTGCTTGTTCCCATGCACAATCACCAGTGAGAAAAAAAACAAAGTCAGTAGAAGGAAATTTATATGGTCCCCAGCTCTGAAAGACCTTTGATAACACTTGGCTTGTGCTGCGCAGAGTCATCATTGTGGATGAGTGAATAACCGGCGCAGTGTCATTACTGTTGGATTCTATTTAGCAACTGCATTGAACTAGGTTACATTGGTCACCAACACTGCGCGCACCCACTGTTTTCCTTTTTTGGTGCACTAGCTATTTTACGCCCCGGGGGGAACACCCATTGGTACAGAGATCGCACCCTTTTCTGAAGGTTCACACCTTCCCCCTTTGTCTAACAAGGGAAAAAATGGTCTAAAAGTATAAATGTGTCACAAAGGCGTTTTTACGCTAGAAGTCTGCCCAACGTGGCTTCATACATCCTCCCCAAATGGTCGGCCAAACAAATAATACAAATATAATATAATTAAGTATGCAGTATGTTTTTTTTCAGATGCTGCTGAGGAACTTGTATTTTTTCCATCTAAGGCTACATGCACCACTGCCTTGCCGCCCGGCAGGCACACGGGCAGCGACGGAGAGGAGGTGAGTCTGCTACACCCCCGCCCTCCACGGCGCGTAATACGGAAGATAGGATATTTCCTATCTTTTCCGGGCTACGGAGCGGTGACGCACGCATGCTGCACCGATACCGCTCCCTTACGATGCCATGCGCCCTTAGACAGTGTAAGGGGGATGTATATCGGACGGTATATTACGTCACCGTATATAACGTCCCTTACATGGTTGTGATGCACAACCCTAAAGGTTAGCTAACCGCATCCGGTGTTAATCATTGTTGCGAAATAACAAAGCTGCACAAATCCTAGTTCACACAGTTAGTACTCTGTGATGATGTAGATAACATATTATACGACCAACACTGACACTAAAAACTGATGCGTTTTTTGAGACCGTGAGACAGAAACACCTGCTGAATGACTCGACTTTTGTCCTGCACTCACTTACTATGTCAACAAAGCGAGACCAAGGTAAAAATATGGCAAAAGGGGAGTGATGTCAATAATGCAATCCTCTCAACACGTGTGGCACCAGGAGATTAGAGGGACTTGCGATGGAGGTTTTGGCAGATTGAAAAAAAGGGAAAACGCAGGATAGCGACCTGAGCACCTATGGAAGATACTGGGGGGAATGTATCAACTGTTTACATCAGGAAATTGGAGTAGTTTATACTAAAGAGTGCTTTGGGTACATTTTATTTGTAAACCATTTTTAAGGGCTGTTTTTCAATGTCCTCTGAAAAAAAAGTCGCGGCGTGCTAAACATAGCCTGTTTCCCTAAAAATTTATAATGTGGTCCAGCAAACTAGGACCAGCTAATAGTATGTGCGAAGCAACTCGCCAGGTCTTATTACTGGCTCTCAGATTCATCATCATCGAGCATCAGACCAGGGATTAAGTGGTTAGTGAGGGAGATGTATTCATGTGTCAATGTGGAGTTCAGCAGAGGACCTGTCTCGTTCTAACTCTACATGGTCTAAAGAAATTACACTTTAATACATCTCCCTCCTAGTACAAAATTTAACATGTAATGTAAAATAAGACTCTGTTACTACAATGTATCTTTTTGGTTCCTACAAGAAAGACAGAGCAGTATCAGTTATTCTCCTTTAGAGCATCTCTCCAACATCTCTTCCTTCCCCACTAGTCCACTTGTAACCTCAAATCATCTTTCTATACACTAACTCTCACTTAATGCCTACATGCCCCCCCTCTCCATCCTCTAGTTCTTCCGGTCCCCTACCCTTTATACGTCCCGGTTAATTTCCCTCCGTCTTCTCATCACCTCCAACCTTTACGGCTCGCTTGCAGTCCGCACGTCCTACCTTGCTCCCTCTTTTCCCCATTCCCGTTTTCGTCTTTTTCCTTCTCCCGCCTATTCCCTCATACTAACCCTGCTTTCTCTATTTCCATTCCCTTCCTTGTCCCTCCTTCCCCCTTTCTCACTTACAACTTTCATTCCCCTCACTTTCCTTCCTTTCTGAACCAGTGCCTGGAACAAACAGGTGACAGCCGTGACAAGAGATAAGCTAATGTGAAAACGCCCCCTCAAAGGGGTTAAAATGACCTCTAAATGAAGGGTAAAATATTTTTAACTTATGGTATTGGCCATATTCACTTACTGCATTGTGTGAGACCACCACAACAGACAAGACAGATCAGTAGACCTTTTAGGACAGGTTTTTTTGCATAAACAGTCCCCCCACCAAATTTAAAATTTTAGAGGCATGTCTCTATGTATGGGTTATAGTGTACACAGCCCAAGTTAGCTTAAAGGAAACCTACCATTTGCTTTTATGCATTTTGAACCAACCATACCTTAAGAATTCTGCAGCTACACATATGCAGAAAGATATCTTGTTTAATCCCTGATTACCCTAATTATGCACTACTCCTGCCTTATCCTGCTAAGAATACATAATCACTGTGTTGTTACTGACAGGCAGAAGTAATCAATCGCCGCACTCCAGCTGCTGTGTATGAGTCATCCTGCACTGGTTAATTAGTCCTGTCTGGACGTTTCAGGCAGCTCCTGTGTATGTGGAAGTAATGTGTTTATGTACGGCAGCCATCCTGCACCCAATTTTTTTTTTAAGCAAAACCACTCAGCTCAGCTTTAAACAAGATCTGTTTCTGTATCAGGGTAGCTATAGCATTCTCAAAGTATGTTTGGTTCACAATGCATAAAAACAAATGGTAGATTTCCATTAAACATTGCTTCCTCACATTAATTCTAACTAGAGATGAGCGAGCACTAAAATGCTCGGGTGCTCGTTATTCGAGACGAACTTTTCCCGAAGCTCGAGTGCTCATCTCGAATAACGAGCCCCATTGAAGTCAATGGGAGACTCGAGCATTTTTCAAGGGGACCAAGGGTCTGCACAGGGAAGCTTGGCCAAACACCTGGAAACCTCAGAAAATGAGGAACCACCACGGGAAGCAGGACAGGAACACACAGGGGCGTCTCATGATGGAGCCTCCTTGAGCTGATAATCGCACCCATTATGCAAATATGGGCAACAGCATGGCCATGACAGGACGCGACTGAGGCTAGATGCAACTCGATGGGAGACTCGAGCATTTTTCAAGGGGACCAAGGCTCTGCACAGGGAAGCTTGGACAAACACCTGGACAAACACCTGAAAATGATGGAAACACCACGGAAATGGACAGGAAACAGCAGGGGCAGCATGCATGGATGCCTCTGAGGCTGTCTAATCACACCATTATGCCAAAATTATGGGCAACAGCATGGCAATGACAGCAGCGGCAGGCTAGAGAGTGGCATGGCGACATACCCAAAAATGGACTCAGGCTTCAAACCAATTAAAAAAAATTCCTTTTGGCGAGGATAACATGTAGCACTGTACGCATCAGTATTTGGCCTGGTAATGGCAGCAGAGAGGAACCAAAGGAGGTGAGCAAGAAGCGCTGAAATGATTTCCAATGTGAACAAAAGGTTTACGGCATATTTAGTCGATAACACAGCATGGCAGCGACAGAGTGACCAAGTTCCATAACGTATCTGGTGAAACACCCGAAAAATTAGCCTGATACAGCTCGTTTGCTAAGGGGACGACATGTGGAGGCAGCGATGGAGACGACTTTTGGAGGCAGCTATGGAGACGACATGTGGAGGCTGCTATGGAAACAACATGTGGTGGCAGCTATGGAGACAATGTGTGGAGGCAGCTATCGAGACGATGTGTGGAGGCTGCTATGTAGACGACGTGTAGTGGCAATGGGGACAGTTATGGCACCCGGGGTGAACGCAATAAAGTGAGAAAAGAGGAGTGAAAAGATAGATTTTAGAGCATTTTTCAAGGGGACCAAGGGTCTGCACAGGGAAGCTTGGCCAAACACCTGGAAACCTCAGAAAATTATGGAAACACCACGGAAATGGACAGGAAACAGCAGGGGCCTCTGAGGCTACTTAATCGCACCATTATGCCAAAATTATGGGCAACAGCATGGCAATGACAGAGTGATCGAATGAGGCTAGATAGCATCTAAAACATCCAATTATTGACTCTGACACTATAGAAGACGGCATGCAGAGGCAGCGGCAGCAGCGGCAGGCTAGAGAGTGTCATGGCGATATACCCTAAATGGACTCAGGCT
The DNA here is from genome assembly GCA_019512145.1 of Engystomops pustulosus. NCBI lineage: Eukaryota > Metazoa > Chordata > Amphibia > Anura > Leptodactylidae > Engystomops > Engystomops pustulosus. The sequence continues at coordinate 234,577,751 of CM033641.1, forward strand.
TCAAACCAATGGGTGGCAGAGAGGAACCAAAGGAGGTGAGCAAGAAGTGCTGAAATGATTTCCTATGTGAACAAAAGGTTGACGGTACATTTAGTCGATAACAAAGCATGGTGGCATGGCGACATAGTAACCAAGTTCCATAACGTATCTGGGGAAACACCCAAAAAATGAGCCTGACACAGCTCGTTTGATGTGGAGGCAGCCATGGAGACGACTTCCATGATTAAGAGTGACAGTATGAGACATGCATATTGCGCTGCTATTATTGAAACTTCAGGTCTCTAGCATGGTGGCGACAGATGGGCAGAGTTCCATTATGTATATGGTGAAACACCCGAAAATTCTGCCTGACACAGCTCGTTTGATAAGGGGACGATGTATGGAGGCAGTAAAGTAGTAGTAGATTAAAGGTGATGCAGTTAAAACTATGTTAGTTGGATCTTGGGATGGAGCTGGCGGTCCGCTGCCAGGCAAGCTTTCTCCTGTCCAAGCCCCTTTCTCTCGACTCCTGCCCACCCAAAATGGGCCTGGGGGCCAGAAGCGTTTACTTTGAAAAAATTATAATTTTCAAAGCAGGCGGGGGCTACAAACAGCACTTCTAAGAACCTATTGTATAAGATCAAGTGTAGTACTTACCGACTGATGGTGCCATGCCCACGGATGGTAATTCGGAGGAGGAAATGGAGGTGGGGCGGGAGGAGGCATAGTAGGCCTGAGAGACCTGGACCGAGGTGCTGACTAGCAGAGGCATCAGATGACACATGCTGACTAGCAGAGGCATCAGGTGACACATGGGAAGGAGCAGTGGTGTGCCCGGCCAGAGGTGAACGGCCTTGGTTCCATTGAGCGGGGTGTTTAGCATTCATATGCCTGTGCATACTGGTGGTGGTTAAGCTGGTAGTGGTGGAACCCCTGCTGATCCTGGTGTGGCACAGGTTGCACACCACAGTCCGTCGGTCATCCGGTGTTTCTTTAAAGAACCTCCAGACTTCCGAAAATCTAGCCCTCACCACGGGAGCTTCAATACGTGAAACATTTGCCGCTGATGCACCAGCTCTGGCCCTGCCTCTCCGTCTGGCCCCACCACTGCCTCTTCCAACCTGTTCTCGTCGAGGACTCGGCTCCGTCTCAGAAGCACTTTGTTCACCCGGCCTATCAACCCAGCTTGGGTCTGTCACCTCATCATCCTCCGATCCCTCAGTTTGCTCCCCCCTCGGACTTCCTGCCCTGACAACAACTTCACCACTGTCTGACAACCGTGTCTCCTCATCGTCCGACACCTCTTTACACACTTCTTCCACTACGTCAACAATGTCATCATCACCCACAGACTGCGACTGGTGGAAAACCTGGGCATCGGGAAAGAGCTCAGCAGCAACCGGACAAGTGGTTTGTGACTCTGGGAAGGGTCCAGAAAACAGTTCCTCAGAGTACGCCGGTTCACATGCCAAATTTTCCTGGGAGGGGGCATACTGGGGGGAAGGAGGCTGAGGTGGAGGAGCTGGAGGTGTGCTTATTTCGGTGACATGGGTGAACTGCGTGGAAGACTGACTGGTGGACAAATGGCTAGAAGCATTGTCCGCAATCCACGACTCATACGTTCGCACTGTTCTGCCTCAACAGTGCTACTACCACGAGTCCCAGTAACATAGACATGAAACCTAGGGAGTGTAGCTCTGCTGGTCCCCCTGCTCCCTCAGCAGCAGGTGTTTCTCACCCCGCCCAGGACCACGGCCTCTGACCCCGCAGTAGTGGGACGCCCACGCCCTCGTCCTCTACCCCCCCGCCCTCGGGTGTTTCAACATTTTCAAAATTAAGTGTAAACTGTAATGTTTTGTGTTTTTTGTGTTTTTTTGTGTTTTTGTTTTTTACAAAACATGCTATCCTATTGTATGGCTAGTTTCTAGCCTACACTGACACACACAACTGGGTTTTGTGCTTGCCTGATGACTTGGAGTCTAAAAAAATAAAAGTAAAAAAAAAAGAAAAAACGACTGTGCCTAATTTAATCAAACTCCTAATAAATTGTCCCACTTAGGTGTGAGATGGATATGGGTGTCACTAAGAGCTAAATATAACGTTCGCAATCTCCCTGCAAATTCTCACATATGGTACTAGCTGCACTACTAGTGCCAGCAAGCCAACCACAAGCAAAAACAAAAAAAAATAAAATATATAACGCTTTTGTAGCCCTAAGAAGGCCTGTTGGATTCTTGTATGGCTAGTTTCTAAACTACACTGGCAGCACACAACTGGATTTTGTGCTTTGCCTGTGATGACTTTTAGTTTTGAAAAAAAAAATGAAAGTAAAAAAAAAATCTGCATACTGTGCCTAATTCAATGAAACCCCTAATAAATTGTCCCACTTAGGTGTTTGAGATGGATATGTGTGTCACTAAGAGCTAAATAGAACGTTCCCAAGTCTCCCTGCAAATTCCTCACAATATGGTACTAGCTGCACTACTAGTGCCAGCAAGGCCAGTCACAAGCAAATAAAAAAAAAATAAAATATATAACTTTATTGTAGCCCTAACAAGGCCTATTGGATTCTTGTATGGCTAGTTTCTAACCTACACTGACAGCACACAACTGGATTTTAAGTCACTTTAAGTTTTGAAAAAAAAACAAAAAAATGTCAGACTGTGCATAATTCAATCAAACCCTTAATAAATTGTCCCACTTAGGTGTTTGAGATGGATATGTGTGTCACTAAGAGCTAAATATAACGTTCGCAAGTCTCCCTGCAAAATCGTCACAATATGGTACTAGCTGCACTACTAGTGCCAGCAAACCCAGCCACAAGCAAACAACAACAAAAAAAAAAATACAATGCCATTCTAGCCCTAACAAGGGCTGTTGGGTTCTTACAGACTCACTCCTGCCTAACAGTAAGCTAATATAACACCCTAACGCTATCCCTGCAGCAGCAGCAGCTCTCTCCCTAGCGGCATCCAGACAGAGAATGATGCGAGCAGCGCGGGCAGGGGCTAGTCTATTCCAGGGTCACCTGATCAGGCCAGCCAACCACTGCTATCGACGTGTAAGGGTACCACATCATGCTGGGTTGAGTGCAGAGTCTCCAGGCTTGTGATTGGCTCTGTTTCTTGCCGCCAAAAATCAAAACGGCGGGAGATGCCATTTTCTCGAGCTGACAAAGTATTCGTCTGAGCAACGAGCAGTTACGAGTACGCTAATGCTTGAACGAGCATCAAGCTCGGATGAGTGTGTTCGCTCATCTCTATTAGGGACCTATTATAAATCTACTCCTATGTCGTTTCTTTAAGGGTAAAGTAAAGTCGTGCCAGACAAACTGTTATTTCATGTTGTTTCTGTTATAATGCTTTGTTCTTAGAGCATCCTTTCTAAATATGGTAAAATTGTCTGTCTCCACATGTGACCCTGGGTTAGCCACATTTACCATCATTGGGTTCCACTAAACCCTCACTCTGGGACCATTAACAACAAAGAGTGCCCCAGGGGGTTCCTACAAGCTGTGTGCCCCATTCTTACAGAGTCATCTTAAGCGGTAACTCCCCTAATTCCTGCTGGAGTCTGGCAGGCAAGTTGCACTCTAAACAGTTTCCATTGTAGCTTTAAAAACCACGGGCTACATATTCCGCAGAGTGAGGATAACAGCTGCACTATGCATTATTGGGGCAGATTTATCAAGCTGTCTGAAAGTCAGAATATTTCTAGTTGCCCATGGCAACCAATCACAGCTCAGCTTTCATTTTACCAGTGCTCATGAATATTTTAAAGGGGAGCTTTGATTGGTTGCCATGGGCAACTAGAAATATTCTGAAATTCAGACAGCTTGATAAATCTGCCCCATTGTCTTCAATTTGCATGATGGTTTGTGTTATGTATATGATGTATTCCATGTATAAATAGTCATTAACATAAGATGAATGTTCTTTATGAGTTAAATGAAGCCTAAAAAGTTTCTGAACATTTATGTTATATGGAAAAAATGCAGTATAAAGTTGGACCCATGGTGAGCTACTATATTAGAAGTGGAAGCTTAAAAGTAGTAGGGGGTTAGGACTTAGAATGTAAATCGTGCCTGTCCTTAATGAAATCAGTTATGCACGGAGCTCCTTGAAAATGTGCGAATGGTAGATTTCATTATCTGCTATAAGAAAGTAACTGGATGGTAGAAAGAGAGGCTATTTCTGTCCGCTGCTGGGATATTGTATTATTGCCACATTAAAAATATTCAGTATAATAATAAGCTCCTTCTATATGTTAGAGCTTTTATTTTAGTCGGTGGATTATCAGAAGTAAAGTTAATCCTTTGCATGTATAATAATGAAGGTCATTAATCCTACAAACATCTCTTGTTTAAATGTCAAAGTCTAAAGTATCTGTTAAGTATATTCATAGTGCACATTAAAGTGGAGTGTATAGTGCATGCAGAATTTGTAATTATTTTAAAGCTATCCATTAGAGATCTACATGCAATATCCTTTCATTTGCATTTCGACTTGTTGCCCCTAAGATGCTCCAGTATACAAAGGCTCTATGTTAATTTTACTAGTAGTTTTCGGATGAATAAAGCTCATATGCGTATGTGTTTCAGTAAAAATAATGAGCCAGTCTAGAGCTTTCTAATTATACCCATCCTACAAATTACAAGTGCACCTTTTATTTCCTGCAGGGATTCTAATGCAAATATTTCTTGAAATGATTCCTCAGCCATCAGACTGTTGACCTGTTAGAATAATGTCATAAGAGATGTCAATCAAATCCAGTGAATGAAAGTTTCATTACATCTCATACAGCACATTATCGTTATATTGAAGCTGAGCTCAGTAGTCATATCAATTCTTTTAATAGTGAATAAAACATATTTGGGGAGAAAGGATGCATTATTAATTATATCTTTAGGGATTGATACCATATACATATGAAGACTGCAAACTCTACTAAAATAAAATACCTATTAAGTTTAAATAGAAATTGATTGTGAAAAAGAAATCTTTTCTGGCCAAACATTTCCCTTAAATAAATATTAGAAGTGTCATTTAGATAGCACATCCAGATATTGCTTCTCAATAGACTAGAACATCAGCAAAAAGTTTTTTGCAGTAATTCAACTCAAAACGTGAAACTTATATATTATATAAAGTCATTGCAAACAGAGTAATCTTTTTAAATGTGTTTATGTTGATGATTATGGCTTACAGCCAAGCAAAATCCAAAAGTCATTGGGGGAGATTTATCTTTTCTCTTTCTAGTTGTTCCAGTTCCTTTTTGTCTAGTTTCTAAGTCTAATTTGTCTAAGGTGGATTCTCCTTGCGATAATTTGCACCTGTGCCTGTTATTCCACATTGCTTCCTGGTCACACATTTTTGCGCAAAAAATTCTCACAGACGGCTGTCCGATAAATCTCCCCTTTGTTTTTTGTTATATTGTCTGCAGTTTACCTCAAGGTTTTTTTTTTGTTTAAAAATGTTTTTCCAAATGAAAAAAAAAAGAATTGCAATTGGCAGTTTTGTCTGTTTGTCCAAATAAGCAAAACTTTTGATGTTTCTAAATAAAGCATTTTAGATCCCAAATATTTTATGCATTTTTACATTGCTGTAAAAATTGCCGGTTCTTTTAGAATATATATGTTACACACAAGGGAACTACATATGGATTGCCTGACGAAGGTCCGAGTACCGGACCGAAACACGTTGTAATATATTGATCTTTTAATCAATAAAATCCAATATCAATCAAATGTATCGGGAGTCTGGAACATCCTTGAGCGCTCGAATTTGACATGTATATGGAGCATCAGTAGAATCGGTACATTAAGAAACCTTCCCCGGGTGACCCTGGAACACGGAGGACGGGATAACCACACACGCTGAGCTGCCGGATACCCGTGACTCAAATCCTATATGCTGTATACTGATCATCGATCAGGTGAGAGTCCCATTGGACAAAGATTTTGCTTTTTATCAAATATCATCAAGTAATGCACTAGGAGAGCACTCATTTCTGTTTTCTCTCTGTCTCTATACTATTCACTTTGGAGGAAGTTTGCAGTTTCGCACATCACTCACTCCAATCCCAGGTTTCTATATACATTGCTGTCTAAAATTGTAACTTTTCATTACATTTTTTATGTCATGTAAAATGGTGTAAAAGTCGCATCTCGGACATCTGGGCGCCATTTGCCGTCTCGGAGGTCATTGCCAGTTAAAATAGTTTTTATATTTTGATAGATCGGGCATTTTGGGACGCAGCGATACCTGATGTGTTTGTGATTTTTACTATTTATTATATTTTATATCAGTTCTAGGGAAAGGGGGGTGATTTGAATTTTTTATATTTTAGTAATTTGTGAAACTTTTTTTCACTATTTCTTAGACCCTCTAGGGTACATAACCCTAGATAGTCAGATTGTTCCTACCATATACTGCAATACTAATATATTTCAGTATATGGAGTTTTTGCATGTCATTCATTACAATGAGCCACTGGCTCATTGTAATGAATCTCCTGAAACCATGCAGCCTCAGGTCTGACGAAGGCCCGAGGCTGTCATAGCAACTGATCGCCGTCCCCCGATGACGTTCGGGGGAGCGACGATCAGAGGCAAAGAAGAGGTTAACACCCGCGATCGGTGCAAGCACCGACCGCAGGTATTGGCGATGGGTCTTCGCTGCAATATGCAGCAAAGCCCATCTCTGTATGAAGAGAGCTCAGCCCGTGGGCCCTCTTCAAACACCCTTGAGCTCTGATTGGTTGCCATGGGCCAGTTCTGCTCTCAGACACATCTTATAAATCCTCCCTTAGATAAAGTGACAAAGAGAGTCACTGAAAGATATGGTCAGAGAAGTCACTGACAGAGACATTCAGAGACAGTACCTGAAAAAGAGGGTCAGAGACAGTCACTGAAAAAGACAGTCACTGAAAGAGACGGTCAGAGAGAGTCACTGAAAGAGGCGGTCAGAGAGAGTCACTGAAAGAAACGGTCTTATGGTCAATTCAAATGAATTAGAAAGAACTGTTCATCACCACCTTCATCACGCAAGCTAAGGTCCCGAAACAACACTTCAAGGACAAACACTATCCCAGAAAACTGGTACAAGACGCCTTCACCAAAACATTATCCCTTACCCAGGACCAATGTCTCCAACCAAGCAAACAACCACTGCACCATCAGCAAACCCCCCCACTTAATTTCATAACCAAATACAACACCAGCCACAGCAACATAAAACAAATCATGACAAAACATTGGCCCATTCTACTTAGCGACCCACATCTCAAACTCACCCTGCCTAACCGACCGTCAGTTACTTTCAGAAGGGCTAGAACCCTCCGCAATATACTTGCCCCCAGTAAACTTAAAGTAACAAAGAGAACCCAACCAACCACTTTCCTAACCTTGAAGGGATCCTTTAAGTCCGGCTCCAACAGATGCCTATGCTGTTCAAACGTCCAACATAAAAGAAAATTTTTCAGTTCCACTACCACAGGTGAGAATTTTGAAATTCTCTCCTTCCTTAACTGTCACTCATCCTTCATTATCTATCTCATAGAAATCACAGGTATGATTGGGGGAAAATTAAAATATAACTTTTAATGAAAAGACACTAAAAACCTCTCCAATGTGTGCATCTTTGTGTGCAAGGATTAGAAAGGCGTGACACACTGTCACAAGTGATAATAAAGAGGACTATTACAGCTCAGAGAGCGCACCCTACATAAAGTGTTAGCAGGTGTAGGTTAGCTCAGTGGCCAGTTGGCAGGTAAATCTACAACATATAGAGATACTCCCGTTGCCTTATAAACTAATATGTACCGGACTAGACAACTATGGAGATTGTTCCCTGCTCTTATGAAAGTCCAAGTGTGCTACAGTAACCTGGCTTGTGATTGCCTCTGTTTCTGGCCGCCAAAAATCAAAACGGCGGGAGATGCAATTTTCTCGAGCTGGCAAAATATTCGTCCGAGCAACGAGCAGTTTCGAGTACGCTAATGCTCGAACGAGCATCAAGCTCGGACGAGTGTGTTCGCTCATCTCTAATTCTAACATATACAGTGTCCCTCTTTTATTAAAATGTATAGTGTCTTTCAAATTATAATATTGTGTCTGTCATTAATTATTGTCATAGGGATTTACATGTATAATTCACCAGAACAAAGCTTAGTACATAAATACAGCACCAGTATGGAGTTCATTAGATAATTACAGAACTAAAACCAAGCTTCATACAGAAACACAGCATCAGGACCAGTTCCACAGCATCCAAAACAATTTTACATATGTACAGAGCCCTTTAATTGTCATGTATACAATACCCCTATAATTCATTAATACATGCATGAATTAATTCATACTGCGCACTCTATAATAAACATATTATATATACTGTGTCCTCAGTATTACCCATATACTGTGCCCCCTCTATTAAATACCACCATGTGTGTGCATATGTGCGTTGCGTTTACAATCACCAAATTTTGCACTGCAATTTTAACGTAATATGACAGATGTCACGGGTGGTCCCGCGACCCATATCGCCGGTCGCGGGCTCACCCGTGCTGCCCAGCCCCCGCCAGCGCGCCGCCAGCGTGTCTCATCTGGCCCGGCTCCCGGCTCGCTTCCCTCCGCGGTCCGCGCGCGTCCCCGACTGCTAGGGCGCGCGCGGCTCCTTCTCAAGATTTAAAGGGCCAGCGCACCATTAATTGGCGCTGGCCATATTGCCCAAATCTATGTAAGCCTGCCTCTTCCTGCAAGCCCTGCCGGATTTTTGTGCCTCACAGCCTGAGAGAAAGCTTTACTGCGATTAGCCTGCCTTCCTGAGTCTCCTGCGTTCCTGTGTCTCCTGCGTGCTGCGGTACACGTGGTTGTGTCGCGACATGGAATAGCGTGTGGGCCATCCGCGTGCCATCATTACTTGACCTGATGACGACAGTCAATAGGTGGCCTCTCCATCACCAGTCAGCCACAGAAACATTCGTTACACTGTATCCCGGTTGGCTGCACCAATCAACGTTAACTAGTGAGTAGTGACGCCGCGCAGTCCACCCCGCATCCCTTTTTGTACAGTTTATAATGTTGTACACCTTCATATCATTGCTATTAGTAATTCTCCTTAGTCATCAGACACAGGAATTTCCTACACACCCACCCGGTGCCCTTCTTAGCTATGATACATTATTACTGCGTCGAACTGTTTCTATTTGTCCTACCCTTGTTTTCTCACTGCGTCTGCATATGTTTCGGATTCTGCACACCTAAATGGTACGTGGTACTATCAGAACACCCCTATATGCCCATGTTTGGCAAAAATATGGGCAGACCAGAATTCCGCACATGAATCTTGTAAATAATTTCAGTATTTTTCTATTTCTTAAAATATTATGTTTTTCAGATGCTGTGTTCCAACCATTAATGACTCCACGATTTGCAGTTTATGGTGCATAAAGCAAAGTTTATGGCCAAGGCGCCCCCCGTAATGCACAGGTTGCTCAATAGAAGAGACAGGGAGTTCTACCATAGTTCAAATGGTATTGGTGTCCTATCACAAGGCGCTAGGCAATCGCTATGTGGTGGCTTCTATGTAAATTGAATACTGCCAGTTATGACCAGGGTTTTCAGGTGGCATGAGTTTACATGTTTCTGTTTTTGGGAATTACAAAACGAAAAACATAGTAAGTGAAAACAAAACTTACATAAGTTAACCCCTCTTAGACGCAGCCTGTTGCAGGGTAAGGCTCGCAAACTTTTTTTTGAAATTTGACCAGTGTCGTCTCTGTCGGTAATAACTATTTGAACTGTTAAATATCAAAGCCGATTCTGAGATGTTTTTTCCCACATGTTGACTTAATTTTAGTGGTAAATTTTGGCCGATAAGGTTTGCGTTGATTACAAAAAAAGAAAAAAATGTGAACTTTTTAGAAAAATTTCCATTTTCACAATTCAATAATCACAGCGTTTCAGGTCAGATCGATTTACCACCTAAATAACTGCGAATAAATTTCCCATTTGTCTACTTTACATTTTCATGAATTTTGAACTGTTGGATAATTTATTTTGACGTCACGCTGGCCTACAAATTCGCAATAGCGTTTTCCGTATTTTGCGGAATTGACTATTTGTGAGGAATTAAATACTGCTTGAAATGGAAAGTTTACATATTTAGCAACAAAACACCCTATATAACACAACCCATTGTTCAAGATTCTGCACCCATACCAACTATCAGAAACAGCATTAACAAAGACCTTGTTAAACCCCTAGATCTCATAGTAATTGAATCAAAATGGCGTGGTTGAAATTAGAATGGTCAAACATTTTGTCGGTGTAACAGTCATTTAGCACTTAAAAAATTTACACATTCCAAAATACTAAAAAGAGAAAACTCACCATTAAAATTTTGTTCTACCACATTTCTCCTGAGTGCAGCGCCCAACAGTGGAACATTACTTGTGTTATGGCGGGCACAGCGAAAACAGGCGCAGAAGGAAGGAGCGCCTGCAGCTGTCAGGATTTTAGTTTCTGGTTGGCCCCCTTTTGAGGCTAGTAAAATTGATATCGCTTTCCGTTATTTGGCCATGTTGTAACGGCATTTTTGCGGGACGAGATGCTTTCCAGGGTACCAATTTTGGGGTTTTGGTGTTGTAGCACTATTGTTGAATATTTGAACTTTTTTTGAGGCCATTGAGAGGACAAAGCATCAATCTGTACTGGATTTTTACTTTTTTTTTTGCGTGTTATCACCGTATAGACTAATAATCATGTTATCTGTCTTCTATGGGTCGTTACGATTACGGGGATACCAAGACATGAATATTTTTTCTTATGAGTTTACTAAATTGCCAAAAAACCCTAACTGGGGGAAAAGTGTATCATTATTTGCACGCGGTCTCCTAAGTGGCAATAACATTGTACGTTTGTGACTACAGAGCTGGTTGATAGCATTTTGTTTTGCGGGACGTTGTTTTTGAACACAATATTCATTCTAGGTACAATATGTTTTGCTGATCACTTTTTATGCATTATTTCGTGGGATTATAATAGGAAAAAAATCATATTTTTGGGACGGGTTTTTGACGTTTTTTTTACGCGTTCACAATGGGTTCAATTAGTATTTAATATATTCATGGTTGTTATTGGACCGTCGGTGATATATATATGTGGGAGGTTTGTTTATGATTTAGACTTTTTTGAGCGTATATAGTCCGTTATATGTTTTGGGGCATGGGCATTTTAGTGCATTGATAAGTAATTTTTATAGAAAAAACATTATTTTGTACAAATTTTTACATGATCACCATGGGATATGAACAAGCAATTATCCTGATTGCTTGTTCTTGTATATAACTTGACAATACTAATGTATTGCTGGGTATTATTCAGTGCCAGTCTGATGCAGATGCATAGGCTGACACTTTGCGCCTTTAAGAGGTATCGCCCACAGATCCACTTAAAGGTAAACCCCCAGCTTCTATGGGGTCCGTATCGGGACCCCAAAGGAAGCCAAAACAGCGATCGGCCCCCCCGAAACACGTTCGGGGGGGGCGATAGGTGGGGTGGTAAAGACCCAGAAGGTGTTAAAGCCGCGGTCGCGTCACGCGGCATTTAACGGGTTGTAAAACAACCGCGATCGGAAGCTCCACTCCGAACCGCGGGGGTTAGCCGAGGGATGTCAGCGGTAGATTACCGCTGAAATACCAGGCTAACGATGCAGGTTCGGCTATGCTATGCAGCGCTTGTTGAACGGCATCTGCTCCTGACGCAGTGGTAGAATACTGCGCTGAGCACTATCGTAAGGGCGCGGTGGCGACGCAGAGCCTACGGCGCGGCAGCGCATAAGGGTGTTAAATGACCTCTAAATGAAGGGTAAATATTTTTAACTTATGGTATGGCCATATTCACTTACGGCATGTGTGAGGACCACCAAAACAGACAAGGAAAGATCAGTAAGACCTTTTATGGACAGGTTTTTTTGCATAAACGTCCCTTGCCCAAATTTTAAAATTTTAGAGGCATGTCTCATGTATGGTTATAGTGTACACAGCCCAGTTAGCTTTAAAGGAACCTACATTGGCTGTTGATGCATTTTGAACAAACCATACCTGTAAGAATTGCTGCAAGCTACACATATGCAGAAATGAATCTGTGTTTAATCCATGATGACCCTAATAGCACTACTCCTGCCTATCCTGTAAGAATTACATAACACTGGTTGTTAATGACAGGCAGAAAGTAATCAATCGACCGCCAACTCCAGCTGCTGTGTATGAGCATCCTGCACTGGTTAATTAGCCTGTTGGACGTTCAGCAGCTCCTGGGTATGTGGAAGTACATGTGTTTATGTACGGCAGCCATCCTGCACCCATTTGTTTTTAAGCAAAACCCACTAGCTGCAGTCTTTAAACAGAGATCTGTTTGTATCAGGGTAGCTTATAGCATTTCAAAGTATGTTGGGTGTGTCAACAAGCATAAAAAAAAATGGGAGATGTCCTATTAAACATGGCTTCCTATAATTAATTCTAACTAGAGATGACTGCGAGCACTAAACAAGCTGGGTGCTCGTTATTCGAGACGAACTTTTCCCGAACTCGAGTCTCTATCTAGAATAACGAGCCAATGAAGTCAATGGGGACCGAGATTTTCAAGGGGGACCAAGGTTGCACAGGAGAAGCTGGCCAATACACCTGGAAACCTCAGAAAATGATGGAAACACCACACGAAATGGCAAGAGAACACAGCAGGGGCAGCAATGCATGGCGACTCTGAGGCTATACTATCGCACCCATTATGCCAAAATTATGGGCAACAAGCATGGCCATCCCAGCAGTGTGACACGAATGGGCTAGATTAGCATCTAAAAAATCCAAAATGACCCTGACACTAAGAAGACGGCATGCAGAGGGCAGCAGCAGCGGAGACGGCAGGTAGAGAGTGGCAATGGCGACATACCCCAAATGGACTAAGGCTTCAAACCCAATTTAAAAAAATTCCTTTTGCAGGATAACGTGTGTAACACGTATGTATCAGTATTTGCATGGTAAGCGGCGGAGCAGAGAGAAACCAAAGGAGGTGAGCAAGAAGCGCTGAAATGATCCTATGTGAACAATAAAGATTGACGGTAGATTTAGTCGATAACCAGCATGGTGGCGATATAGTGACCAGTTCCATGAAGTATCTGGTGATGAAAAACCCGAAAAAAGCCTTGATACAGCCGTTTGCATAAGGGGACGCTACATGTGGAGGCAGCCATCGGAGCGACTTCCATGAATAAGAATTACGACGACAGATGAGGGCATCAACTTGTGCTTGCTATGATTGAAACTTCATGGTCTCCAGCATGGCGGCGACAGAGGGCCGAGTTCCATTAGTTATTTGGGGAATGAAACACCGAAAATTCGGCCTGAGCCACAGGCTCGTCTGATAAGGGTGATGGGGATGTGATTGTATATCCTCTCGCGCTCCAGCGGTCTGGGGATAGAACAGTTGAAAGTGCGAAATGGAGACATTGGTTGGACGCTGTGGAGAATCGTGGAGGCGAATGGACAGGATACAGCAGAGGCGGGCAGTATGATGGATGCCTCTGAGGCTGCCATAATCTTGGGATGGAGCTGGCTGGTCGTGCAAGGCGAGCTGTTTCGCTGTCCAAGCCCCTGTTCTCGGCTCCTCCCACACCAAAATGGGCCCTGGGGGCTAGAAGGGTTTACTTTAAAAAAATTATTAATTTTCAAAGCAGACGGGGTCCTTTGAATATTTATCTAGGAATAATGTGCATAGTATGGTTCTATTTTAATAGTTTTTTTCGGAAAAAATGGTTCCATGATTAAAGAGATTGACATAGGTATGGGGCATCCCACATGTGCTGACTATGATTGCAACCTCGAGTCTCCATGCATGGCGCGCAGGGCCCAGCTCCCGACCTTCGGTAACAGACTTGAGTTCCGAGTTCCATAGTACTGGTGAAAACACCCGAAAATTCTCTGACACCAGTCGTTTGATAATGGGACGATGTATGGAGGAAGTAATAGTAGAGTAGCATAAAGGTGTCTGACAGTTTAAAACATGTTAAGTGGGATTTGGGATGGAGCTGGCGGTCCGCTGCCAGGACAAGCTTTCTCTGTCAAGCCCCGCTTCGGCTCCTCCCCACCCAAAATGGGGCACCTGGGGACCAGAAGCGTTTACTTCGAAAAAAATTATAATATTCAAAGCAGGCGGGGCTACAGAAACTAGCACTTCTAAGAAATCCTTTGTATAAGATCAAGTGTTGTTACTGTTTTATAAGTAATTGCGTTGGTATTTGGCGGTTATTCAGGTTGAGCTTCTCTTCACCTGGTGGAGAATGGAAATCCATGAGAAAGAAATCAGGCTTTATTTCATCTGAATAAGCGTCAGCCTGTCAGCCTTGTCAGTCGGGTGATGCTGCCACCAGCTGCACTGAAAACTCCGCTAAGACAACAACGCTAGCGGCAGGGCAGACACAGAACCTCCAAGAGACTATACAGGCCAGTTTCGTGCCACATGTCCTGCTTTGAAACCCAGTATTCTGTAGGACTCTGTGGTGATTCATTTTACGGACGATGGTATGGTCAGCTACTACTCCCCACCATCTTTACTGTAAAGATCACGCCCTAGCTTTAGCCAAGATGGGGACAGGTGATGTCGCTCGCTGGGGTGACATAAAACTGGCAAAGGCCTCTGTGAAAGCGTACCCCTGCCCAGTGTGGACAACTGCTGCTCGACTACCCCCCTCGTACTTGTCCCGAGAAATACGCACTCTGCCGCTGGGCGCGTCAGAAGGGAAAAAACTGATTCAGCTTGGCACCAGGGCCTGCTGTATTCATTGCTTCTCACACTCCTTTCTCTCCAGGGATGAGAGTGGGAAAGTTTTGCTTGTTACCATGGGTAAAGGAGAGTGAATCCCAGTTAATCGGTTGCGGAATAAATCTTTGAATGCTTGGGGGTCATGGGATAGGCAGCCTAGCATGAAAATCTGCCATATGTGCCAGGTCCCAACGCGCCAAGAAATCACTCCCTCAAACTGGCATGACTTCTCCCATGTCCTCTCCTCCAACATCCTTGCTTCTGCCCATACCACTGAACAGTGAATGGACTGACAACATGGTGGTACCTCTTCTGTCTCGGCCAACATTTCTTCTCTTCCTCCTCGATCTCCTCCACCATCCTACACGATATGCGCGGAGAAACAGACAGATGAAGGGTGCTGTGGCTCTCAACAAGGGAAAATCTTCGTTGTCCACCCGTTGCTTGGGACACGATGCGCAAAGCTTCCGACTTGTATGAGACTGGATACCGAGGGGTGTTATCAAACAGGCCAAAGAAGCGGGAAGTGATGAGGATGATGCATGAGGGCGCATCGCAACTGGACAATCTGTGTTGATCCTCAAAGTTATCGACACCTGACAGCTATCAGACATCCACGTCCATCCATCATTTAGACTTGAGGGAGTGAGACTGCCGACCCAGTTCTGTGGTAAGACATTAACAGAACTTGTGTAAAATGCGTTACTAGAAGATCAGAGTTAATGTTGAATTCCCACCTCGTGTGGACAGCTTTCGACAACAAGTCGGAGTTAGCGGGCATGGGGCGGCGCGTCGCTGCCCTGAGTAGTGGAAGCAATCTGAGCTGGACTTCTACTGAAATGCGCACAGATGCGGCGCACCTTCGTGAGCAAATCAGACAGATTGGGGGTTGCTCTTGAGGAACCGGATGAGGACTTGTAATAAACACCATGGGCCAAAGAATTGGACAATTGGTCAACGCTGCCGGGAGTATAGCAGAGCGCCACCAGTTACGGCCGTGTCCACACACCATCCTGACTTAGGTTCACGCGGAGAATCTTCAGCGGGTCCGGCAGGCAAAGATTCAGTTGCGCGATGAGGCCCTGTAATAAGCTCTTGGGGCGCGTGTGTGCCTCTATATCTTACTCGCCTAGGCTCACAGTTGGGCACAGCCCTGCTGTCGCTTAGCGGATCCACTGCTGCTGTGCCAGAGCTAACGACTGCTGGTGCATGCCACGGAGGTAATTCGGAGGAGGGAATGGAGGTGGGGTGGGAGGAGGCATAGTAGGCCTGAGAAGTACCTGTTCGAGATTTTGGTGTGCACTAGCAGAGGCATCAGAGCACATGCTGACTAGCGAGGGCATCAGGGAGCATGGGGAAGGAGCAGTTGGTGTGCGCCGGCAGAGGTGACCGGACACTTGTGTGCAATTGACGGGGGGGGAATATTCGTTTTGAGCACTCTGAGTCATGTGCCTACCTGGTGGTGGTTTAAGTGGTATGGTGGCAGGAACCCCTCTTGCTGAATCCTGGTGTGGCACCAGGTTTGCCCACCCACAGCCGTCGGTCATCATGACGGTGTTTCTTTAAAGAACACTCCGACTTCGAAAATCAGCCCTCACACGGGGAGCTTGACAGAAACGTGAAAAATTTGCCGTGATGACCAGTCTTGGCCACGCCTCTCCGTCGGCCACACCACTGGCCTCTTCCAACCTGGTTCTCGTTCGAGGACTCGGCTCCTGTTCAGAGAGCACTTGTTCACCCGGCGGCCTATCAACCCAGCTTGGGTTGTTCACTCATTCATCACTCCGGATCCCGTCAGTTTGCATCCCCCCCTCGGACTTCCTGCCCCTGACAATCAACTTCACAACTGTCTGACACACCCGTGTTCCTCATCTCCAGACACCTCTTTAACACTTCTTACACTACGTCAACAATGTACATCACCACCACAGACTGCGAACTGGGTGGAAAACCTGGGCAAGGCGCGGGACAAGAGTCCCGGCAACGCAATCCTTTCCGGACAACAGTGGTTTGGATGCTCTGGGGAAGGGTCCGAGAAAACAGTTCCTCAGAGTACGCCGGTTCCATGCCAAATTTTCCTGGGAGGGGGCATATGGGGGGAAGGAGGCTGAGGGGAGGAGTGGAGGTGTGCTTATTTCGGTGACATGGTGAACTGCGTGGAAGACTGACGGTGGACAAATGGCTAGAAAGCATTGCCGCAATCCACGAACATACCTGTCGCACTGTTCTGTGCTCAACACGAGTCCCAGTACTTGAGACATGAACTAGGGAGTGTAGCATCTGCGACGTCCCCTCATCAGCAGGTGGTGTCTCACTCCAGCCCAGGTTCACGGCCCGACCCGCGCAGTAGTTGGAATCTCTCCTGCCATTAGCCTCGGGGGGTCAACATTTTCAAAAATTAAAGGTAAAACTGTAAAAAAAAATTATGTGGTTTTTTTTGTTTTTTTTATTTTGGTTGTTTTTTTGTGTTTTTTTTTTTAAGAAACGATCAGAAGAAATCACACAGCAAGACAGAAGATGATGATGAGCTATATGGCTCGTTTCTAACCTACACTGAACGCCAAACATAGGATTTTGTGCGGGCTGTGATGACTTTCAGTTTTGAAAAAAAAAAAAATCGGCAGACTGTGCCTATTTTGTTGGATATGTGTGTCATTAAGAGCTAAACACAACAGTCGCAAGTCTCCGCAAATTCCTCACAATATGGTACCAGCTGCACTACTAGTGCCAGCAAGCCCAGCCACAAGCAAGAAAAAAAAATATTCTAGCCCCTAACAAGGGCTGTTGGGTTCTTGTAGAATCACTCCGCCTAACAGTAAGCTAATATAACACCCTAACGCTATCCCCTGCAGCAGCAGCAGCTCTCTCCCTAGTGGCATTCAGACAGAGAATGATGCGAGCAGCGCGGACAGGGGGTAGTCTATTCCAGGGGTCACTGATCAGGCCAGCCAACCACTGCTATCGAGTGTAAGGGTACACGTCAGGGGGTGGAGTGCAGAGTATCTGGCTTGTGATTGCCTTGTTTCTGGCCGCCAAAATCAAAACGCGGGAGATGCAATTTTCTGAGCTGGCAAAAATCTTCTCAGAGCAACGAGCAGTTTCGACAGTCCAATGCTCGACCGAGCACAAGCTCGGACGAGTGTGTTCGTCATCTCTAATTCTAACATATACAGTGTCCCTCTTTTATAAAATGTATAGTGTCTTTCAAATTAAATATGTGGTCTGTCATTAATTAGTGTCATCGGGATTATACATGTATAATTCACCAGAAACAAAGCATAGTACATAAATACAGCACCAGTATGGAGTCATTAGATAATTACAGAACTAAAACAAGTTCATACAGAAACCACAGCATCAGGACCAGTTCCACAGCATCCAAAACTATTTACATATGTACAGAGCCCTTAATTGTCATGTATACAATCACCCCATAATTCATTAATACATGCATGATTAATTCATACTGCCACTCTATAATAAACAATATATAATACTGTGTCCTCAGTATTACCCATATACTGTGCCCCTCATTAAATACCACCATGTGTGTGCATATGTGCGTGCGTGTACATCACCAAATTGGCACTGCAATTTTAAAGTAAATGACAGATGTCACGGGGGCCCGCGAACCCATGATCGCGTGGGCGGCTCACCCGTGCTGCCCAGCCACGCCAGCGCGCCGCAGCGTGTTCTATCTGGCCCGGCTCCCGGCTCGCTTCCCTCCGCGGTCCGCGCGCGTCCCCGATGCTAGGGCGGCGCGGGTCCTTCTCAAGATTTAAAGGGCCAGCGCACCATTAATTGGGCGCTGGCCATATTGCCCAAACTAGTAAGCCGCTCTTCCGCAAGCCCTGCCGGATCTTTGTGCCTCACAGCCTGAGAGAAAGCTTTTACTGCGATTAGCCTGCATTCCTGAGTCTCCTGCGTTCCGGTGTCTCTTCGCGTTCCGTTGTCCCTCCGTGTTCCTGTGTTACCTAGCTACTCCGTGTTCCGTATACCTGTGTTCCTCCGTGTGCGTTCTGTGTTCCCGTACCCCTGATGGACCTCCTGTGCTGACTTGGAGTGAACCCTGACGTTGCATCTCTGCCGCCTGCTTGACCTGTGCTGGACCTTGACCACGAGATTGATTGCCGTTCTTGTACCTCAAACCTTGGAGCCAATGCAGAAAGTCAAGCCTGAGGGAACGACATGGTGGTATCTCGCCGCCAGCTTGTCTAACACGCTTTGCGGCGGGCTCTGGATGAAAACCGGGGTACCACTTAGACTCCGGGTCCCAGTGTGTGGCTTGAGTCATCGTCTTGCAGTGGTCCAGGGGAGCCACAACCGCAGAGCCTGACAGTAAGATCGGCATGGATCCGCTGAGGTTCGTCTCCCAGTCGGCCCGATCTTGCTACAATTGGATTGCATCAATCTCGGCAAGATTGCCGCACAGCGTGAGCAGTGGAGCAAGTCACCGCCATGCTGCAACAGTTGCAACTACTCAGCATCAGAAACAGGTCACTGAAGCTGTTTCATGCAACTCATGCTACTCCAGCCGTCCTTCAGCTACCAACCCAGGTTACGTTCTTCTATGCCTGGCAAGTATGACGGGGATCCAAGTTATGCAGGGGCTTCATCACCCAGTGTTCTCTACAAATAGAGCTCATGCCGTCCCAATTAGTCACGGAGCGTTCCAGGTGGCATTTATCCTCAGCCTCCTCTCCGGGAAAGCCCTGGCCGGGCTACTCCGCTTTGGGACAGAGACGACACCGGGGTCACGCTACACTTTCGGCATTTCTGGCAGAATTCGGGTCGTTTTGTTGAAGAACCAGCACGGGCCTCCTCTGCTGAGACTGCATTGTTGAATCTGCATCAGGGCAATTCATCTGTTGGAGAGTACGCCGTGCAGTTCCGTACCCTGGCCTCAGAGCTCTCTTGGAACGACGCGGCCCTGTCCGCAGCTTTCAAAAAGGGGCTCTCCTCCCATGTTAAAGACGCTCTTGCCGCTCGTGATCTGCCGTCCACTCTGAGTGGTCTAATCTCTCTGGCCACCCGGATAGACGTGCGATTTAGAGAGCGTGCCGAAGAGTCTCTCCTCGAGCAGCCTCAAGCTCGTCCAAGACGTCTTCCTCGCCTGGCTCCGGTCTTCCAGAGGCCGCTCCAGTCACCGGCTGTACCGTCTGTTGAAGAGCCTATGGAGGTGGACAGAGCCAGACTCTCTTCCCAGGAACGCAACAGAAGACGACAGGGAGACCTCTGCCTCTATTGTGCGAGTCCTGAGCATTTCATCAGGATGTGTCCTGTCCGTCCCCAACGTTCGGGAAATGCTACCACCTAGGGTTCTTGGGAGAAGCGTCCCTAGGTGTGTGCGAAGCTTCTCCACGTTTGACCATTCCTGTGCTCCTCAGCGTTGGTACGAGCAGCCAGTTCCAAGTGTCTGCCTTCTTGGACTCTGGGTCCGCAGGAAATTTTGTGGATGCTGCACTGGTCTCGCAGCATCACATTCCAGTGATCCGCCTCGACAAGCCTCTGGTCATCTCTTCGGTCAGTGGTCAGATCCTCTCTGATCCAGTCCAGTACCGCACTGAGCCCCTGTGTCTGCAAGTTGGTGCCCTGCATATGGAGAGACTGTCTTTCCACGTACTACCCCGCTCCACTTCCTCCATCCTATTGGGACTTCCGTGGCTGCAGAGACATGCACCTGTTCTTAACTGGCAGACAGGGGAGGTTCTTCGCTGGGGTTCTGGATGCCAGTCCCGTTGTCTCAGGGCTCTTCGTCCAGTTGCTACTATACCTTCCTCCTGGTCTCTCAAGTCTCTGGAGGGTCTTCCCGCTGCTTACCTGGACTATGCTGATGTCTTCTCTGAAAAGCAAGCGGAGACCTTGCCACCGCATCGTCCATACGATTGCCCTATTGAACTGCTGCCAGGAACTTCTCCGCCACGAGGTCGTCGACGTGTTAATCTCTCGGGCCACCCGGAATAGACATGCGATTTAGAGAGCGTGCCGAGAGTTCTCTCCTCGAGCAGGCCTCAAGCTCGTCCAAGACGTCTTCCTCGCCTGGCTCGTGTCTCCGCGAGGCCGCTCCAGTCACCGGTTGTACCGTCTGTTGAAGAGCCTATGGAGGTGGACAGACGCCAGACTCTCTTCCCAGGGAACCAACGAAGAGACAGGAGGGACTCTGCCTCTATTGTTCGAGTCCTGAACATTTCATAGGATGGTCACCTGGCCCCCAACGTTCGGGAAATGCCACCCTAGGGTTTTGCGGAGAAGCTCCCTAGGTGTGTGCGAAGCTTCTCCACGTTTGACCATTCCTGTGCTCCTCACGTGGTACGCAGCCAGTTCCAGTGTCGTGCCTCTTGGACTCCAGTCCGCGAATTTTGTGGATGCTTGCACTGGTCTCGCAGCACAACATTCCAGTGATCCGCTCGACAAGCCTTGGTCATCTCTTGGTCAGTGGTCAGATCCTCTCGATCCAGTCAGTACCGCATGACCCCTGTGTCTGCAAGTTGGTGCCTGCATATGGAAGAGGACTGTCTTTTCACGTACTACCCCGCTCCACTTCCTCCATCTATTGGGAATTCCGTGGCTGCAGAGACAGCACATGATTCTTAACGGCAGAAGGGGAGGTTCTTGCTGGGGTCCTGGAGGCCAGTCCCCCGCTGTCTCAGCTCTTCGTCAAGCCACTAAATACCTTCTATCCTTGTCTCTCAAGTCTCTAAAGGGTCTTCCCGCTGCTTACCTGGACTATGCTGATGTCTTCTCTGAAAAGCAAGCGGAGACCTTGCCACCGCATCGTCCATACGATTGCCCTATTGAACTACTGCCAGGAACATCCCCGCCACGAGGTCGAGTTTACCCGCTGTCCGTGCCTGAAACTGCGGCCATGTCGGCCTACATCAAGGAGAATCTACAGAAGGGGTTCATCCGCAAATCCTCTTCTCCTGCCGGTGCCGACTTCTTCTTTGTGGCCAAGAAAGATGGTTCTCTTCGTCCCTGCATTGACTATCGGGGCCTCAATAAGGTGACAATAAAGAACCTGTATCCATTGCCGTTAATCACGGAACTCTTTGACCGCCTCCGTGGAGCTAAAGTCTTCTAAATTGGACCTTAGAGGAGCTTATAATCTTATCCGCATCCGGGAGGGCAATGAATGGAAGACCACCTTTAACACCCGAGACAGGCACTTTGAGTACCTTTGGACTGTGTAATGCGCCTGCAGTGTTTCAGAAATTCGTGAGCAACATTTTCAGGGACCTGCTATACACCTGTGTCGTTGTCTACTTAGATGACATCTTGGTCTTCTCTCCTGATCTGGAGTCTCATCAAGTGCATGTACGGCAAGTTCTTAGGCGCCTAAGAGCAAATCGTCTCTATGCTAAACTGGAGAAGTGCCAATTCCATTTCTAGGATACATAATCTCCAACCAAAATGTCTGCGGTACATCAGTGGCCTCGCCCAGTGGGACTTCGTGCCATACAGAGATTCCTTGGTTTTGCAAATTATTACCGGCAATTCATTCCTCACTTCTCTTCCCTCGTATCTCCCATTGTGGCCCTAACTAAAAAAGGTGCTGATCCCAGACACTGGTCTCCATTTACGGAGGAAGCATTCTCAAGACTGAAGTCTGCCTTCGCCTCTGCTCCTGTTGTGACGCAACCAGATGTAGAGAAACCCTTCCAACTTGAGGTTGACGCCTCCTCCATGGGTGCTGGAGCTGTTCTCACTCAGAAAGGGCCCAAAGGCCAAACACTTACCTGTGGTTTCTTTTCCAGAACCTTCTCTGCGGCTGAGAGGAATTACTCCATAGGAGATCGGGAACTCCTGGCTATTAAACTCGCCTTGGAAGAGTGGCGCTATCTTCTGGAAGGAGCTCGTCACCCGGTCAGTGTATATTCTGACCACAAGAATCTCCTGTACCTCCAAACTGCTCAACGTCTCAATCCAAGACAAGCCCGCTGGTCCCTTTTCTTTTCACGTTTTAATTTTTTGATCCATTTTCGTCCAGCTGAGAAGAACATAAAGGCAGATGCCCTCTCACGTGCCTCTGATGTTATTGGGTAAGAACCGGCTCCTCGACATATCATCCCTCCGGAACGGCTGGTTGTGGCTGCTCCAGTAGACCTCCGGCAGCTCCCTCCTGGCAAGACTTATGTCCGACCTGCTCTTCGGAAGAAGATTTTGACTTGGGGACATTGTTCTCGTGGGGCCGGGCATCCTGTGGTGCAGCGCTCTTTAGCCCTCATTCCTCGTTATTATTGGTGGCTGAATCTGGTCCAAGACGTACGGGATTTTGTGGCTTCCTGCATCTCTTGTGCTCGTAATAAACCATCACGCCTCAAACCTGCCGGTCTCCTGATGCCGTTGCCGATACCCAGCTGCCCGTGGACTCACGTGGCCATGGACTTTGTCATCTGGTTGGTAACTGATCGGTAACTGCTGTCCTGCGTGCTGTGTTCCCGTACCCCTCTGCTTGGACCTCCTGTTGCTGACCCCGGATTGAACCCTGACGTTGCATCTCTGCCGCCTGCCCTGTCCCTGTGCCTGGACTTTGACCACGAGATTGATTGCCGTTCTTGTACCTCAACCTTGGCTGCCATTGCAGACAAGTCACGCCTGAGGAACGACCTGGTGGTACCACGCTGCAGCTTGTCTAACCTTCTTTGCAGCGGGCTCTGGTGAAAACCGGGTACCACTTAGACTCCCTTCCCAGGTAGTGGCTTGAGTCATCGTCTGCAGTGGTCCAGTGGATCCACAACCCGCAAGCCTGACAGTGTGCAATACTCTTTACCAAAGAGGTTGGGAGGTTGGGAGGTTGTAGCGTGGAAAGGGTAGTTTTCTTTGTTTTTATGTAATATACCATAAAAAACTGTAAAATATATTTGAGGAAAAGTCAAATAAAATTATATTTTGTCCTTCAGGACATAGCACTTTTTTGTATTTTCCATGCATGAGTTCAAGAAGACATACCGTATATACTAGAGTATTAGCCGAGTTTTTCAGCACCGAGTTTTTATAGCTGGATAACTATATACTGGGGTGAAGGGATGGCACCAATGCATTTCCCACCATAGGCTTATACTCGAGTCAATAGGTTTTCCCAGTTTTTTGTGGTGAAATTAGGTACCACGGCTTATACTTAAGTAGATACAGTAACACCAGTGGCTTCGTTTATAAGGTAAAAAAACCCATAATGATCAAAATTTATTACCCTTTTATGCGGGGGAACAGAATAAAATGGCTCTTTAGAAACTATATGATTGATCAGTCCCTGTGCCTGGACTTTGACCACGAGATTGATTGCCGTTCTTGTACCTCAACCTTGGCCGCCACTGTAGACAAGTCACGCCTGAGGAACAACCTGGTGGTATCTCGCCGCAGATTGTCTAACCCGCTTTGCGGCGGGCTCTGGTGAAAACCGGGTACCACTTAGACTCCGGTCCCAGGTAGTGGCTTGAGTCATCGTCTGCAGTGGTCCAGTGGATCCACAACCCGCAAGCCTGACAATAGATAGACAGGTAGGTAGATAAAAAAGTGAAAATGAGAAGGTATATTCACCTATATGGCTATATTGGTGAATAAACCTTTACATTTCTACTTTTTTCAAAGTTGGAGTGCTGCCTATTTTTTGTCTTATTACAAGTAGACCTGTTGTGTCCTGGGATAGCATTCCTATTGCTGTGCTGCTTTTTTCCAACTATTTTACCATACAGACAGATAGACTTGCATACATATAGATAAATATATAATAAACAGGACCACATCTGCCATGAGGCGATGAGGATCTCGTCTCAGGCGGCAGATGAGTCCTGATGGCAGCCTACGTGTATGTAATGTGGGTAATTCGGGCGCCACTTTTACCACTACCTTGTTCTGACTGGAGTGCTGCTTTTTCTTGTATGCATTTATGAAGAACCTGATGCCTGGTCCTAAAAGTCATGCCCCCATAATATATAGGTAGCCTCAACAAACTGCCCCCTAGTATATAGGCAGCCTAAGCACACTGTCCACCTAGTATATAGGTAGCTCAAGCGCACTGGCCCCCAATTTATAGGTAGCCCCAGCACACTGCCACCTAGTATTTAGGTAGCATCAGTACAATGGCCCCCAGTATATAGGTAACCCCAGCACATGGCCCCCAGTATATAGGTAGTCAAAGCACATGCCCCCAAGTATAAAGGTACTAGCACTCTGCCTCCCAGTGTATAGAACAGGCCCAAGTAACAACTCCCAGAGCTCTTCGTGATTTTAAAAGTTGATTTTAGAAGAAATTAAGCCATGAAAAACAAATATAAGAAGATTACCAAAGCCACTGTGCCTCAATCTATTAGTAAATGTCCCTGGTTTATTATGCTTGATTTTGATTATAGATTTAATTTAAGGTACACTGTTGCTTTCACCATATTCCCTACTGTTGACAGTACAAGTTTATTTGAGGCCATAGCTGAGCAGTATAATTGGGGTAGAAACATTCCTAGATAGATGTATTGTATGACTAATGCCATGCAGGACACTGCAAATAATGTTGTTTCGAAAAAATTGGTACTGCTACGCTACATGTGCATCATACTCCCTTCTATGTGTTACTCCACTCCCATGTGTCATCTAATAGATCTTGTAATAATGCCAGTCAACAGCAGCAGTGTGTAGGAAACGATACAGGTGCCATACTAGGGAGAAAGTATGAATAACAATGATTGATTCATCTAATTTATTTCTTCCTTGATCATCTAATGTAACTTTATATTTTGCAATATGGATACAAATTATTTGGAGCTTTAAACTGATACTTGACATCATGGTGAAACATGCAGTTACAAAGACTATGTTACTATTTTGAGCACTGATTATGCATTTTATGACATATTAAATTTTCCCCAAAAAAATTTCCTGCTACATTACCATTGATTTCCCAGAGAGTAAAAGGATCAGACATTTAACTGCCCAATCCTCATCTACATATTTACGGTACATTTGATGGTTGGCACATTTGTTGAAATAGGTGGGTAAGTCAATTTAAGGCTCTGGACATGCATTTATAAATTACAATTTCCAACAGCTCATTCAGAGATTTGGATATGTGGTGTTCCCAGGGACTGGTCACCTGTTATCTTATGACCAGTTATAGGACCTGCTCTATATTTTGCATCTCATGCTGTTGGCTTATGCACAAAGCTGTGGAACCTATGGCCTTGTGAATAACCCCATATAAATGAATGTGGTCAATTGCTAGCTGTAGAAATATGACTAGAACATGTCCTCTTTTTCCTCTTCCTAAGACGGAGCTGTCTGCTTTGCAATGGCAAGGGGTAGCAGCGGCACTGCATGAGGGAAGTTCACCCTCTGGATCAGTCTTACTCGGATAGAATTTGATAATATGTAAGCAGGGGAACAGTGCTGTATGTAAGCATACATGTAAACTGCCTTTGCACAATGGGAAGGACATTATTTATAGATCCCTATTGGTAAATGAATTTTAGAAATTTTATAATCCTAATAGGCAGAAAAGGAAAAACAGTAGCAAAGGTGTACATAGCTCTGGAGCCTCTGCCACCGAAGCCCTTTTCCATCTTGCATTTCAGTTTTTCACTCCTCTCCTCCCACATGTGTAAACTTTTTTATTTTTCTATTTACTTAAAAGAGAAAACTATATTTTAAACTTTCATGTCTGTAAATGTTAGTAACTTCAATGGTTTAGCCTACCACCTCCTTTCGTTGGTATTATTTGTGTTGTAGGGTTTATTAGAAAAAGTAAGTTTATATTTAAATGAAGCACAAGTGCTTTATTGGATGTCACCAGCGCCCCCCCCCCCCTCCTTGGGTCTGGCACAGAGTGGAAAAGGGGGGGAGCAGATCCCAAGTGCTTTGGGAACGTGTGAGTGCAAGAACCCAGAACCCCGGCGGAGCTTATCCTGTACTTACACCGCTGTGAGCTACCCAGTAAATGTGTGGTGTGAATGGTTAATATAGTTGAAACACAAAGTAGATTTCCTTTAAGGGCATTTTACATGGGTAAAGATAATTAGCCAAATAATTGCCCAATGTAGGGTACATCCACATATTCAGGTTCTCTGATGAAGTTTTTGAAGCCAAAACAAGTGGTTAATCATAATGAAAAAGAATAGATAAAATGATGTGATATTTAGAACTAAATGCTCCCCCTGGGTGGATGTTCTTTGATCCAGACTCCATTTGTTTGAGATGCAAGGTGTCTAGTCCACTGGCCACGGACATAATGATGAAAATCTAAATCGAAAAAAATGGCCCAGCATAAAAAGATAAAATCCACTTTTCTTTATTTCATCAAAGTTAGAAAGTTCAATGCTAAAACCAACGTGTTTCAGGCGTCTATCCCTTATGTTCATTTAAAACAAACATGGATTACATGGGCGTGTGCACCTGAATTCAGAACGTCATTTCCCATGTAAGGTAGAATCCCAATCTATAGATCTAATACAGTTAATACATTATTTGTCACAAAATGAAAGGACATATTATTAAAAGATCGTTATTAGGCCTTCCCTAAAATTAATTCCAAAAGGAATTCTTGTGATCCAGAATCCAGAAAGCGTCCCGTTTTCGTAGTATCTTTAACCAATCCCCTCCTCTTTCTGGTCTATTAAATCTCTCTACACCACAGAATTTTAAATAGTTTGTTGTTCTATTATGTTTCTTTAAGAAATGCTTGGTGGCTTCTGATATCCCTTAGCTCTTCTATAAAATGAGTTGCTACTCCTCCTCTTTAGATAGAAATAAGAAAATTAAGGCAGATTGGGTCCAAAAAAACTGCTCATAAAGAATGAAATTAATTATACCATCCATGTTCTCTCTATTTTAATGATCTGCAATTGGTTTTAGCTTCAAAACCTGCCTCCAAAAACTAAACATTTGTCCTTATCCTAAACGAGGCATATAATTCATTTGCATTGTGAGTTTCTGAATGTATTGCCACTTTGCCAATAAAGTTCACTTGAGGGTTGATAATTGTTCCAAGACTTGTCTGTTTAATTCTATGGAATTTACATTGATGTGTCCCTATTCCCACACTGACTGACTGCTATCATTATATGATAGCAAATAAGTTATATGATGCCAAGTGTAATAGGATGCTAAGACAGAGATTTCAAATGGCCCCTACAAGACAGAAAACATTCCAGCGGTCAGTATAATGTTGTAAGCTGCTGCTTAGAGAATACTAATGACCCTTGTGTAATACAGAGGGCATCCTAGTATAATACAGAGCATTGCACTTACCCTTATACACATAGATATCTACATGTGTATATAAGTAGAGGGCAGTTGATGCAAATCCTTCATACAGGTATTTTCATGAAAATAAAAATTGAAATGCTATAGACATCCAACAGGACTGTTTCATTCTTATCTTATAGACTAGGCACCATAGGGATCAGGAAATCCTATACTCCATCACACAAGCAAATAAGATACAATCCTGCAGCATTCATCCATGTCGGGATTAGGAGAATTCTAGTGATGTCAGTATAACACGGAGAAACTTTATATCGCTACTATACTAAATAGAGTCTTGAAAACATTTAATATAGCAATGTAATACAAAAAGCAGAGTAATAGTGAGCTGTTGTTATTCAATGAATTTTCAAAGCAAAGAAGCAGATTCCCATTCCATTATCATGAGTTTATGAGTATGAGGAAGCTGTTACCTCTCCATAATGCTAATTGGCATCAGCGTGATTATATGCATCCCCTTGGGACGCCAAAGAAGGTTTTTTTTCTTGATTTGTAAAGGGCACTGCATAAGGTAATTTAAGAACTATTTTGTGTATTTATAATTATTTGGGGCACTGAATAAGCTATTTATATTGCTCTATCTTCACTATATAACTCCGCTCCAAACAAAAACCCAAAATGGAAAAAGGATTTTTCAAATGTGTACCTAAAACCTATTGTGAATGGGGCGAATAGCTTACAAAACTTTCAAAGTTTTATAGCCAAAATAGAAGTCCCGCCACTGGACAAGTACCAACATATTCTGAGCCTCTACAACTGGATCAAAGTGGTGCTTATAGGTATGAACCCTTCAAGAAAAATTGTTGCTGTTGGCGGCAGCTTTATGGTCCTCTGGAAAGCACACTCCACTGCTTTTGGCATCTATTGATCCTTGCAGTTCACATATACCTCTACATGTTGACTTCCCTGGGCCAATGGACTGACAAAATAGTTATTGGGTGGTTTACATCAAAGATATTCAGCTTCTTGTCTGGCTTCCTCATTTACCTAAAACTGATCAAGCTAATTTTGGACCACTTTAGTAGATATATTCAACAACTGGATCCACTGTCACACACACATCAGTGACATCAGTGACATACACACATCACACACATTTACATAAATGGTGTTTAAACAGTTTATCTGGATGTGGTGCTACTCATGATGGCATTGCATGGGTTTTTACTACAACACTTTGACACTGCTTGTATAGACAAAGTCCTCACTATTATTCACATTTCCAAATATTCCATCATTTATATAAATGTTCTTTTCATTATTATTCACATTTTCTGAATGCTATCTGGATCCAGTATTCTATTCAACTGCTTCTCTCTATGGAACATTCGATGAAGCATGGACACATGTATAACTTAGAGATACCTCTGGTATTAGTAGAAACACATAACTTGACATTAGAAATCCACCCTGGTATGTCACTGTTCTGTTCTATGGAAGCTCTCACACCAGAGCCCCAGAATCATTATAAGTTGTCAGTGGATCCTAGCAAATTGGGTAGTATCTGTCCTTGCAACAATTTAACAAAAGGGTACCTTTGTATAGAATTCTGTATTAAGTAGCTCCTAAAAACTGTTTAATGCCACATTTAATAAAGGGATTTAGTTTCAAGACATTTTTTATGAAAAGTAAGTAAATGGTTTGTGGCCTAATGAGGGACTTCCCTACAAACATGGAGTGTCCCAACAACCCGGCATATTTCCAGGCCTAAACTGAGACAACAAATAGCAGGTGCCATTAGAAAAGATATATCATTCAGCATTAAACACTGGTGCAATATATGAGTATCTTGTCTAGTTTTGAACTATCACTTTTAGATACTTTTTATAAATCTGCCCCACTATTCAGACAAAAGGATTGGTACAAACCTCATAATTACTGAATTCAGAGCAGCTGCTTCTCAGAGGATTTTACAACGTCAGGCACCAAGGGTAGTGGACCCACTCGAACACCGCGGATGATGGCATAAGCCAACAGCTGGGAGCAGAGTCTAAGTGGCACTCAGTTTTCACCAGAGTCCTCCGCAATGGGGGTCAGACTTGCTCTGCAGTGGTGGCCAAGGCTAAGCACAAGGTGGTATAGCAGAATTGTAGTTGAAGAGAGGCAGGAGGTCAGGACAGGCAGCACGGGATCAGAGTCATGGACATAGCGAAAGGTCAGGACGGGCAGCACAGGATCGAAGTCAATAACGGAACTGGTGTCACAACAGGAAATCGCAATACAAGTACAGGGCATCAGACAAAGCTTTCTCTATGAGACACAAAGATCCTGAAAGGGACACAGGAAGGGGCTGGATATTTAACAGAATTGGCAGCTGGCCAGTGCCAATTAGCAGCCCACTGGCCCTTTAAATCTTACAGAGCCAACGTGCACGTCCCCGCCTCCTAGGGCGGGCACGCCGACTCTGGAGACAACGCTGGAACCAAAGGGTAAGTGAGGCAGAGCGGGAAACTGGGGCACATGGGCGCACCTGCGACCTGAGACATGGGTCGCAGGGGAACCCATGACAGTAATGTAAGGATGAATGTTCCAGCTCAACAGCCTCTCGAGGTAGATCTCCAGTACCTCTTCGCTCTCCCCTTCTCCTTGGCCTGGAGGAGCCTCTGAAGAACAACACAATCCAGAATGTTGTCCTCTGGCTCCCAAGACCTCTCGTCCGTCCTGAACCCCTTCCAGTTGACAAAAAAGAACTGCTTCCTCTGACCGATTTCATACCCAGGACCTCTTTTACTTCATAGACATCGGTGGAATCCCCCTCAGGAGCTGGAGGTGGTATTTGCCGGGAGAAGCGGTTCAGGATGACAGGTTTCAGAAGAGACACATGGAAGGAGTTCTCTGCGCATGGTGGGAGGCGAAGTTTATACGCCAACGGATTGATGCGCTTTAGTACTTCAATTGGACCCAGGAATCGAGGACCAAGTTTATAGCTGGGAATCTTTAAATGGACGTACCTAGATGACAGCCATACTTTTTCATCTGGGGGAAGACTGGAGGAGACTTGCGCTCCTTGCCCACCTACATTTTGGTGTGGGCCGGTTCCCTGGAGTAAGGACTGACGTGTTTGCTCCCAGATGGATATTAGATCTCGGTTTAATTCTTCCACGACATAAACATCAGAGCCCTCAGCAAGAGGTAGAGGTGGACGAGGATGTTGTTCATATAAAAGGAAAAATAGAGTTGAGCCGGCAGATTCGGATTGCAGAGAGTTGTAGCAGAATTCAGCCTATGGCAGCAGAGTAGAATAGTCGTCCTGTCGGGCATCATCCTGCAGATGAGAAATTCAGCTTCCCTTGAAGTTGACCGCACAGGGATTGCCAGAAACGGAAAACAAACTGAACCCCACAGTCTGAGACAACGTGCAGGGGAAGTCCATGAAGCGCTGGAAGAACAGGCTGGCAAAGCGTGGAGATCTGGCAGAGGAACAAAGTGGGACATCTTGAAGAACCGGTCAGTTACCACCCAAATGATGGTATTACTAGAAGAAGATGGAAGGTCCGTAATAAAGTCCATAGCCACATGAGTCCACAGGCAGCAGGGTTTCGGCAACAACAGAAGAAGACCGGCAGGCTTGAGACGAGATGGCTTGTTTCGAACAAAAGAAGTGCAGGAGCCCACAAAATCCTGTACATGCTTGACCAGATCAGACCACCAGTAGAAACTGGAATGGAGGGTGACAGAGTGTTGCACCAAAAGGTGCCCAGCAACAAGTGAGCAATGTCCCCAAGTTAGTATCCTCTTCCGAAGAGCAGGTCAGACGTAGGTCTTGCCAGGAGGAAGCTGCCGAAGGTCCACTGGAGCCACAACAACTAGTTGCTGAGGAAGAATGACATGCCAAGGAGCCTTCCCCAATGACATCCAAGGAACGAGAAAGGGCAGGGTTCTTTTCTGCCAAACGGAAGAGGATCAAGTAATTGAAGTGGGAGAATAAGAGAGACCAGCGGGCTTGTCATGGATTGAGACGCTGAGCAGTCTGGAGGTAAAGGAGGTTCTTATGGTCAGTATACATGCAGACAGGAAAGTGAGCTCCCTCCAGAAAATAGTGCTATTCTTATAAGGCCAGTCTGATGGACAGTAGTTCTCAGTCTCTTATGGAGTAATTCCTCTCTGCAGAGGAGAAAGTCTTAGAGAAGAACCCACAGGTGAGACTTCAGCCCTAGGGCCCTTTCTGAGTCCAGCTCCTACTAAGAAGGCGTCAACATCCAGCTGGAATGGCTTCTCTGTATCAGGCCGTTTGAGATCCAGAGAACAGGTTAAGGCGGACTTCAGCTTAGCAAAAGTTTCTTTAGCCACCAGAGGCCAGAGTTTAGGATTTGCGTTCTTCTTGGTCAGCGCCACAATAGATGATAGTAGGGAGAAGAAGTGTGGTATAAATTGCCGGTAGTAATTGGTGAAGCCCAGGAATCTCTGTAGAGCATGAAGTCTTACTGGGCAAGGCCTCTGGAGAACCCGCACATAACTTAGTGGGATCCATCTGTAGGCCCTTGTCAAAGATAATGTACCCGAAGAATGGAAGGCTCTTCTGTTGAAACTGGCACTTCTCGAGTTTAGCATGAAGGCGATTGGCCCTTAGAGGTCTGAGGACTTGCCGTAAGTGGGATCGGTGGGACTAAAGGTCCGTAGAGAAGACCAGGATATCATTGAGGTAGACCACGACACGTTTTTTTAGCAAGTCTGAAAATGTTGACAAACTCCTGAAATACAGCTGGAACATTACAGAATCCAAACGGCATGACGAGGTATTGGAAGTGTCCATCACGAGTATTGAAGGCGGTCTTCCACTCATCATCTTCACAGATGAGATTATAAGCCCCACGTAGGACCAATTTGGTAAAGACCTTGGGTCCACGTGGGGGGTCAAAAAGTTCAGTGATCAATGGCAATGGATAGCGGGTCTTCACGGTAATTTTGTTAAGGCCGCAATAGTCAATACATGGATGGAGTGACCCATCCTTTTTAGCAACAAAGAAGAATCCTGCACTAGCAGAAGAAGAGGATTTGCGTATGTATCCTCTCTGCAGGTTCTCCTTCACATAGGCTGACATAACCCTGGTTTCAGGCACGGATAGAGGATACACGCGAACTCCGTAGTGGAGAAGTGCCTGGAAACAAGTCTATGGGGTGGTGTGATGGCAGAGTCTCTGCTTGCTTCTCCAAGAAGACATCAGCAAAGTCCATTTATGGAGCAGGGAGACCCACCAGAGGTTTGGACGACAACAGAGAAGGTACAGGGACACGGAACCAGGTACCACAAAACAGCGTGACTAGCAATCCGGACCTCTGCAGAGAACTTCATCGGTAAGCCAGTTGAGCTCAGGAGCATGTCTTTGCAACCACGGGTGGCCCAGTAGAACTGAAGACGTGGACCGGGTAGGACATAGAAGGACAGTCTCTCCTTATGCAAGGCCCCAACTTGAAGAAACAGGGGCTCTGTGCGATACTGGACTGTATCGCTGAGTACCTGCCCAATGACAGAAGCAATGACCAGTGGCTTCTCTAGACGAACCACTGGGAAATGATGCTGGGAGACCAGGGCAGCATCCACGAAGTTCCCTGCAGAGCCAGAGTGCAGGAAGGCTGAAGCTTGAACCGGACCGCTTTTTCCATAGCTGAGTAGGACTGGAACATTCAGACGAGGAGAAGCTTTGTTCTCACCTAGGGGCACTTCTCCCAGGAACCCGTTTTCCATGCGTTTCCGGGACACTGAGGACGAACAGGACACATCTTAAGAAAATGCTCCAGACTAGCACAATAGAGACATAGATTCTCCTGCCTTTGTCGGCAATGCTCTTGAGTGGACAGCCGAGCTCTATGTACCAGCATCGGTTTCTCTGCAGCTGACACGGAAGGTGGCTGAAGTAGGCTTTGGAAAGCAGGAGCCAGGGGGGCAGGCGTCGGATGGGGACTTGCACTAGTTTAAGTCACTGCTCCTCAAAAGACAGGGTACAGAACTGAACAGCATGATCACCGACTGACGAGTCCCCTTGACGCAGGTTCATCAGTGCGGTCTCAGCAGAATGCGCCTATGCAGGTTCCTCATAGACGGATCTGAATTCAGCGAAGAAGGAGGTAATATCAGCTGTGACCGGGTCTTTATTGTCCCAGGGGGGAGTCACCCAAGCCTTCCCGGAGAGGAGGCTGATGATAAATACCACCTTAGACCGTTCCATGATGAACTAAGTTGGCATAAGCTCAATGTGCAGGGAGCACTGGGTGATAAAGCCCCTGCACAACGTGGGACCAGAGTCTAAGTGGTACCCAGTTTTACCAGAGCCCAGAGGCAGGAAGGACGAAGCGGAAGGTCAGGGCAGGCAGCAAAGGATCTGACTATGCAGGAAGGGAACCGCAGTCACAACGGGAATTCAGAACACGTTCACAGGGCATCAGGAACAAAGGCACAAGGCACATAGAAAGAGGCTGGCTATATAACAGGTCAGCGGCTGGCAAGTACCAATTTGCGGTGTACTGGCCCTTTAAATTCTACTGAGCCGGTGTGAGCACCGAGCCGCAGGAGACGCGCGGAACCGGGAGGGGGAGTGGGCGCCGGCGCGAGGGACCATGTGTGCCGCGGACATGGGTCGCAGGGGCACCTGTGACAGTAATACTGCACTGTATTATGATGAAACCCTTCACATGCCATCGGTGTGTTCATCAAGAGGTTATGGTGGCATAGTTTTGTTATAAGGATCCAGTATGGTGCTTCTGCAATGCACCGTATCCAGACGGAAAATTCATGGCAAAATCAATGGCAATCCATTAAGGCTGACAGCATACTTTGACCTAGTATTTCAGAGTAGAAAATTCATGACACATAGCACTGTATGAAGAACTGAGAACAGAACCCACCCACACCAGGGGCAGATTTCTACTTACCGCGCCCATTCGCGATCCAGCGGCGGTTCTCCTGAACAGATTGGGTCCGGACGGGATTTATTGATGGAGTTCCTCCGCCGTCCACCAGGTGGCGCTGCTGCACTGAAATGCATCTGATCGCACCGGAATACACCGAGCCGGAACAGGTGAAGGTAAGCGCTCCCAAGCGACACATTTTCGGTTATTAAATGCGGCAGTTTTTTCCGAATACGCCGGGTTTTCGTTCAGCCATGCTCCAGCGCCGATGCGCCACAATCCGATCGGCGTGCGCCAAAACCCGGGGCAATCAGGTACAATCGGCGCAAATCGGAAAATATTCGGGTAACACGTTGGGAAAACACGAATGGGCCCTAGTAAATGACCCCCACAGTATGATTGGCAGCCCTCCCTGTGTCACTATGCGTCTGGGGTGGACACTGGCAAAGGAGCTCGACACTAGCAAATGTGGAAAAAGTGGGGAAAAAAACCTGTTTGTGTCACATTCTTGTGAACTCAGTTTTTAGGAATTTCATCTTGCGCTCCAAATAACACCTCTGCTTTATTTTTTGGTTTGGTACGATCACAGTGATAACAAATTTATACAGGTTTCATTGTGTTTTAACACATTTTCAAAAGTTAAATGATTGTATACGAAAAAGAAAAAAATTTCGCCATCTTCTGACGCTAATAACTTTTTCACACTTCAGTGTCTGGAGCTGTGTGAGGGGTAATTTTTGGCAAAATGAGCCAACGTTTTCATTGCTACCATATTGAGGTCTATGCGACATTTTGGTTACTTTTTATGTGATATAAAATGGTGTAAATGGTGTAAAGTGTCTTTATATTTTGATAAATCAGCATTTTTGGACACGCTGATACCTATTGTTTCTGTGATTTTTACTGTATATTACCTTTTATATCAGTTCTTTAGGTTTTTTTACTTTTTTTTTTTAACTTCTTTATTTTTACTACTTTTAGACCCCCTAGATGTTGATGTTCATACCAATACTGGCAATACGTATAGCAGTATATGTCATTTTTGCACAGCATTCATTACAATGAGCCACTGGCTCATTGTAACGAATCTGCAGAAACCATGCAGCCTCGGGTCTGACGAAGACCCGAGGCCGTCATGGCAACCGATCACGGTTACTAGCGGTGGGGGTTTGCTGCAACATGCAGCAAACGCTTCCTGTGTATGAAGAGGGCTCAACCCCCTCAGCCCTCTTCATAACCCCAAACCTCTATGCGCGAAGCGTCAAGGGGTTAATGCATCACTTAAAAAGTCCATCAATATAAGTAATGCCATCCATCTGTTCCGTTTAAGAAGGATGCGTTTCCATGGCGTTTTTGGACAGAAAAAAAGACGGATGCTGCAGTACTTTCCTCGTTTGAAAAAAAACGCATGGATATCGGATCCATGCCAACTGACCATAACGGTTGACATAAAATTTACAATGATTCAATGGGAATTTTAACTCATACATAAAGCTCATCTGCATTCAAAATGTGTGAACGCAGCCTGAAGAATAGACAGGCATGGATGACAAAGATGAATACAATGGGCACAATACAGTCCAATGCCAGTCCCGCACATGACAAACGTTGCTCAGCACTCAGCATGGAACCTTTCACTCATGGAGGCCAATTCCACATGTCACCATATATTTCCGCCATACTCTGCATAGGGCATCAAAATCACTTTACACCAACGAATCTCCCAAAACGTCCTTCACTTTCAGAACCATAAAATACTAGCTCAAAAACCGACCAAAGAACGCCAAATGTGAACCAGGCCTAAAGTCGCTCTATAAGTAGTAGTAACGGGGCGGAGAATATAATAAGCCTGGATTCATGGCAGGCTCATATACGCCAGTGTAATATTACGTATATGTGGTGTGTTAATTCCTGGGGAAATCTCCGCGCTCCACACACGCGCTGACGGTGCAGGGACCGCACACACCGGCGACACGGGGAGGAGGAGCCGGCCGTGACCGCCCTCAGCAACAAAATACACAGGGATGACACAATAGAGAGGCGAGGACAGCTCAGGAGGAGGAAGGAGAAGGAATACGGTGCTGAGGGACGCCCCGGAGACAGAGCCGTGTCACGGAGAGCAACAGTCCCGGTAAGAGAGAGCGCGTGTATCCGGGACACTGATGACATGGAGACACACAGGCTGCAGGCTCCAGGAATCCAGTTGACACACCTGAGGAGCACAGAGCAGGTCACATAGCAGGTCAGGCGTCTCCAGGAGCCCCCCGTGGCCTTGCTGTGGTGGTCGTCCGGATAGAAGCCACTGGTGCCCCACACACTGGTACTCTGCACTGCTTTTGTGGACACAGATTGGTGATGCCACAAGCCCATGCTGAGTTTCCTTGGCACAGTGTCCCCAGGGGCCCAGGACAGGATGTTGGAGCCAGCGGGGTTCGCCGAGGCGTTGGCGTGCACAGTTTCAGATGCGGAGCCACCAGCATGGGGAGCGCACAGTGCGGGACATGGAGCAGGAGCTGGAGAGATGCCGAGTGTCCGTACGTAGACTGGAGCGGGAGCTAAATGGAGCGTTTCCGGATGATCTACCTGCAGACTCTTTTGGCCAAAGAAAGACGAGGGTATGATAGACAACGCTGGGGGTTTGAAGAAAGGGATCACCGGGTGGTGGGGAAGAACGACCTTTGGGTCCGGGTCGAGAGGAGAGGGTCGGGTACTGGCCGAGAGCAGAAGAGCCCAGAGGAAAGGAATTAGAGGGGACGGTCGCAGGGAACCACCTGTCGGTGCCCCAGAACCTGTCAGCAGGTGATTGTACCTAGGGGCCCCGGCGACTTTTAAGTTTGACCGAAAGGGATGCTCCAGAACACCGTTCAGACAGACTTCGCAGAGCAGCTTCTCATCCTGAAGGAATCCAAGGCCACCACCGCCATAGAGACACGCCGTGGACGCTCTTCTGACAGTAGCTGTGGCTGGGGATGGCGAGGAGTATGATGAAGCAGAGCTAAATCACGCTTCCTTGGGATAATGCCTTACCGGGACCTGGAAGTCACTGGGGAGGAACATGGCCTCGCCGATCTATTTCACCGCAGAGCTTTGAGGACTTAGGAGGGGGATATACTCCTGATTGCAGTTCCAATGAGAACTTGACTTCAATGAAGAGGAGTTATCCTCTGGGCCCTCAGGAAGGGTGTCACCACGGGGTCCCTGGGGTCGGTCTCCTCCTTCTCCTGGCAGTGCCAGCCCTCCACACACCCAGGCACCTGCTCGCACTGTCAGCTGAGGGTATCTGGGCGGCAATTGTTGGGTGAGACGTAGTGGGACAGATCTGGCCAAGTTGCATAGAGTCATCTGGAAGAGATGGAGGATACATGGAGTGGTGGTGAGAATATTCTTTTCATCAATTTTACTTTTAGAGTCACTGAAATATTCCCAAATCTTTCTACTTCCTTTATCTGGCTCTGTTGTCGTTTTTAATTATGAGGTTTAAAGGGAACCTGTCATCAGGAGCCCTTTTTCGGCTCCCTTGTGTCCCATAGGAATAGTGAGTGTTTTTTTTTTCCTATAGAAAGAAAAGTTAGATGAAAGTTTTTACCTTTCTCATTGCAGTGTCCCATGGGAGAGGCCAGTGAGGAATGGTCCCCTTGCCCTCAGGAAACCGCTCCATCATGTGTCTAATTCAAATTTTTAAAAAAACACCCATATCTCTCCTGATTTGAATTAAACGCATGACGGTGCGGTTTTCGGGGGGGGGGGGGGGGCTTACCGCTGCCCACTGGCCACTCCCATGGGACATTGCTCTTTTTATCGGAAAAAGTCAATTTTTATGGGGACATGGGGGAGCCCCTGATGACAGGTTCCCTGTAAAGGGATTTTCTGGAATAAACCTATTGATGATGTATCCAGAAAATGGGTTTTCAATATAGTACTAGTGAGGTTCCAACACTTGGGACTGCAGCAGATTTTGGCTGCCTGCTGTAATAACAAGCGAGAACAGAGCCAGAAGTCCAACTTCATTCCCTGTAAAGCATTCACTATAAAGACAATGGAGCTGGACTTCCAGTGGTCCTGAATGTTGGACACCCAATGTAAGCCTTTCGCAAATATAAATGATTCAGAATTTTGTTCAGAAGTTTTCCAGTTTTTGTCACTTGTCAATAGATAACCTTGCCAGACCATGGTCATATCTTCCATTATTCCAGGGTTTCTTATTATGTGTCCACAATAATCTTCAAAATTTGTAATTCTTTATATTTTCAAAAATGTATGACACCTAATTGTCTACAGATTTCTCATGTTTTTGCTCCTGAGAAAACCCCTTTCATGAATTGGGAAATGCTCAGTTCCAGCTCTTGAGTCTTCGCATAACTATGTTGGTTGTTATTGAAGGCTCAGCTTTGTGTGCTCAATATTTCTGCCTCCAGGGTCTGGCCCTTCCTGTCGGCCATATTGGATCTCTTGAAGGTAATCGTTGTCACCATGTCACAGACAAAGTCTCTGCATGGTATCATGTAATCATTCCTGTTAGTTAATTGTTTTTCCCTCCCAAAAGATGAATTTTGCACATATTGTGCCAATTTTTATGATGCAGATGACTTGAGGCTTTGGTTTCCCACCTGTAAGTCTCCAGCTCTTATGGGTGACTTTCCGCATGCCCAGACTGTGTAGGCTAGTTCTCAATAGCTAGAGATCCTCTGGTTGGAGATCATTCCTTTTACATACATTTACATCCGTGCTGGCACATGTAGCTTCACAACTGCTGGAGTGACCAATTGTGAAGGCCGGGTACATGTTCCTTTACAACAGCTGGACAGCCAAGGTTTTCAATCCATTCACATACTGTTAAATTTAGGCAAAGCACATAAATAATGTATATTTGACTTAGGAGATGGGGAATTGTATATAGGGAAGATGTGATAGCCCCCCAGCTCACTATATGTCAGCTATGCATGCTGGGAAGTGTAGTTAACTGAACACAGTGTATAAAAGATCAATACAATTGTCAGGGTGTATACATAGGTAGTGGTGCTGTAGAAGGTGAAAGGCGGATGTTCGGATGACCATTAATGTGATTAGACGTATCGGATAATTCTCTCTGTAGGACTCTAATGACTTCGGCCAGAAATCATCCGTGAGAATAGATGCTCAGATGCTTGGAAACACCTGGGCTCGAAAGGATTTCAGTTTCGTCAGCTTAACTATGGATGCTACAGCAACGCTGCTGACATCACATTCTGTTCCCCAAAGTATTGCTTGTTCCATTTTACCAAATGCAGAACTTCCAGGTTAACCCATTCCACAATATTGAGTTGCATCAAGTATGATTTTCAGCACTTTAATTTTGGTGGTGTGATGTATACATTTTGGGTTAATACAGTACATTAGCCTTTAGCAGTACAAAATGATTGTATGGTTCTAAGTGTTTGCCGTTTTAGGAACAAATAGGGACATGGATTTGTATACATTAATATTTGTCCCAGGGTATTAATTAATTGGCACAAATTCATTTATCAGGATAATTACTAGTGTCCCAATTTAACCCAGAGAAGAAATGTTATATAGGGCAGACCTCTGCTTTAAATAGCTGTTCACAAATTGAACGTAATCCTCCAGCAAGATGAATTCTACAATGTCTGTTACAATTAAATACCCTGGATGTTCTGCAGACATGTGCAAAGCTGTCAGTATACATCAGCAAAGGAAAAGTCCCTTTATAGAAAATATTTTTTTTTCCGCTTGTGGGACCTTACATTTTTCAGTATAAGCTTTCCTTCATTTAGGAAGGCAAATGTTCAGTGATGTTTTGATGGAGTCAATTAGTCACAAGGATTTTGGATTTTGCAGTCAGAAAAATAAATCATTTCAGACTTATCCAGAGGTGAAGGGGGCGAGAACACATGTAGTGGCTGCTGAAGGTGGCCTAAATTTATTTATATATTTTTCTTCACGTAATCATGAAATCATTGGATATTGCAAGAGAATGAGGTTTGGGCAATTGCGTCTGGTCAAGCCTGGGGCAAATGTGCAGTGAACCCTGTATTAGCCTCACCAGACACATTGGGGCAGATTTAATTACCGGTCCTGTCGCGATCCCCGAGGTGCGTTCTCCGACGAGGATGAAGTCTGGCGCGATTCTTCATGATCGTGCGTCCATTTCCTGCATGTGTCGCTTTCACCTTCTTCTTCCCGGTGTATGTGAGTGCATTGTCTTGTGACACAATTTGAATTGTAAATCCTGCGCTTAATCCGAATCAGTCGGGTTTTCCGTCGGCCACGCCCCCGTTTTGTGGCGCGATTGCGCCAAAATCCGATCGCGTGCGCCTAAAACCCCACTTGAATGTGGCGCAAATTGGAAATGGTCGGAAACCCAACGAAAATGTGCCGTGCGGACCCTATAGTAAATGTGCCCCATTGTCCATGTGGACACATCTCACCAGACTTATGCCAAATAGGCACCTGATTTTATCAGCATCAGGCAGAGGTGAGCTTGAGATGATTGGGACCCTAAACCTCAGCTGCATAAATTCATGATAGTGGTTGAGCAGTGCTTGACCGATTCAGTTCAAGTATAATTTGTCTGAACTAATAACTTCACATGAACATGTCCACAAAGCCCTTCACACGGCCAATTAGAAGTAAACACTACAAGGAACGGCCATTCTCAATCCATATGTTTAAAGGGACATCCTAGGAAAGAAACATAAAGGAAGTCTTTTTATTACCAGTAAATTGTCCATGTCATCGGGGTGATGTGCTGTCAAATGCAGACTGTAGTGAACTATTCATTCATCCCTTTACAGTACTGCGGATGGGGAAGGAAGGCTTCTAGAAAGGCCTGTTCTGGATAACTGTATGTAAACAGGCATTTTCTCTTTATTTAGTCGTTTTAGTTGCATGAATTCTACCTTTTATAAAGATGACAGCCCGCCACATTGACATCTTCTAAATGTTACTTCTGCTGAGTATAATTTGGGGACCAGCTGATGTTGGTATTATTTTACTTACGGCTGCTTTGACACACATATAACACCAGCAAATCCTGATGTGAGCTCTAATGTGAGGCCGTTGATGTCTGTGGCTTTTTTTTTGTCTTAGACGTCAGTGGTATCTGTTGAATCAATGAATCACAGATCGATCTCTGCTGTGAGGTCTAGTCTGTGCACCCTTTGTTATGTCAAATTGTAGTTTAGCTTGGGCAAATTCTTAACTTCAGCTGCTGCCAGAGGCTTAAAAAAAACTCTGCCACTGTTGTGCAGAAATCTGGTTTTGACAGACCTCTGCCATAGGAATCTGTTG
The DNA here is from genome assembly GCA_019512145.1 of Engystomops pustulosus. Taxonomy (NCBI): domain Eukaryota; kingdom Metazoa; phylum Chordata; class Amphibia; order Anura; family Leptodactylidae; genus Engystomops; species Engystomops pustulosus. The sequence goes on from CM033641.1 coordinate 234,619,932, forward strand.
ATCTAAAAATGTTATTCCAATTCTTACTGACTGTAGGAATCATCTATGGACTCTAGTGTGTAGGCAGCTTTAGTCTTTGAACACAAATTTCAAGGTGTACTACTGTTTGATAACCTTGTGACACCAGGCGGCTATGTGACTCATGCCATAGCTATTCCAGCAGTAGGTTAGCCCATGATCCACCCATGAAATGGCTTTACTGTGGTCAGGCAGAAGGTGTCCCTACACTGGTAAAACCCGCTTATTTGGTAGGTTGAAAGATGTTATGTTTTATAAATAAACATCTTAGCCTCCATGCACACAAATTAATTTTTTGGCTGTTGATTCAGGGGGTAGCACATGGCCCTATATATTTTAATAGGCTCATACACATGGCTGTGGCTTGCAGGGTTCTGTATATGAGCTGACTGTCGGGCAGTCCTTCCCTACCTTCTTCAGGGCATGAGCAGACCTCTTATGCCACGCGGGCCACAAGCAATGAACCACAAGCTCTGATGATATGTAACTTTTCCTTTTCATCACTTCGTCTTTATGAGAAAATCGGTTCTGATCCATGGTGGTTCTTGTTGTTTCTCTCTGAGATGGAAACTTAAGAAATGTTTGACCTTTGACCTAAAGTGTGCTTTTATTTACCTTTTCCTGTGTGGTAAATATGGGATGGTGATTGTTTGTGCTGACAGGGCTGCTTGTTTTGTAAGGTCATAAATAGTATTGATAATAGTAAGGCCTTAGATAACATTTATTCCTTCCCTCTTGCTTGTTGCATGTTTCTGCTCAGGATAGGATGAGAAGACGGTGGGGGGTACAGATGGGCAGATGTTAGTCAGGCACATCTTGTAGGGACCATCTGTCTGCACACAGTGGGCTGGTACTCCTATGTAAGGACAATAGGCTGCCTGCATGGAGCACCTGCTAATCCCATAGCACTCTGAACCCCGGCCACTCTATTATGTGTGCCTTGTGCATTTGTATCTTGAAATCCTGACATTGCTTCACGTTACAAGTGCTGGCTCTCTGTCCCTTGGTTATGATTATCTAGGGCATCTCTAAAAGGCTCATGCTTTTAATAAATGGTAGGAGGCAGTGGCTGCAGTGGGGGAATACATGACATGGAAGGGCAGAAGAGGAGGGAGGTCCATGTGACATAAAAAAAAAAGCACCGATAAAGGGATGTCACATGACATAGCGCTGCTCCATAGCAAGATATTTACAGCCTAATCCCATTGTGTCCACTCAACCTTATCAGGCTGTGAGCACCTCCAGCTCAGCTAATGGCTTCTTTGTATCTGTCCTTCTTTTATACCACATATCACTCCTGCCTTTTCCTTACTGGATTTTTGACCACACGTTCCCTGCCCCCACAGTAGGAGTATTGCCTCTGTTAGGTAGAAATTTTATGAGCAGCAGTGTAAATATTTTATATGTAGTTGTAGCCCTTCTGACCTTGTGTCCCAGGGCGAGTAGACGAGTGATGGGCTTTTTATGACGACCGTTATCTCGTAAGTAAATGACACTAATGCATCTGTAGATCTTGGATTTATCTGGAGACATGAGGTGCAAACCAAACCAGGAGCAGATGAAAGTGTAAGACTGTATCTTCTGCATCTGAATGTTATATGTTCCTGACGTGAAAAAGATGGGGTGACTTGGGCTCCTCCTAGAACATCCCAAAATATACAGATCTATAAAATGAATTTCATGTTATTGGTAAGTTTTCATTACTTTGTACACTGCATTTTGTGTATCTGCCAGGAAAAGATTATGTATTATATGCCAGGGTTATCCAGTGGGTACGTGGGAATGAGCATGGCAATCGTAGACAACATCATTCACATACTGTACTGTAGAAAAGTACCATGTAAAAAGAGCTTTATTTTTACCCCTGGAGAATACATTGAATCCTTCCATAGAAGTATAGGATACAGACTGATGTAGCAGGCTTAGCTTTTATATCTTTCTATTGAAAAATGCACCCCATTGGCTCGCTACAGCAGCTAGTGGTCCCTGCAAGGAAAAACTGTGCCCCTTCCCCTCCAGGTCTAGAACCATCCAGGTTCTACATCTTGGAAAATGATGCTGATGTATGACAAGAATATGCATGAACAAAAATTGGAATTGTTTTATAGACTACATGTTTTATAGATACAAGGACTTGTATCACCTGGCTTTTTTTGCCTTTATTGGTGGTTTTCTTTTATGTTACCTTTGAAGGAGTTTGTGTTCCCCTTTTTGTTGATGGTTGATACTTGTCTAGAACCACCTCTCAGACTACATGGGAACTGAGTCCCTGTGTGCTCACCAGCGCTGTAGATCTATGAATAAATTGACAATTGGGCGTTACTAGTTGTATGTGTGTATTCTACAAGGCATGGCCCCTATCCAATCAGTATCGATGGTTCTGGACTGTAGGAACTCGCCTCTTTGACAAGGGATTTGGTAACATCAGGTTTTTCCTGCCTGCACATTTCTAGGAGGAATAGCAGAGGAAAACTACAACACGAAAGATAATTTAATAAAATAGGCCAATTGGCAGAAATGAAGTTCCTCCTAAGTGTAACAAGCAGCTTTTCTCATACCCTGCATGACGGCTCCTGGCTGGATATAGGGGACCTGGCTTACAATGGCCATTGCATCCTGCGTGAATAAACCGCTCCAGCTGGCATCGAGGAAACAGGTGCAGTGTATCCAAAACAGAGGGTTGGCAAGGCACCTGTTTGCCTGTAGTCCACATAGTAATTGGTATCTGACACAGCGTGGTCCCTCGGGTGCTCGCAGCACATTGCGCAGTGATGGTATAATGGCACAGCTGCTCAGAAGTTCATGGTGGAAGCTGTGCACCCCTGGAATAGCACGGACACATTTATACCTCGCTGCTTGTGGCATTGAAGGTTGTTTGGGCGTCGCCTGGCATAGCTGTCATATTAGTCAGGATCGCGTTGTGTGAGTTTCTCACCACAGTTGCAGGCACAATGGACCAGATCCAGTCATTGCAGAACAGAAACTGATTTTCCTGTTCTCTTTCACAAAAACCAAGCCCATGTATGTGGCTTTTTTTCTCTTTAGCACATAAATCTTGAAACCTTAGGTTGTGGTTTAGCTTTGTGTGGTGTGTTTAGTATTATAAGTATTGTGGATGTATCCATGGATTTATTTGCTTTCTGTGCAGCGCTTTATGGAGTCCCTGAGTCTCTAAGCAATATGTATGGAGTGTTTTGCTTCACACCAGACAGGTAGATGAATGATGAGAGGTAGGAATACTGTGGTGGGCACTGGATGGGTTTATTGGATATTGCTATGATGTGTGTGTGTGTGTGTGTGTGTATAATATATATATAAATATATCCTGTTTGGGTGGAATCAATATGCTCAATACATGTCACAGTGTCAGGAGTAACCTTGTAATGGCCTAAATACAACATACAGAACGCACTAAATTTCCTCCCTAAAATGTGTATAAGCCTATAAAGAGAACCTGCTGCCATTCCTCACCTTTGTGACCTTCCACTGTAATACCTTCTAAAAACATGTGCATGAATTAAAAAATCGGGTATACTATCGGGTAGGCTATTTACAAGGAAAGCTACACCCAGTTGTCTGTTTATACATTGGTAGGTGAAATAGCATAGATTGTTATGGGGAATTATATGGAGAAGGGAGCCTGACGGGTCACTCCGGCAACTATATTGGGTGATATCCAATACAGGCAGCGTTCAGGAGAGGTTCTTTAGGTTTCCACAAAGGGTTTCAGCAAATAATAAATATGATTTCTGTAAGGAAAAGTTATACAATTTTCCAATATGCTTTCTGTATTAATTTCTCCCGGACTTCTAGATCTCTGCTTGCTGTTATTCCATAGGAAGCTTCTATGTTTACTTCCAGGGGATAGAAATGGACATGTAGGTTCACGGCTTGTAAGTATCACACGTCTCTGATTACTCTCTGTGATATAACGGCTCTTGCACCTGTATGTCCATCACAAGACATGGACAGATTTCTATCCACTGGAAGTAACCATAGAATCTTTCTATAGCAGGACAGCAAGCAGAGATCTAGTAAACCATGAGGAAAGGAATACAGAAATTTGTACAACTTTTCCTTACACTAAAAATCAATTTGCTGAAAGTGGACAACCCCTTTAAGTTGAATTTGAATGCAGGACAGAACAGGACACGCCAGTATGTCAGTGAGCTTTGTTTACAATCCCTTATTCTGGTGGTAGATGTCCTTTACGTTACGGGCAGTCTGTACTGAGATAGACTGGAGGTTTTCCTCTTGTGTTTATGACTAGGATCGCACAGAGTTTAAATTTGAGTGACTAACCAAGTTGCAGCTATTAGTCTTACTATCATTTCTAATAAGAACCTTTCCAGATTTGGTAACTAGTCCTTCCTTTGTAGTGAATGCATTACAAGTGCTTTTGTCTTCATTGACTTGATTCCGTTTGCTCTGCAGTGTTACAAGATTTTGCTTCCTACATTTCTTTGTTTGTTAAAATGAAGGCTACTTCCCTAATAACATGTCACTGGACGCACTGGGACAGGGTTTCTGTAGTGGCATTGACTGAGTGTAGGTACACGGGTATAATCTCTGCAGGGAATGAGTGCTGGCAAATAACACGGATCAGAGCAGGAGCATTTGGTGTTGGCTCTGGGCCTGTGTTTCCATGATATGTCCAGTTTCCGAGTCTGCTCATGTTTCCTGTGTGCACACCCTGAGAGCTGTGGTCACATACATGGATCTCTTGTGCTTGTCTGTTTGCATTCCCGGCCCACATTCTTGAAGCGTGTGGCCCCTTCATGTCACTTGGTGCCTTTTAGATTTAGCTACCTGCATGTCTGCCCTTTTAAGATAACATCTCTGTGAAACTGGTGGCTTGCAAACTCTACTATCAAGCTGGAAAAACCACTCTTACAGAATCCTGTTTTGGGTGTATGAGGGTAGGAGAACACAGAAGCAAAAATCTAGAGGGACGGTAACTGCAGCAGGGAACATATAGAGCACATAATAAAATCTATATAATGCCTGAAACCCATGTCCTGACTTTCTGCGATAATGGAAGTGGCATAGCACAGGGCCCTAAATCTGTGAGCTCCAATGACCCATCTATAAAATTGGCCAGAAGCAGGGTTACCTTAAAGGGGTTGTCCACTTTAAACACAGTCTAGCAAATAATTGATATTGTTTGTGTAATGAAAAGTTAAAAAAATTTCCAATGTGCTTTCTGTATCAATTCTTCACAATTCCTAAGATCTCTGCTTGCTGTCATGCAACAGGAAGCTTAATCGTTTACTTCCTGTAGATAAATACCGGTCCATGGTCATGTGATGTCACACAGGTGCACTTCTTGTTAGCATCACACATTTTGGACTGGTATTTATCTAACGAGAAGTGCACCTGTGTGACATCACATGACCATGGACCGGATTCATCTACAGGAAGTAAGCATAGAAGCTCTCAATAGCAGAATTGCAAGCATAGAACTTAAAAAAATGATGAGGAATTTATACAGAAGGTATATTGGAAAATTTTATAATTTTTCATTACACAAACTACACTCACCGGCCACTTTATGAGGTACACCATGCTAGTAACGGGTTGGACCTCCTTTTGCCTTCAGAACTGCCTCAATTCTTCGTGGCATAGATACAACAAGGTGCTGGAAGCATTCCTCAGAGATTTTGGTCCATATTGACTCACTAGAATGAGAGTGCCCGAGACTAACAGTCGCTGGAATGAGAGTGCCCGAGACCGACAGTCGCTGAAATGAGAGTGCCCGAGACCAACAGTCGCTGGAATGAGAGTGCCCGAGGCCGACAGTCGCTGGATGAGAGTGCCAGAGACAGACAGTCATTGGAATGAGAGTGCCCAAGACCGACAGTCGCTGGATAAGAGTGCCTAAGACAGACAGTCACTGGAATGAGAGTGCCTAAGACAGACAGTCACTGGAATGAAAGTGCCCGAGACACAGTCACTGACAGAGACTCCCAGAAACAGACAGTGTCAGTGACAGAGACAGGCAGTGACAGAGACAGTCAGAGACAGTCTATAGATACATATAAAATATTTTTGTTAACCCATTCTATTTTGTTACAGCTAAGAGCAGTTATTTACTATGCTGGGCAACGCCGGGAGCTACTGCTAGTACTGTATATAATAAATAAAGGGGCCTGTTGCACTGGATCAGTAGTAGATTTGTGAGGCCATGGGCCCCCTATGGGGCTCTGGGTGGTTACCTAAACCACCCACATTATAATCCACTATTGGTTTATACTTCAAGCACAATTTCTTGTCTAAAAAGTGATTATAAAGTAATTATTTACCAGGCATAATATGCTGATATCTTTATTTTAAAGTTCCTGCAATTCATAGGAAGCATTAGTCACAACTAATCCATTAATTTGATCCATCAATTAGTTACATTGTAACTTTTATGGTCATGGATCTCATAGGAATAAAGCACTTCAGACTGTGGATCCAATTTACACAGTATAAAAATACCTGACCGACGTGTGTAACTTCCAACAGAAATTGGAATACTGAAGACATTAAAAAAAAACTGCAATCTCCATAAAAACTCCAGGTCTGGCGGCACTTTATATCATTAATATTTCAAGGACATTTTCTATTTTTGTGTTCATGTTTTTCATGTAATCTTCCTATAAATTGTACTTCCAGTACTACAGTATGGCAGTATATTGGAATTTTACGCGTTGGGGGTCATTTACTAAGGGCCCGATTCACGTTTTCCCGACGTGTTACCCGAATATTTCTGATTTACGCCGATTTTCCCTGTATTGCCCCGGGATTTTGGTGCACGCGATCGGATTGTGGCGCATCGGCGCCGGCATGCACGCGACGGAAATCGGGGGGCATGGCCGAACAAAAACCCAATGGATTCGGAAAAAAACGGTGCATTTTTTTAAAAAAAAGGGTCGCGGAACTTGCACTTGCCTTTACTAGGAATAGGAATGAACTTGAGTGCATTCCGGCGGGCCTCCGGGAACTTCAGCGCAGCAGCGCCACCTGGTGGACGTCGGAGGAACTACCTTAGTGAAACCCGGCCGGACCTGAATCCACCGCACAGAACGCGCCGCTGGATCGCGAATGGACCGGGTAAGTAAATCTGCCCCATTATCTATTACAATGTACAAGTTGCACATTGTAATATATCGGTTGCATAGTTACATAGTCATATTAACCGATTGCTGGCCCCCGATGGCTTCTCAAGGAGTGGCAATCAAATCCAACACGGTTGCAAGCTGCCGGGATTTAAATGCCTCCGACAGCTTACCTGATGCATTTACATGGTTAACACATGTGAGCCCTCTCCATACAGAGGCAGCCAGCGTGTTATGTACTATTATGTCACACGTCCATAAGGGGTTAAACACACACAACTACACTCAGCGGCCACTTTATTAGGTACACCATGCTAGTAACGGGTTGGACCCCCTTTTGCCTTCAGAACTGCCTCAATTCTTCGTGGCATAGATTCAACAAGGTGCTGGAAGCATTCCTCAGAGATTTTGGTCCATATTGACATGATGGCATCACACAGTTGCCGCAGATTTGTGGGCTGCACATCCATGATGCGAATCTCCCGTTCCACCACATCCCAAAGATGCTCTATTGGATTGAGATCTGTAGCCATCAGATGTTGGGTACATTGTGGTCATAAAGGGATGGACATGGTCAGCAACAATACTCAGGTAGGCTGTGGCGTTGCAACGATGCTCAATTGGTACCAAGGGGCCCAAAGAGTGCCAAGAAAATATTCCCCACACCATGACACCACCACCACCAGCCTGAACGTTGATACAAGGCAGGATGGATCCATGCTTTCATGTTGTTGACGCCAAATTCTGACCCTACCATCCGAATGTCGCAGCAGAAATCGAGATTCATCAGACCAGGCAACGTTTTTCCAATCTTCTACTGTCCAATTTCGATGAGCTTGTGTCTGCCCATTCTCCTCTGACCTCTGGCATCAACAAGGCATTTCCGCCCACAGAACTGCCGCTCACTGGATGTTTTTTCTTTTTCGGACCATTCTCTGTAAACCCTAGAGATGATTGTGCATGAAAATCCCAGTAGATCAGCAGTTTCTGAAATACTCAGACCAGCCCTTCTGGCACCAACAACCATGCCACGTTCAAAGGCACTCAAATCACCTTTCTTCCCCATACTGATGCTCGGTTTGAACTGCAGGAGATTGTCTTGACCATGTCTACATGCCTAAATGCACTGAGTTGCCGCCATATGATTGGCTGATTAGAAATTAAGATGGACAGGTGTACCTAATAAAGTGGCCGGTGAGTGTATATTTAATGATTTGCTGTAATGTGCTTAAAGTGGACAACATCATTAAGATTATACAGAAGAATGAAAGTACAATTATCATCAGTGCTTCAGGTTTTAAATCCCCCCTCCCCATGGATCTTTTCCATGTTTCTTGTGTGGTGATTTGCAGTTTACATACAGTGGGTAGAGTACACATCTATATGAGGATTGCCATGCCGGTTTTATATGGTGTGTGTGAACATAACAGACGGTTTCTGTTGTGTAGACCTTGGCCAAATACTTTTCACTTTTGTAAATTTGTATTTCTATCTTTTTTATATTATTAAATCAATTCTGTTTCCAGCTGCTCAAAGATTTAAATTCTTAAGTTTTCATCCTATAATATGTATCCAGGCAGTCCGATATCCATTGTATCACTGTTTCTTTTGTGAAAAACTTTTGCATAGCCTAAATATGATCTTATCTACGTCCTAGTCACTTTCTGCTTTATATATATTATATAGCATCCATGTTTATCTGGTTTCTACCTTCTTCAGATGGGTCTGTGTGTCGGACTCCCCCTGGTGGTACAGAAGAGCAAAGGACGCAGCATGAACTTATGCCATATATTGATGACTCTCCAAGCTCCTCTCCCCTACTCAGCGCTAAGAGCCATAGTAGCAGAGATACTCTTTCTTCTGCTTCCCTGGATTCCAGCAAATCGGTGAGTACTGTAGATGGAGCCAGAAATGTACATAAAGTGTGTCTGCTTTGGATCCACCTCACATAAAAATAACCAACTTATCACTGCTTTATTGCAGAAAAGTGGCTGCTCTTGCGACATGTTGTGTGCCAATTGTGATCTGTGTTATAAAGTAATATGGCATTAAAACCGTGTACTTATAGGAGCTACTGATACGGCTCACAGCATTATAACAATAATAATTCCTTTATTTGTATAGCGCACACAGATTACGCAGCGCTACACAGAACTTACCAGATCACTGTTTGTCACTTTATGTGAGCGATTAATATAAACCCCTTCTTATGGATGTGTGACCATGTGTTACCTACTAATGATTAATGACTGTAAAATGCCATATCGGGCCATCCACAGCTTCGCTAAGTAAAACAAGTTAATTGCTAGGTACTGGATCAATGGACTGATGATCACCTTTTCTTTTAACCTTGATGGTTTCTTTCTGCTTATAGAATGAGTTGGATCTGGAGAAGGGTCTGGAGATGCGGAAATGGGTCTTGTCTGCAATTTTGGGTAGTGAAGAAACCTACCTGAGTCATTTGGAAGCCTTGCTGTTGGTAAGTGTACATGTATTGCTGTGCTCTTAGAGTCTTTGTGTTGTCATCTGAACCAATGTTTTGCCTGTTTTTCCTTTCTCTTCAACTGTTGCAGCCGATGAAACCCCTTAAAGCGGCAGCAACCACTTCACAACCAGTTTTGACCATCCAGCAGATAGAAACTATTTTCTTCAAGGTTCCGGAATTATACGAGATCCACAAGGAATTTTATGATGCTTTGTTCCCACGAGTCCAAAAATGGAGCCATCAGCAACGAGTTGGGGATCTGTTCCAAAAACTGGTGAGAGAAGCTGCTGGCTTCATGCTTAATTTAGTACTAAGCAATCTTGGCTGGTTGTGTCCTGGGAAGGGGATATTTTACAACTGGAAAAAGTTAACTGCAACCTAGTTCTGCCATTTCACTGATTTCTAAAAAAAAAGTCTTGTGAGAGGCCTGAGTCAAAGAATAAGTTTTTGCAGGTCTCAAAAAGTTTTGATAATTGTGGCCCTAAGGAACACAAGGGTAAATTCCCCCTGAGAGCAAAACTGTTCTAGTTGCTCATGGCAACCAATCAGAACTTTCATTTTACTAAAGCAGTTTATGAAATTGAAGCTGAGCTCTGACTGGCTGATTCTGATCCATTGGTGAAAAAAAATATATACAAGCCTGGACAATCCCTTTAATCATGAAAGCTATGTATGTATGTTGAATGCCTTTAGCTGTGTGTTTGTGAAATGGAAATACTGTACACGCAACTTGTCTAAGTTCTGTACAGTTAACTTGCTTTAAAAAACACTTCCTAATTAAAGGGAGTCTACCAGCAGTTTTACCGTACAAAGCTGACGACAATGTGGGGTAGCAGCCCTGAGCGTTGTTTAACCAGACCTTTGTGGGTTGTTGTCAGTAGCAGCAGGACTGTAAGCATGTAATCTATACTCCAGGATTGTATTTACACTTGAAGTATTTGTGGAGTTTTGTGTTTCTTGATCTGTACGTTCAAACTGCTCCCCCAAAGGCTGCACTGAGAACAGACCTAACATTGGCAGCTACAATCCTGATATATAAAAATACATTGTCACAGTCCCATCTACAGCCGAAAATACATACACAACTAAGCCTTTTAAAGGAAATCCAGCATGAAAATCTTCTTATTTGTTATAAATGAACTCATTTCTTCTAAAATCTTTAAAATGATGCTAGGGAGCCCTCCCTGCTGTAGCTACACTGTCTCACCCTCCCCACTGCTCCCTCAGCACTCAGCAGCTCCTGCACAGTGTGACAGTGTAAAGTATTTTAGAAGGATGGATGCCACGGATGATAAATATAAGATACCACAGTCACAGTGCCTGGATCTATGAGCAAGTATACCTGGTTTATCCACTTTTGATTTTGATGGTAGATTTCCATTAACTTTACAGCACATACAGTACATGGGCAGCAAACAAACATGAAATGCTCTTGTGGTGAATGTCACATTTGTAATAATTGTAAAAATGTAATAATTTGGTAAATATTTGGTATTATGCCAACTAGGCGGGTCTGATACTTTTCTCGTCTATTATCTCTCGTAAAGTATTTTTTTTTCCCCGGCTACATGTCCTGTTTCCATTTAATTTCCTGCTTTACACATTCTTTTTGTCTTTCTTCACCTTTTTAATTCTTCCATCTACAGGCCAGCCAGCTGGGTGTATATCGCGCCTTTGTTGACAACTATGAGGTTGCTATGGAAACAGCCGAGAAATGTTGTCAGGCTAACGCACAGTTTGCTGAAATTTCGGAGGTGAGAAGGGTTTTCACCCTTTATACTTTTAAAATAGATAAAAAGTGTTTAGTACTTAGGTTTATTTAAAGATGGAATAATGAATATTTTTTTTTCTAAATGGAACTGCTGAAGACAAAATATTATAATTTGATGTTCTTGTGTGAAGCCGGAATGGTTTATTCCTTGTTTGTGTAAATCTTATACATGAGCTATGAGGTGACATGGTTATTGAAGTAGGATAGAACATTGATGTAATGATAATGCCTCAGTCTGTAACCTTCAATTTCTGTTTCAAGAATTTAAGAGCTAGAAGTACCCGCGAGTCCAAGGAGCAGCCAGCTAAAACTTCCCTGGAGGGTGAGTGATTGCGCCTGTAAAGGGTTAGGGAAGCGCTGGTTGGCATAGTGGGGCACATTACATAATTACGGGATCTGTGACAGATAACTTGGCATTGATATTGAAGGCTGGAATATTGGACATTCCTGGGTGTGTCATCCTGTTTTATGCTGTAATGGTAATATGTGTCACCCTGTCTGTTCTTTACCTCTAGCTCTGCTCTACAAGCCAGTGGATCGTGTGACACGCAGTACACTTGTTCTACATGTGAGTGATTTCATGTCTGTGGGCAAACTCCGTACAGTATAAAAACCCCCAATGTTTTTTTGTTTTTGCTTTGAAAATGTACTATGGAATAGCAGCTGTTAGCTACTGCAATGAAGACTATAATGAAATCATGATTTTTGGCAGCATAAGCCCTTTCCTATGTAGAGAGAAATCATTTTAGCTAATAATGTATGAGCACTGACACCGTTTAATGCTTGTAGGACTTAATAAAGCATACACCCATTGGGCATCCAGACTACCCGTTACTTCAAGATGCACTTCGAATATCCCAAAACTTCTTATCTAGCATCAATGAAGAGATTACACCTCGGCGGCAGTCAATGACTGTTCGTAAAGGAGAGGTAAGTTATTTCTGAGGCTGAGTGTTGAAGTTTGGAAATGTACCAGGGACCTCCTTTTCTCTAAAGTAAGGTTGCAGAAGCCCATTACAGCTGGATTGCAAAGATGTCTTTTTTGCTTTTCTGTGCATTTGCATTACAATATAATTTCCTTGCACCTGACAGAATAATGTTCTGAGTCCCAGGTTTGTTTTGGTTTGGATGCTTTAACCCCTAGAAGTTATAGTACGTCCCCAGGGCTACATGCTAAGCGCACGGGGACGTTCTATAACGTCCTGTTTCTGGCACCGGCTCACGAACAGAGCCGGCACCACAGCTGTCTATCACAGCTAACGGCCTGCGCTAACACCCGCGATCAGAGTCTGCTCCGATCGCGGGTGTTAACCCCTTACACGTGCCGTGTAAGGGTGTTTGTGCTGTGGATCGGATCCCCCGTGCCGCTTACCGGGGGATCTGATCCTCTTCTGGGCAACTCCGAGGACTGGCATGTGCCCCGGAGCTGCCCAATGTCCCTGGCAGTCAGACCCCTTCCAGGTCTGACTGTAAACTGTCTGAGCATGCACCTGCATGCTCAGATACGTTACACTGCTCTACAATGAAATAGTATTGTAGAGCAGTGTAGACTTGAACCAGCGTTCAGAGCATCGCTGGTTCAAGTTCAACTATGTATAAAGTTTACACATTAGAATAAATAAAAAATAAATACATTAAAATATAAGCCCCTAAAATGTCACTTTCCTATAAAAACACTTAATAAAGTATAAAAAACACAAAAAAAAACATATTTGGTATTGCTGTGTCCGTAACATTCTGTATAATAAAACAGAATCGTTACTGGACCCGCACGGTAAACGCCGGAGAAAAAAAAGCAAAAACATTCCGAAAAAAGATCATTTTTAATTAATACCCTATAAAAAAATGCTCTAAAAAGTGATTTAAAAAATGTTATACACTCCAAAATAAGCTCACTAAAAAGAACAACTCTTCTCGCAAAAAATAAGCCCCTAACCAGATTTGTCAGCCGAAAAATAAAAAAGTTCTGCATATGAAAAGATGGTGATGCTAAAATGAACAAGATTTTCTCCAAATTGGTTTTTATTCAGTATTGAATAAAATACACATAACCCCCACATATTTGGTATGTGGGGTATCAGTGTACTCGGGAGAGATTGGGTAACAAACTTTGTGGAGCCTTTTTTCATTTAATCCATTGTAAATGTTTAATTTTCCACCCAAAATGAGTGTATTGTGAAAAAAAATTTACAATTTGCAGACTGCACCTCCATTTTGTTTTAACCCCTATAAAACACCTAAAGGGTTAACAAACTTATTAAAAGGTGGTTTTTCATACATTGGGGGTTGTAGTTTCCATAATGGGGTAATTTATGAGTCTCGCTATTATTTAGGCCACTCAGTGTCAATTAGATGTTGGGCAGGTCCCTCTAAATACGGGTTTTGGTGATTTTACAAAAAAATATGAAAAATGATACCTAAATTCTGAGCCTCATAACATTCTAGTAAAATATGTGGAATCTTAAAAACCATGCCAACATAAAGCAGACACTTGGGAAATGTAAGTTATGAATTTATTTGGGTGCTATGACTATCTGCATCAAAAGTAGAAAATTTAGAACGTTAAAAATAAAGAATTTTTCCAAATTTTTGCCAAATTTTGTTTTTTTCCATAACTAAACACAAAAGATTTTATCCAAATTTTTAAACTAATTTGAAGTACAATGTGGCACGAGAAAACAATCTCAAAATCCCCTGGATATCTCATAGCATTTCAAAGCTATAACCACTTATAGTGACACAGGCCAGATTTGAAAAATGGGGCCGCATCCTTAAGGCCAAAAGAGGCCGAGTCCCATAGGGGTTAAAAAACAAAACAAAACATGTAACTTGTCTGTTCTGCTCACTCATAAGCTCTCAGCCCACACCTTTAAACTCCTGGACAGCTGCTCCGTGCCCTGATGTCAAAGGTGGGGGCTGAGAGCTGAAGAGTGAGTGAGCAGCCAAAACAAACCTGGAACTCAGAAAAAGTTCTATTATAATGCAAATGCACAGAAAAGGCAAAAAGACATTTTTTTTTTCAATCCAGCTGTAATGGGCTTCTACAATTTGTCTTTAGTAAAAATGATGATCCTCGTTTTGATGATCCTCGAATTCTTTGATTCTCTGTTTTATAATATATTATTTTCCCCATTTTCTTTACTAGCATCGGCAGCTTTTAAAGGACAGTTTTATGGTGGAGCTTGTGGAAGGAACTCGAAAACTGCGTCATGTATTTCTTTTCACTGATCTTCTCCTGTGTGCAAAGTTAAAGAAACAGATTGGAGGGTAAGAGTCTATTGTTTGTCGCATCAAGGTTTCTAAAAAAAAAAAAAAAAAATTTAAGCACTAAAACATTATTTTTATATTTCTAAATACCTAGGAAAAGTCAACAGTATGACTGCAAATGGTACATTCCTCTTGCGGATCTGAGCTTTCAACCGCTGGATGAATCTGAAGCTGCAGTCAACATTCCCCTTATACAAGATGATGAGCTGGAAGCCATGAAAGTTAAAATCTCACAGCTGAAGAGCGATATTCAAAGGGAAAGGGTATGTCTTGTCTGTATGTAATTGGTAACGGGGGTATATTACTTGATTTACCTGTAAAGTTTTAAAAATGACATTTCATAACATCCTTCTCCTTTATCCAGTCCTCTTTACCTTACTATAAGATGCACACCAGATTTAGATAATATATTTGACACCAATTAAAAATTCCCTGTTGGTCACACACAAGCACAGCACACTCGCCGCTACTCCATCCCTTCCTTCATCCATCCCTCCCTTTATCCATCCACCCATCCATCCCTTCAGCTGCTCCATTTCTCCATGCATCCCTCCAGCTGTGCGGGGTGCTGCTCCATCCATCCATCCATTCATCCCTCCCTTCAGTTGCGTGCAGGGTTGCTCCATCCGCTCATCCCTTTCTCCCCTCCTTTCAGCTGAGTGCAGTGCTGCTCCATCCCTCCCTCCGGCCCTAATTCGGCACTGCTACATCTCGGTGTGCACAGTGTATACTATAAAATCACTGCTTAAGAAAGCAGTGGATAGGTGTTTTTAAGGAGTACATAGGAAATACATATTTAGAAAACCATCAAATATTGTATACCTTTTCCTAAATAAAAATTTGCTGTTACTATAATACTAAACTAAAATACTTCATGTACTGCTTTATTTTAGAAATCAAACAAGGGAGGAAAGGGTCTGGACCGCCTGCGCAAGAAGCTTTCAGAACAAGAGTCAATGTTGCTCTTGTTATCCCCGAGTATGGCCTTCCGAGTGCACAATCGCAATGGCAAGGTGAGTCTCCCTCATACTGGGCTATAAGGGAACATCCAAATATGCATGTTCTCCATAGCAGATTGTTTTTTTTTGGTGTGGATCAGCTGTGAAATCCATGATCCAAGTTGCATGGTTTTATATGGAAATTTGTCACAGATATTGCTGTGTATTCATTGCAGTTGTACTCATTAATGTTTAATTTCCTGCTATGGATTTATAATCCATACTGCAGGTCAGTTTTGTTTTTATTCTGCAATATCTGGACAAGGTTTGTTAGAATTTGTTGTCCTCCTAGTGGAAAACATGAATTTCCTTCCAGAAATCTGGGCAGCAAATCAGCAGCGCTTTATTCATTTATTTGTTGTTTTTTTTTAAGAGGTATGCTGAATGGTATAATCTTTCTATGACAATAGTTGTCACATCAGACTGGTCTCTGTCTTACCTTTCCAGTCTATTTTTCATAGGGTCACACATTCCTAACATGGTCAGACTATGAGCGGGCTGAATGGGGAGAGAACATACGAGAACAGCAGAAGAAATGTAAGTGTAAATCTGATATATCTTTAATATAACTTGTATATCATGTAGTATTTGTATTTTATAAAGCTGGACCAGTTTTTTTACTTTGTCTTCTTTTCTTTGTTTAGGTGTGAAAAGCTTCTCCCTTACTTCACTGGAAATTCAAATGTTAACAAATTCTTGTGTGAAACTTCAAACTGTACACAGGATTCCTCTGACCATTGGAAAAGAGGGTGAGGACACTTGGTGGCTATCACACAAGTTGGACTGTTCCTGATAAAAAAAAAAACACAATTTTTCTTTTTTCCTCTGTAGATGATGAGTCTTCTGGTCTTTATGGATTCCTAAATGTTATTGTCCACTCTGCCACTGGCTTCCAACAGAGCTCAAGTGAGTGAAATTGATTTGCTTTTAAACAGTTCTCCCTGTACCCGTAAAAGTTGTTCATCTGTTTGCGTTTATTTATGACCTCTCTTTTTCTCTTTTTGTTCCAATAGATCTGTTCTGCACTCTAGAAGTGGATTCATTTGGCTATTTTGTTAACAAAGCAAAGACAAGAGTTTACCGCAACACTACCGAACCCAGCTGGAATGAGGTAAGGATTATGTGCAAGATTCTCTCTTCATATCTGTGGTACAGGGGCTACAGATTGGAAATGTTCAGATCAGTATTGGTATACTGTTCCTTTACGACATAAGCCTACTACACAAGTTTCTCTGTGTACAGGAATTTGAGATTGAACTTGAGGGCTCCCAGACCTTGCGCATCTTGTGCTATGAAAAGTTCTACAATAAGAACAGACCCGTGAGGGAAGATGGTGGTGAAAGTAGTGAACGCATAGTGGCCAAGGGACAGGTGCAGGTAAGAGCTGGAAACAATTAACGCTTTGAACAAGCTAACGTAAGCAGGCTATGCGTGTCAGTTCATCACATTAACAGGCTACCTGGGTATCAACTCATGCACTCCTTTCACTCTTTTCTACAGTTGGAAGCTCAGCTTGTCATGGGAAAGGATTGGCAGCGGTCAGTGGTTGCCATGAATGGGGTAAGTTCTCGCCAGTAATACGGATTATATTTTGACTAAGGTATGCAAATGATCCACCGCTTGTGACCCGTCTAAATTGACAAGTCAATGCTTGTTGACCTGCCGTTGTAAATAGGAAATTACTGCTCTAGTCTGAATAGGACCTGCTCTATCTTGTGCGGTGCGGGCAGCCAGCATGTTCATGGTGCGGTAATGCATGCACTGGGTCATAACAGAGCCCAGTAGAAAACAATGTCCTGAACAAACGGCGTCATGACGTCTTATGCTGAGAAGCATAGTGTTTGTGCAAAGGAGATCATTGCTTTACCTCTACTAAACTATTTGCAATCTCATCCTGTTCACTATATTTATGATATTTTGGCCTTCTTATCAGTTTCAAAAATTGTGATCTATAGATAGAGGTCAAATTGTCAATGAAGTTTACAAGCCGTGAATTCAGTTTGAAGCGTCTCCCATCTCGAAAACAAACCGGGGTCTTTGGAGTAAAAATTGGACTTGTGACAAAGTAAGTGTAATCTATTATATTTGAACGCCAAATGCCGTATATATTGCGTTTTAGTGTTCATAAGCATCACTGTATTTGTCTACTGACTAGACGAGAGCGTTCCAAAGTACCATACATAGTACGGCAGTGTGTGGAGGAAATAGAGAGGCGTGGCATGGAAGAAGTTGGCATCTATAGAGTTTCTGGAGTAGCCACAGATATTCAAGCACTTAAAAATGCTTTTGATTCAAGTAAGTAATCTGAAAGATGGCTTTCAGCTAATTTTCTCAGATAACAGTTAAATGTACCTGAAATGTTGACCATTATATGATTGTATAATACACATGACACTTGCCCTATATGGACACAGCTCGGCTAGGTAACCCTCTCCATACAGCCCTTACAACATAACAATGTACTGTTCTATCGTGATACGCTAGAGGGTTAATAAAGTATTATACAATGTCATCAAAATCAAGTATGTTATACATACGTTGAGGGTGTAGTTTCTATATTGGGGTAATTTATGGGGTTGTACTATTATTAATGAAAAAGTAGAACATTTTGAATTTCAAAAAATCTAATTTTTCCAAATTTTCACCAAATATCAGTTTTTTTCAGAAACTAATGCAAAAAATACCAGCAAAATTTTTCAACTTGCATAAATTATAAAGTGTCCCGAGAAAACAATTTCAAAATCACTTGGATATATATACTCCGGTATAAGCCGACTTTTTCAGCACAAAAAATGTGCTGAAAACCCCAAACTCTGCTTATACTTGAATAGAAAAAAGTCAAAATGAACCTTTTTGACCACAGGTCTTCTCTTCCATCTGTCCGGCTGTGGCAGGTCCGTGCGATGTCATAGGCTGTGACGTCAGCTGCCGCTGCAAAACCGACACCTACTCTGATGTCAGCGGTGGCAGATGTCACACAGCCCGTGCTCCGCATGGTCCTGTGCATGGATGGATAAGAGAAGACCTGTGCGGGGCGTCAGAAAGTTGAGTTTTGACATTCTTTTTCATGAATTGGGCAAACTGGGGATGGCTGTATAGTGGGGGCATGCTGGGTGGCTATATACTGGGGACAATGGACTGAACAGCTATGTATTGGAGGAGGCTGTGAGCAATGTTTTTCCCACCCTAGGCTTATACTCAAGTCAATAGGTTTTCCCAGTTTTTTCGTGGTAAAAGTAGGAGCCCTGGCTTATATTCAGGTTGGCTTGTACTCAAGTATATCCGGTAATTGATAAAACTATCCAACCAAGTTATAGTCTCGCATGTCATGAAAAAAACTAAGCAAAATTTGTTATGATATGTAAAGCTTATTCAGAGATGTCATTAAAATAGCGTAAAAAATTAACCTGACTATTTAGGCATCAATGACAATCTGTCACAAAGGGGTTAACAACCAACAAGTATTAAATGTTGGAGAGACTTTAGGTTAGTGCTCTACAACAAGATATATGATAAAGTGCGATATACACTTCCTGCATGGAGAGTATCCACTGTCTGTATCCGCCAATGGGAACACCTGACTCTTTATTTTGAGATACTGAACGGACACTGTTTCTTTGTCACATTTAAGATAACAAGGATGTTGCAATCATGATGAGCGATATGGATGTTAATGCCATAGCTGGAACCCTCAAGCTTTATTTTCGGGAGCTTCCAGCGCCTCTTTTTACAGATGAATTGTATCCCAATTTTGCAGAAGGAATTGGTGAGTTTCCTTTGTAATTCTTGAGTATTCCCAACATTATTTTGCATAAATGATACCTGATGCCAAAATGTAATCCCTTTCTCAGCCCTATCAGATCCCGTTGCCAAAGAGAGTTGTATGTTGAATTTGCTGCTGTCCCTGCCAGAGCCCAACCTGCTCACGTTCCTCTTCCTGCTTGACCATCTGAAAAGGTACATTTTTCTTTTATAGTCTTATTCTAGTTAGTTCTAGGTCATGTTCATATCCATTTGTCTTGGTAGTTTGGTTCACCAAGGAGATAATGATAAATCATATGATCTAAAATATTTATCTGTATGTGTTTATAAAGAGTTAGGTATCGGAAGTACACATACTGCTTCCATACGCAATCTATATTGGTGCAAAGGTTTGGGTTATTGTGTGGGTACATAAAGACTAAAGTTCATGAAAACCATATGTAGAGACACAAGACACCCCTTATGTTTTACTATATATGACTGATGTGGACATATGGAGGACAATGAGGAACACAAGGACGACTGATGCGGATGAAGGATGATATAGGAAGAGCAACTGGAGAAAATAAGAAATCACTGTCCTCCACCAGAACATAATCTCAAGAATGAACAAATGACTGACACTATGCAAGTTTTCTGTTTTCACTGCAACCCTAAATGATCAATACAAGGGACTTTTTATAAAAATTATCCTGGGATTGCTCGAGTAAAGTATTTGGGGAAAAATATACTAAAGGACACCAAAACATTATCATATTCAACAATAATATTTAACTCTTTCATTCTCTGCACCGTACATGTATGGCACAGAGGTGCGGAAGATTTATAAAGAGGGCTCACAGGCTGAGCCCTCTTCATACAGATGTTGGGTTTGCTGCATAATGCAACAAACACCCACCGCTAATACCCACGGTCGGTGCTAGCACCAATCGCAATTATTGTTGACCCTGCCGATGCTGACGGCGGCATTTAAAAGTCGGCACCGCCATCTGTTCGCGGTTGCCATGATAGGCTCTGGTCTTCATCAGTGGCTTATTGCAATGTATACTGTGTATAAGTGCCATATACTGCAACACAGGTTAATGCACCCTAGAGGGTCTAAAAAATAGTTTAAAAAAAAGTTTAAAAATGTAAAAACCTTAAAATTCAAATCACCCCCTCCTTTCCTTAGAACTGATATAAAACAGTAATAAACAATAAAAATCACAAACACATTGGGCATTTGAGACACAGTGATACCTAAATATAAAAATATAAAAATGGTTATTCCTAACGCTACTTTTACACCATTTTACATCACATAAAAAATGTAATAAAAAGTGAACAGAATGTCCTCAAAGTGTCAGTTCACACAGCTCCGTACACCAAAGTATGGAAAAGTTATTAGCGTCAGAAGATGGTAACATTTTTCTTTGTACACATTCGTTTTATTTTTTGAAAATTTATTAAAACACAATAAAACCTGTACAAACGTGATCATATCAAACTAAAGAATCAAGCAGAGGTGTTGTTTGGAGCGCACAGTGAAAGTCCACAAGAACGTCACGCAAATGCGTTGTTTTTTTTTGCCAATTTCACCACAGAGTTTTTTTTCCAGCTTCCCAGTACACTGCATGGAATAATAAATCACCACACTGAGAAGTGAAATTTTGTTACGGAGAAAATAAGCCCTCACACATCTCTGTACACAGAAAAATAACAAAGTTATGGATTTTTGAAGTTGGAGAGTGAGAAATGAGCTAAAAAACCCTGCGTCTTTAAGGGGTTAACAGATAAAGAATTTTCAGGAACTACAATTCTATATTGTACATTGTATAGCCTGCCCAACCTCTTCCCCCTATCTTTACTAAATTAAATCCGTTGCATGGAATTGCATGTTGCTTGCGTTGGCTTTGTAATATAGTT
The DNA here is from genome assembly GCA_019512145.1 of Engystomops pustulosus. Classification (NCBI taxonomy): domain Eukaryota; kingdom Metazoa; phylum Chordata; class Amphibia; order Anura; family Leptodactylidae; genus Engystomops; species Engystomops pustulosus. Next base: position 234,641,238 of record CM033641.1, read on the forward strand.
GATTACAAAGTTATTCTACACACTGGGGCACATTTACCAAGGGCTTTGCGCTGCACTTTAGTCAGACTGTGCATCTTCTTCTAGGCTGAGCCGCTATTGTGTGGCACTCTATCCTTTTGTAGCGCAGCTGTGCTAGCTTCAGTGCGACACAAATTAGGGGTGTGCCGTCGGTTGGTCCGACTGAACTGGACCGAGCGCCATATTTAACTTGCAAATTGTGTCGCACGCTCTATGTTAAAGGTGCACCACAGAAAAGATGATGAACTCTGTCGGGCCAGTGCAGGGAAGGGACACATTCATGATTTCTGACGCACGATCTTGGTGAATCGGCACTCGCAGCATTATACACGGAAAATAACACTTTCAGTGCATTTTCAGAATTTCTAAGTAAATGTGCCTCACTAAATGTTATTTTTCTGCTGTGCATTCACAATAATCTCTAAGGGAGAGAAGAAATCCTCATGTAATCGTCAGCAAAAATGCAGATTTAGCACAGATTCTGTACATCTGTGTATCCATGGGGCACACAGTATTCTACTAGAATGGTCATCTGTGTACATTATAGTGATTTTCATTACCCATTACAGTATATTTTGGTTTCATTTTGTGTTTCAGGGTGGCTGAGAAGGAGAGCCTGAATAAGATGTCCCTTCATAACCTTGCTACAGTCTTTGGTCCAACTTTACTCCGTCCTTCAGAAAAGGACAGCAAGATCCCCATCAACCCCACCCAGCCGATCAGTATGGCCGACAGCTGGAGTTTGGAAGTGATGTCACAGGTAATCTGGTAGTGTAACTGTGTGAGAGGAATCGTTCAATGTGAACTTACATTTGTGGGACAATTAAATGTTTTGATAAGATTGTATTAAAACCTCACCAGTGCATATGTTTATCTGGACACACTCAGGTGATCTCAAGTGATCCATGCTGTTTCTTATCCTACGTGCATGCAAACATAGGGGGGAATTCATTATAGCCCAGCATATTATAAAGGCCACGCCCCCATGTCCCAGGGGAAAGGATCCGTACTGGAGGTATACATTTGGAATAAATTGTAACGAGATCTAAACGCAGCCTTATAAGTGTATAAATATACAGTCAACATAAGGCTGGGTACACATTTTGTATTTTATGCCAGGAAAGAAACGAGCATACACACTGTGCATATAAGTCCATAAGGCCAGACTTATACTGGCAGTTTGCTGTTCCCTCTGTCTGCTCACTATATGTTCATTCATTCATCAGGAAACACGAGATGAAAAAACCCAGCAGACTGCTATGTCACGCTGAAGATTGCAGTATACACTCAGCAAAGGCCATTCAAGGCCATAGGGGGGGATCTCGCTGTATGGCCTCCATCCCCAATCTCGCTGAGCGTTAACTGTGGGTGTTCCCAAGTTATGGAACTGTCCATATAAGGACAGTTATGTCATGTGGGAAACACCTGCAGCCAATCACTCCACTCCTCCTCCTGCTTAAAGTGGGAAGGTTTCATCTGACATATCCCTATAGTTGAAGGCTAAAAGTGGGATCTGAATGGAACGTACAACATACACCACATGCAGTTGTGCTCAAAAGTTTACATACCCCTGCAAATTTTTGGCTTTTTTTAACCTTTTTTTCAAAGAATATTAATGGTGGCATTCATGGTTAGTGGTTGGATGAAGCCATTTTGTTGTCAAACAACTGTGTTTTCTCCTCACTTAACCCCTTAGTGACATAAAAAGCCTTTAAAGACCGGGGCATTTTTAGCACATTTTTGAAAGGGGCGGTTTATAGGGCCATATCTTCTGTTTTTGAGCCGCTCTGGGAGATTTCAAATGCACATTTCATACAAGACAGCCCAAGAATTTACAGGAACTGGAGGCTTTTTGTGAAGAGAAATGCTTTACCATCTGCGAGAATGAAGTGCCTCATCCACAACTACCACAAAAGACTCAAAGCTGTCATTGATGTTAGAGGGGGACATTACATAGTATTAAGAACTAGGGTATGTGAACTTTTGATTAGGGTCATCTGGATGTTTTTGGTTAATGATTTAAAGTGAGAAAACATTTATCATGAATGGAAAAAAGTTTTTGTTTTAACATTCATATTCTCTATAAAAAAAACTGTAAGCACATCACACTAAACTGAACACTTACATGTTTTGCAGGAGTAGGAAACTGAATCACAGTAGACACAATCCCCTCTGCACAGTCCCTACAGTCAAGCATTTCTTTGTGCACACACCTTCCCCCTGCTCTTGCTGAGTCATGCCGCATAGGAAAGTATCAAGCGTACTTATAGGCTTGGTACTTTTCTCCAAAGACTACAAGCGTCTTCAATGCTTGTACAGGCATTAATGTGACCTCTGTATGCCCACAATTTTTTTTTCTTTTTTCTCATATGAAAGACCTTTTTATCAGTTCATTTCTAGATTTACGAGACAACTGTGTGTTGCAGAAACCCTTGGATTATTTTTATGTTTGTTTTCTCTTATAACATAATAATAATAATAATAAAAAAATATTTCAGATTAAATTAATTTTCCCCTGCATTTTATTTTAACATGTTTTTTTCCTTGGTTTATATTACAGGTGCAGGTTCTGTTGTATTTTCTACAACTAGACACGATTCCTACCCCTGACAGCAAGCGTCAGAGTATACTCTTTTCAACTGAAGTGTAATGCTATCTACCACCCGCTATATGGAATACATATTACCGCAGCTGGATGTGCTGCCTCTGTGGGCCAGGAGAGGGCGTCATGAGAGTGCAGGACTGTGACTTCTGTTTCTCTTCAATCAATATGAGGCTTGCACTAGAATATTTACTAGCACTAAAAGTGCTATATTTCTAATTTATTTATTTATTAGCCAATAGATGTCTGTAGCTCAGCAGTGGACCCATGGCTTCTATCCCTGGGAATAATTGTGTAGAAAATTTCCTTTGCTCTTAAAGAACCAAATGACCCTACAGATTTTCGATTTCTCCATAGAAAGAAGAATCCTGTGTTTGTTTGTTTTTTTGTATATTCTTTTTCATTCAGATGGTTACTTTGTATGTTAACGCATACTCTGCTTAGAATGTACATGATACTGTTGGAGCGTATGTGTCCCTGCACAGTGTTAACATGAAGTATACATGCAATAGCTAATGTTTATAACAATATCTAGGACTCTTTCTAATAAGCTTCAGAACTTGGCTTGGCCACTAGGTGTCAGGATAGGCTGCCAGGACAGACCTGCTGCTGAATTAACCCTTCTAATGCTGGATATATCCGAGGTCCACATTGTTGGCACTGGGATGTTTGTAGAATGTCCTCGTGCTTGTTATTTCAGGTGTATTTGTAGTAGATTTTAGACTTTTTTTAAATTGTCTATGGTATTTGCAGCATGTTTTAGCTGGTTCTTTTTATCCAGACTGGCCTTCTATGTGAAAGATATATAGCCAAAAATGCCAGAATCCAGTTTTATGCAGGAAAATTCAGAGTGGGTAATACCCAGTAGATTCTGAGTGTATAATGTCAATTCAATCATAATAGGTGATTCTCTTTCTCAACTCATTCCTATAGACACGTGTGCATCCTACACCAGTCTCTGTGCAGCTGTTCTGCCCTACATGTAAAGGATATGATCTCACTGCCTTGGCCTATTTGTTTTGTATTGTGTGACATCAACCAGCTGATGCATATGTAGCGTCATCCGATAAATTGTCAACAGTGGGATCTTAAGCCATAAAGTAATTGACTTTATCTCAAGTATTTCCTTCACTCAGCGGCTGACGGAATAATGTATTGGACAATGTTACAAACTGAAAATGGAGCTGGTCTCTGTGTTCAGCTGCTTTATTCTGTGGACCACAGGAATTCACTGCCAGAAATGGGGATACATTTCCTCAATATATTTCACTACCCTGGTGTACAGTTTTAGGTGTGCTCTGTACACAACATGTAATGCAGGTGATGTGCTATGAAGTAAGCTGCCTTGCTTGGGAGGGGCGAGGGATGCAAGGTCATTACTGAGTACACATTTGTGTATGTAGTGTATTGAAATGTGGAACCAGAATCCTCCTTAGTGGGTTTGGTGAAGACAAATAATACTTCTCCAAATGTTTTAAATTTAGGAAGGAGAGATGCCTAAAGACCTCCTCTTATAACATTTTGCCTTGGATAGCCTGATTCAATGGACCATTGAGCAGACATTATACAGCAATATAAACTGAGAATCGTGAATCCCAACGATCCAAAACAATGCAACATCCAAGCAGAAAACAAAAGCAACACTAAACCAAATTGATCAGAACAGCAGCACTTGGTTCACTTTAAAAATAAAAATGTAATATTCTTGGCTAGACGTAAGCCTCTTTAAAGAGTCAAATTAACCTGGGACTTTTGGTGGACAGTAATCTTGAAGTCCTTTATGAAACAATTGTGAACCCTCCATTCCATATCCTGATACAGAAATGTTTGATAATAGCAACATTTCTTATTGTTATGTGCACATCAGCATGAGAGAAGCTTACATCTACAACTTGAGGCCACATGCCCATGGCCATGTGTACCAAACGGGCCTCAGTCTATAGAAAGTAAATTGTTAGTGGTTGCTAAGTTTTTAAAAAGTAGCCAAACCCTTTCATTCTAACTTTAGGCATGTTATTAATTGTGACATATCTTTCATTCATAAATAGTTTCTTCTGTTTGCTAATTTTCTTACAACTTAATTTGTACAGCGCTGCAGAATTTGATGGTGCTATATAAAGTTTATTATTACTTTAACAAATTGCCATTTATTGAATAGTATAAGTGACTATACGAAACTGTAATATACAGTCATATATTCATATTAGTCCAACGTGCTTTACGTGTTCTGATTTGTTGGTTTCTCTACTAGTCAGCCAATGGCCTGATATAAAGCCCTTACACTGTTAGTCCATGAACCTCATAATATGAAGTTTTGTAATTCATTATGTACTGTCCTGTGTGAATAGTCTGCATTTATGACACTGAGGAGGATTCTGAAATCCACAAAGGATGGAATGTTTCTGCTGAGCTAAGCTTGGCATTTGTTACCCAGTTATAGGGGTAATAACAAGACCCCAGAGACATTGATGGGATTTTTTTCTAAAGTGGAAGAATAATATTTAAAAAGGGAATTTATATTGTATTTGTTTAAATAGCCAAATGCATTTTTAGCCTCTGTTTGTACACAAGCTATACAATAAAACTAAAGCTGGAACTAAACGCTTACTTGGACTGGATATATAGGATGTAATAATTAAAACATAATAATTTCTCAAAATATAATATTGCCAAACTCTGGTTGCTAGCTGAAAATGGGTAATGGTATGTGTGTGTAAATTGTAAGCACATCTCTGGGAAAAATATAAACAGAAATTTTGTCTGTGGACTACAGTATGACCTCTCCACATTAAAAGGACTGACCACTCTCTTACATACATTGCCCATGTGCCTTTACTGCCTTAATAATAATCCCTGAAAGTTCATCAAGTGATTCAGCATTACTGCTACTTACTTTAGTACTGTTTGAAAACTCTCTGTGGATCTTTGCTTGCATGTCTAAGCACTGATGAAAAGGAGGGACTCATCCTGTTCTCCCCTCTACCTGTGTCTGTGAGACACGACAGTTGAGCGAAAAGAGGCCACAGTGGGTGACGTCTTTAGGATGGCTGAGCGAATAGCAGTTGTGTGTGTATATATACAGAGGGCAGTAGTGGTGAGAACAGGGAAAGGCTGAGCTTTAAACGAGGCAAGGTAGAGGTACATGTACTGCAGAGACATGTAAAGACTTTTTTGCATGCACGGCAAAAAACTAACTATACAGGTTAAAAAAAAGATACTATGCCAGTATCTGTGTATCGCCTGCCTATTAAAAGCTGCAAAGAATTGGAGTTAAGGTGATGAATAAAATACAGACTTTGAATATCATAAGATTCTAAGGGCTCATGCAGACAGCCATGTGCTTCACCCGATCAGAACCAGGTGAAGCACATGGCAAGTGGAGAAGGGGTGGGTGACTGCTACTCACCCGTGCCCTACTGTAGAAAGGTAAGCCAGTCCAGTCACAGTGCACACAGCTCACCAGACCATGACTTGGTGCGTAGGCCTTAATGGGGGGCCAGTTCACTGCCTCCTGAGGTCGTGTTAATGAGGTCTTGCAGCAAAACACAAAAAAAAAAAAATCGGTTGGATCATTTTATGAAATTTATTTCCATGTATGTTTTACTACCTAGCACCTCGGGGTATGGATAGAGAGCACAATGGCTGCTCCTTATCTTGTCCTGTTGAACTAAATCTGTCCTGTAGAGTAGTAGAAAAACCTGCGCCAGTATTAATGTGGAAATACAGGAACTGTGAATCAAGATTAACATACAAACAGGTCTAATTTCATTTCTTTCGCTTGATTCATATTGCACAGGTTAATTTAAGAAGACATGTCAGCTCGATTAGGACCCTAAAACAATACAATCAGATCATTAAGACCTGCGGTTTAGGGTCCCAATCAACCTTTTTGAAGTTTTCAAAGGGAAAAAAAAAGTGGAGTCCAACGTGATGTGAACCCAGCCTTGGGTACATTACACAAACTAGTGAAAACAGCCGTATATGGGTACCATATGTCCTCATTCATGTGAAATACAGCTTTCCATTGAATGGGTGTGCATGTGTACCATTTTGAGCCGTACAAAAAACGGTGCCGTATGCCCCGAAGAAATAAATGAGAACGTTGGGAGATGCATTCTGTCATCCAGCCATCGTTTGCAAGCCCACCGTATTTATATCAGGCCATACATGCACCTATGGAGAAAAACATCACATATATACAGATTCGTAGGACTCAAAGAGCCGCAAATACAGGACTGGAGAAATGACACGTTGTGTGACTGTAGCCTTAGATAGAATCCTCTCATTTACAGCAGTGGGGTCATTTACTAAGGGCCCGATTGCGTTTCCCCGACGTGTTACCTGAATATTTCCGATTTGCGCCGATTGTACTGAATTGCCCGGGATTTTGGCGCACGCGATCGATTGTGGCGCATCAGCGCTGGCATGCACGCGAGGAATCGGGGGCGTGGGCCAAACGAAACTGACGGATTCGGAAAAACCGCCGCATTTAATAACCGAAATGTGTCGCTGGGAAGCGCTTACCTTCACCTGGCCCAGCTCGTGTATTCCGGCGCGTTCCGATGTTTTCAGCGCAGCAGCACACCTGGTGGAACGGCGGAGAACTACCTCATCAAATCCCGCTCCGGACCCGTAATCCTGTTCAAGAGAAGCGCCGCTGGATCGCAATGGGCGGGGTAAGTAAATCTGCCCCAGTAAGTCCATAGTTTAGTGGATAAGTGCACTGTATATATCTCTAGGCATGGTAGAAATTGAGATTGTGAGTTCCAAGTCCTGTCTGACCCAAATTTATTATCTGGTAAACATACATAATTTAGAGATCTTGTGTCAGAATAAGCCCTCGGAGATGTAGAACACCATATATGGACAGATGATGGTATTTTCTCATGGAGTGGTCTCTGCTCTGCAGACAGCTCAAACAATCTATTATGGAAATGTACTCGCCGCAATTTCTCTCCGGTAGTCTGAAGCTAGCACTGAATGGGTTAAGTCTACCTTTCTCCTATTAGAAAGAAGACACAATGATTACAAATCGTGATTGGCAGGCTGACCCTCTAAGATTACCCATAGCTCATGGTTTTTTAAGTAACAAAAATATTTATTTGGGGGGGGGAGTTTGTGCGCCTTCGACTACAGAAACAGAAATTACAGTGAGCACTGAATGGGAACTGAAAACAAAAATAAGGGTGGGATTACAAAAGACAGAGGCAGTCCCGCCCCCTCTAGTATATAGCCTGCCAGCCCCTGCCCCGAGTATGTCAAGCCTTATAAATAAGAATTAACACTGTACTCGCCTTTCTGAAGCCCCCCCACACACACACAACCACAAGGGTACTCTTCTTGCCTTGATGATGCTACGTTCCTCTTCGGGTCCCCACACACGGCCAGCATACAGGGTGACATCAGCCGCTTGCCGATACCTTTGTTTCCACACCGCCGGCATCACGAGGGGAACCGCAAAGGCACCAGAGCATCTGACGTAAGAAGGGACCTGCGGGGGTGTCGAAAAGATGAATACAATGTTAATTCTTTTTTATAGACTCGAGTATAAGCCGAGGTAGGTTTTTTTCAGCATAATTTCTTGAGGCCTCTAAAGAAACTACACACCAGCAAGTTATCTGAAAAAAATGCCTCCCAAGTGGAATGATAGGGGGAAATGGACTTTAAGGTATTACATTTTAGGTTTTTTCCTAAGACCATCTTGCCAAAAACTGAAGAGCACTGGAATTAAACCTGGGGACATTTGCTTGTCATACACCACTGCTCCAAAAATCTTCCAAATTTGATTGTAAACTTTTAAGTTTTAAGAGTTTTCTAGAGCCTAGAAGGTTTCTATCGCCTCTTCAGAAAAAAACACATCTTCTCAGTTTCCCCCTTTCAGCTTACAAGCTGTTAGATGTTCGGGTTGGGGGTGAAGACAATTGTTCTGCAAAAAGAAGTCCTTCTGGTAGGGTATTTTCCAGAATTCGCCTTGAGACAGGGCTAGAAGTAGAGAAAATTATGACCTTCTGGGCCAGAAGGCAATGATTGCAATGACCATTGTTTTCTCTGCCAGCAATTCAGCCACAGATAAATCCACGTTCTGAGATATTTCAGGGTCCAATTTATAAATCGCCCTAAATCTAGCCTCCGGATCTGTCTGGCCGACATAAGGCGACCTTTTCAATTTGAGTGGTCTGAAAGCTTTTTCCTTAGGGAAAATAAAAAATGTGCCGTCTGCTCCACAAGGGGTCCGACCAGCGGTATTGGTGCCCCATCAGAACCCCTCGTTTTTGTGATCTCATCACTGAGACTCCCACGCAGCGAGTAAGGCCCTAACATGAAATCAGTGAAAACCTTAGATAAACAAAGCCATATACGCTTATGGTACCATTGGATCCTTCATCTGGCTGAATCTTCAGGGGAGGTCTGTTTCAGGACACTTTGTCTATCAGGACATCAATCTTAGGGCTGTTATGTAAACTTTTGTCTCCTCCCTGTCAAATATCAGTCAATTTTTAAACTCCTTAGGTAGCTGAAAACGTCTCTCAGGGTCTTTCCACTCCAGCACTAGTTCTGTGAGATAATCGATAATTGGTAAAACATCACTCCCACTCGTGTCGTTTCTTTGGCCATCACAGTCCGTCAGAAAATAATCATCTTGGATAGAATTTCCCTACACCACATCCTCAATTTTTCACGTATCGTGCAACGCTTTTATTAGAGGTTCTACTCCTCTGAAGGAAAGGGATATTTGGTACCGATTTTTAATTTTTTGGGGGATGTTCTACACATTCATTATTGGGGGGGGAGAAAAAAAATGGGAGAGTCAGACAGAAGATGAGGGGTACAATCTTCATGGTTCAATAAAAGAGGGGTACAATCTTTAGACCCTCATTCCAAAATTTTACACAGCTCACCTTCTGCAGCAAAATCCAGATTTGAATCAGAATTTTTAGGAGGGGTCCCAATCCTGATGATGTCTGAACCTCTTGCCTTGTTAGAGCCCTAACATGAGCCATGAAGGAAGATCTTTCTTCCCTCAGGATTTTTTGACAGACAGTCTATGCACTTTGCTTTTTTTTATAGTTATCTGGAAGTTTAGCACTGCAAGAATAGCATTTTTCAGCTTTAGACTTTTCCCTTTCTCCACGTATTTCTATCAAAAACGAAGAGAGCATACTTAGAATCGCACAGAGATTATAGTGTGATTATCTGTGTTGTTACTCACCAATACACAGAACATGAAAGGGTCCGAAGTCTGCCTCATCGCCATGGTAGGGGAGACCACTGCCGATCTCCCGACACCTCCCTCCGAGATTACGGACATGACCCGCTTTTATTTACACCTGTCCTGTCTTCGGGCCGCGTTACAAGTGTACAACTTGCGGTCGTATGTGGTCCACCAATGTCACTTCTGGCGCGTCTGAGGACATCACATGCTGAAGATGCCAACGTCTGGGAGTCCCGGCTTCATGGGTGCCACAGATCGAAGGCAGTTGAGTGGACCTGATCCCCAGACCCCACGACCCCAGAAAAGTTGGGAACGGGGCCGCCTTAATCGAGGGATGGACCGACGAATAAGCACAGCGAATGGTAACGAATCAAGGCGTACCCCCCCTCCAACTGGAGGGAGAGAGGATCCTCTTCACCCTTGCCCCGTAGGGATAGTAAGACAATACTGGGAGGTCAAGGGGGGGCCTTTTAACCTCATGCTCTTCCTGCCCTACAGGTGAAAGGGACAACCTCCGGACAGGTTCTAATAGAGATGAGCAAGCACTAAAATGCTCGGGGGTACTCGTTATTCGCAGACGAACTTTTCCCGATGCTCGAGGTGCTCGTCTCGAATAACGAGCCCCATGAGAGTCACTGGAGACTCGAGCATTTTTCAAGGGGACCAAGGCTCTGCCACAGGAAGTTGGCCAACACACCTGGGAACCTCAGAAAAGGATGGAAACACCACGGAAATGGACAGAAACAGCAGGGGCACCATGCATGATGCCTCTGATGCTTGATTAATCGCACCATTATGCCAGAATTATGGGCAACCAGCATGGCCATTGACAGAGTGATCGAATGAGGCAGATAGCATCTAAAACACCAATAATTGACCCTGACACTATAGGGACGGCATGCAGAGCAGCGGGCAGGTGGCAGTCTAGAGAGTCTCAGGCGACATACCCTAAATGGACTCAGTTCTCACCAAAGGAGGTGAAATGATTTCCTATGTGAACAAAAGGTTGACGGTATATTTAGTCGATAACCACAGCATGGTGGGACATAGTGACCAGTTTCCATAACGTATCTGGTGAAACACCCGAAAAATGAGCCTGACACAGCTCTTTTAATAAGGGACGACATGTGGAGGCAGCCATGGAGACGACTTCCATGTTAAGAGCGACAGTATGGGGCATTCATATTGCGCTGCTATGATTGCACTTCAGGACTCGCATGGCGGCGACAGAGGGCCGAGTTCCACTATTACTTGTGTGAAACACCGAAAATTCTGCCGACACAGCTCGTTTGATAAGGGATGATGTGCTGGCATATCCTCTCGTGGCTCCAGCGTCGGGGGTATAGAGAGTTGAAATGACATGCTGGACGCTGTGGAGGATCGTGGAGGCAAAATGGACAGGAAACAGCAGGGGCAGCATGCATGGATGCCTCTGAGGCTGCCTATCTTGGGATGGAGACTGGCGGTCCACTGCCATGCGAGCTTTCGCCTGTCCAAGCCCCTGTCTCGGCTCCTCCCCACCCAAAATGGCCTGGGGGCCAGAAGCGTTTACTTTAAAAATTATAATTTTCAAATCAGGCCGGGTCGTTTGATATTTCACCTAGGAATAATGGAATAGCATAGTGGTTCTATTTTTAATTGTTTTACGGAAATGGTTCATGATTAAGAGCGAAGTATGGGGCATCCATATGGCGCTGCTATGATTGCAACTTCAGGTCTCCAGCATGGCGGCGACAGATGGGCCGAGTTCCACTATGTATCTGGTGCAAACACTAAAATCTTCCTGAACAGCTCGTTTGATAAGGGAGATGTATGGAGGCAGTGAACTAGTAGTAGATAAAGGTGCTGCAGTTAAACTATGTTAGTTGATCTTGAGATGGAGCTGGCGCTCCGCTGCCAGGCGAGCTTTCGCCAATCCAAGCCCCTGTCTCTAGCTACCCCCAAAACAGCACTTCTAAGAACGTTTGTATAAGATAAGTGTAGTAGCGTTCTTATAAGTTTGGATATGCGGGTGAGGGGAATGAAACAGATGCGCAAGAAGCGCTTGAATAATATTGGTAAATGATAAAAGTTGCCAGTATATTTTGTGGATTACACAGCAGGTGGCGACAAAGTTAACAATTTGATGGGAATCCATGAAACAACCCCAAAATTCTGCCCGACAAGCTCGTTTGATAAGGGGACATGTATTGTATGAGGGCAGTGAACTAGTAGTTAGATTAAGGTGCTGCAGTTAAAACTATGTTAGATTGGATCTTGAGATGGAGCTGGCGCTCCGCTGCCAGGCGAGCTTTCGCCAATCCAAGCCCGTCTCTAGGCTACTCCCAAACAGCACTTCTAAGAAGCTTTGTATAGATCAAGTGTAGTAGCGTTCTTATAAGTTGGGATATGCGGGTGAGGGGAATGTAAACAGATGCGCAAGAAGCGCTGAAATATATTGGAATGATAAAAGTTTGCCAGTATATTTTGTGGTTACACAGCAGGGTGGCGACAAAGTTAACAAGTTTGAGTGTGAATCCATGAAAACCAACCCAAAAATTCTGCCCGACACAGTCGTTTGATAAGGGACATGTATGGAGGGCGACTTGAACTAGTAGTAGATTAAGTGCTGCGTTAAAACTTGTTTTAGTTGGAACTTGAGATGGAGCTGGCCTCCGCTGCACAGCGAGCTTTCGCAAATCCAAGCCCTCCGTCTCGTAGGCTATTACTCCCAAACAGCACTTTCTAAGAGCTTTTGTATAAGATCAAGTGTAGTAGCGTTCTATAAGTTTGGGATCATGGCGGGTGGGGAGGGATTGTACACAGATGCGCAAGAAGCGCGTGAAAAATATCGTAAATGAATAAAAGTTTGCCAGTATATTTTGTGATTACACTCAGGGTGGCGACAAGTTAACACGCTTTTGATGTGGAACCATGAAACAACCCAAATTCTGCACCTGGACACAGTTACGGTTTGATAAGGAGACATGTATGGAGGCAGCTATATGAACGACTTTTGGAGGCAGCTAGCGATGATTTGTGGAGGGGAGCAATGAGACAACTGTGGGCCAGTAAAATACGACATGTGGAGGCTGCATGGAGACAATTTAATTGGATAGTGCCCTGTTGTGGCACGTCCAAAAAAATTTTTCAACCAGAGGATCGGAGGTGGTCTCCGAAAATGATAAAATTGAGGCCGTATGTGGCAGTCCAAAAGATTTATACCCATAGAGTAGCAGTAGGTGGGTTTCCTCCAGAAAATTAATAGACATTGAGTGCCTGTATGTGGCACTCCCCAAATGCTTAAATACAGAGGAACGGGGTAGGTGGCCCTCCAGAAAATTAAATACATAGAGTACATAGCTAGAGCCAGTTGGCCCTGGCAAAAAACTAGCATTTCTATGCTTAGTGTACAAAGAGGAGGAGAAGGAGGAAATGAGGAGGAGGAGTGCATACTTATTCAGGTTGAGTTCTTTCACCTGGTGGAGAATGAAACTCCGGAGAATCCAGGCTTTATATCATTTTGATAAGCATCACCTGTCCATCCTTCAGTAGTCAGGCGTGTACGCTTATCGGTGAGATTGCACCAGCTGCACTGAAAAACGCCGCTCGGACAAACCACGCTGTGGCAGGGCAGGCAAGACCCTCAGAGCGTACAGCGCCAGTTCGTGCACAGTCCACTTGTAACCCAGTGTTGTCAGGGTGTGGATCCATTAGGAAGATGTATGGTCAGCACGGCCCTCGCCTCACCATCTTTCTTTAATCTGTAAGATCCAGCCCTACTCCTGCGAGACTGGGGGACAGGGTGACAGTGTCTTGAGTGGGGTGTACATAAAATGGCAAAGGCCCTGGAAGCGTACCCCTGCCAGTGCTTGGAAAAGTGCTGCATCGGCCTCTCTCCCTCGCTACTTGTCCCTGAAGGAAGACGCCCTCTGCCGCTAGGCGGTCAGAAGGATACGTTCAGCTTGTGCACCAGGCCTGTGGTATTTCATGCATTCTCACACCCTCTTTCTCTCAGGGATGAGAGTGGAAAGATTTTGCTTGTTACCGTGGGTCGGGGAGAGTGATAACCCAGTTATCGTTGCTGGAATATAAATTCTTTGGAATGCCGGAGGTGGTCAGGAGGCAGCCTACATAAATCTGCCATTGTGCCAGAGTCCCATGGCGCAAAAGAATTCAACTCCCCCAACTGGCCCTGACTGCCCATTTCTCCTCCTCCACTCACCTCTTCTCTGTCTGCCGCATACACGCTGGAACAGTGAAGGACTGACCAATGGTCCCCCTTCTGTTCGGCCAACATTCTCCTCCTCTTCCTCCTCCACTCATCCTCACCTCCCCGATCTGCGCTGAGAAACAGGACCTAAGGGTTGCTTTGGCTATCAACACAAGGATCTTCTTCGCCCCGCTCTTGTGACTTCATGCTGACCAGAGAGTTTCTTCAAACAGGCCAAGCGGGAATGGTGAGGCTGATGATGGCGGCATCGCCATCTGACCATCTGTTGTTGCTCCTCAAGTTTATCAGCACCTGACCCGATATCAGGACATCCACGTCACTCCTCATTGTAGACGTGAGGGAAGCTGAACTGAACTGACTACCAGTTCTGGTGAAGTTGACATCTGGCAGTCTACAATCGCTCTGCGTGCTGGTAAACCCTATTGGATAAAATGGTGTTGAGAACATGAAGGGGTTACTGTGGATGGTCGGTATGTTTCCCCTATTTTGCTATTATGCAATGGCCTTAGTGCTGAGGTTGGGTGCCAGCAACCTTGACACAGGTGGTGGGAACAGCCAATTAGCCTCATAAGGACCTGCAGATCAGAGCGGAAGTTGTTGTCTCTCTGGAAGGACGGCTGGAGAGCACGTCAGCCTGATCCTATGGCCCTGGAGCCAGCAAAAGTGTTTTGTAGAATTCTGGAGTCAGAGAACCATTGTTAGTTAGCACCTGAACGGTAGGATATATTTTGTTTTTTGATGGCCTGATAATGTAAAGGCTGTTATTTTTTCCGCGAAATTAAAACACGGCTCTAGACTGTTTTGGACGTACGCTTTGTGTCACTGTCGTGAACTGCATAACAGCACCCCGCTACCACGTCTCTACTGGCCAAAATCCTCCACATATGTGCTTCGGATTGCAGGCATTCAAAAGACATCACCTGAAAGTTGTTAATCCGCTGCAACATTGCATGGCTGGGTGAAAACAGCAACAGGATACAGCCAAGATGGAGGACTTTATTAAATACCTGCAAGAGGAGTCCCCAGCTATCGGCAGCGCGGAAGCCAGCTCAGCAGCAGCGAGGAGGAGAGGGCCCGCAGCAGCAGAAGAGTCCTGAGCCAGTGTCCAGTGATGATGGAGAAGTTTTCTGGCCTTATGGCAGCACCGCAAGCGACGACTACTGAGGGTTCCCATACTGCGTCTGCAGGGTACCCGTGTGGCCAGCGTCCGCACGGGCTGAGACAAAAGGCCTACAAAAAAGGCGGACGACCGACGACGGGAGGCGTATCTCACTGTGTCGTTGAGCGAGTAGCTGAGCGAGAGAAGTACCGCTGAGCAGTGGGGCAGATGTCCTGGCACGTTCCTGACCGGCGAGTCGCAAAGGCTTACTACGACCTGAGTGAAAACGGAGGACCTAAGTACCCCCAGCTAAAGGCGGAGATTCTGGCTCGTCCTTTGTGGGTCAACCGTTAAAACAATGTTTCGCTCCATCCGGGTCCACAGTGGCTTACTCAGAAAAAATTACCCCACGCTCCCACCAATCATGATCTGATCCATCTTGTCCGGCAAGTGGCTACAAACCATAAGGGACTTCGGACCCAGCACAGATGGAAGAAGAAGTGCGGTCCTGACAAGTTCACACGCTTCTCTGCCCTCTCGGCTCCAGCGTGGGTTTACAGGCCGTCCCACAAAAGCGAGGAGCCTCGTTGTCCCTAGTAGGAGTATCGGGCTACGAGGACCTCTAATTACCTCTCCCACACGAAGCAGTGCCTAGTGACAGTGTCACCAAACCGTGGTAAGACTGCTACTGCGGAAAAGGGGAGACAGTTCCGTGTTGGGAGGGGTTTCACTGTGGGGGTCGTGGATACCCAGAAACCGCCTGATGCTCGTGACAGACGTCATGGCCGTATCCTGCTGCGGGTGCCTGAAATGGGCCTATTGGCATGCCATTGTCCAGGTCAGTGGAGCCAATGGAGCTGCAACCAAACCCGGCGAGTGTCACTGTTGCCCGGCCGGTTTCTGGGCGGCCCGCCTGGAGTCAGTCGCCAGGATCAGTAAACCCCAAGTGTGCTGGTCACAATCGGTGGTCACACAGTGGAAGCCTTCTGTAGCACTCAGGGAGTCTGGTCACCCCTGGTGGGGAACTTTTCGTTGATCTGACATTACATGTGGAGCGGAGAAGTGGGGTGAGTCTGTTGTGTATACATAGGGGACACTCGCGAATTCCCACTGCGGTGTCGTCAACCTACATACCCCTTGTGGTACTATTGCGATGAAGGGGGGTGGTGGGGACCCTTTTTATGAGGCTTTAATGGCAGGAGACTTACCAGTGTTTGTGGGACTTGGAGAACGAAGACCAACCTCAGGTGCTTTGCAGATAATGGACATCAGTGTATGTCCGGCCATTGGTGCCTTTGAGGTCGCGATGTAACCGCCCCACCAGCAGTAGGGTGGGACCCCATGTGAGAATTATCTCCCCTAGAGTCTAGCTGGTGAGGTCGGGGCCACGGAGGAGGTGGCGACATGCGGCTTTGAGAGTGCCCGTGAAAATTTTGGGGTATGCCACAGTACAGTACCATACCTTGTTTAAAAGCAGGAGAATGTTAGGTGATAAATGGGGTTCTCAAATACGGGGATGACAAAAATATTTACCACCCGGAACGTGATTTGTTGGGGAACTGTTGTACGGGCGAACCAAGATACGGGGTGAGGAGTTGAGCAAACTTTGTAGTGCCCCAATATCACCGTAGGCTGGTGCTTAGAGTTGGACCAAATATGTGCTGGGAGGGGGGCACTTAGGGCTGAGAAGACCCGAGCGAGGATCCTGCAGCGATTTTCGGCAGGGGTGTGGGGAGGTAAACCGGTATTGAAGCTCCAGCCCTGAGTGTCAACTTACTGCCCCGGTCTTCCACTTCAGGAGTTCCTTGGTACCGCTACCAATCATAGAGGTGCCATTGACCGGATGCAATGGATCTGGTTGGCCCCATAGTTCAATCTAAAGGGGGCCACCAATACATCCTGTTATCCTGGACTACGATAAGCGGTACTCCCGGAGTGATTCCATTAAGGGAACAACCTCATCCAAAAAATATTGCTAGGGAGCTGATTCCAGGTGTTCTCACGCAGGGCCTCCCCAAGGAAATCTTGACTGACCAGAGTAACCCATCATGTCTAGGGTAATGAAGGAGGATGTGTAAGTTACTGCAGGTTTAAATTTAAAAAAGCTCCGCACCTATGTGTATCACCTCAGGACAATGGCCTGCGTCGAGAGGTTAATAAGACCTTGAAGGGATGCTAAAGAGGGTGTCAGCAAGAGGGGAAGGACTGGTATTGTTTGTTTGCCCTATTGAGATTTGCCATACTGAAGTTTCCACAGTCCTCCACGGGTTTCTCACCCTTTGAGTGTTATATGCCGTTCCCACGTGGCTTTGGATGCTAGCCAAGGAGACGGGAGCAGGAGAGGGACCCCCACCGTAGTCCCGATAGAACACGGTTCTCCCTTATGCAGGAGCCGCATAGAGGCGTAATGCCCCTGTAAAAGGCGCACATGACAAGGGCACAAGAGGCCCAGTCTAGGGTCTACAATAGGTCAACCCGAATAGGACCTTTAACCCAGACGACAGAGTGATAGTTTGGTGCCACCGTTGGAAGCAAGTTCTTGGCAACAAATGGAAGGATCATATGAGGTCATGGAGAAAGTGGGGGAGGTACCTATAGTATCTTCAGCCGGGGAGGAGGAAAACCCGAAACAGATATACCACGTGAACCTCCTAAAGCCATGGAGGGAAAGAGAGTCCTGAGGCCATGGGAGTAGAAAAAGCGTAGGTCCCACAGAAGGGGACACGGAGGGTAGTGTACACGTGCAAAGGTGCCTGAAACGTACGATATCTCAGAGTACACTATAAGCGGCCCAGATCAGGAAGAGAAGGAGTTGTGCTTCCGAAAGGTGGATATGTGTTCTCTAAGGTACCGGGACACTTCAGTCAGCAAGAATGACTAATAACCGCACCCCAAATCGGGCTACACAAAAAACCCACAGGGTCCCCGAAGCAAGCCGGCTTGCAATATCCGAACGAAGGTCAGGCACGTGTTAGACGGGGTTATCGAGGAGTCTAAAAGTGACTGGCGAGTCCTATTGTGTGATTCCCAAACATTGATGGTTCCCTACGGTGCTTGGACAATGTTTTAGGAAGTGAACGAGGGTCCAAATTGATTATTATCCAATGACCAGGGGGTACGAGTTGATAGAACGATTGGACAGTAGGGTTATTCTCCACCTTGACATGACGAAGGGCTATGGACAGGTGCCATTACAGGACAAGGCCAAAGAGAAGACGCTTTTGTTACTCATGAGGGCTTTTCAATGTGGTAATCCACTTTGGGCGACATGGTGCTCACGCACATTCCAGAGGTTAATGGATCTCGTGCTAAACATCACGGAGATAGTGCTCGGCATACAATGGAAGGAACATCATAGTGTTAGTTACCGATTGGGAGAGTACGCTGGCAAGGTGCAAGCAGTGGTAGGAATCCCTGACGTGCAGCAGGGTGACAGCGAACCCCAAAAATGTGCATGGGTTGGAAGAGGCCTGTACCTAGGGGTTCCGTATTGGGCGAGGTTGTCCATCAAACCCAAGTAAATAAAGTAGAAGAGGGATCAGCAGGGCCACGGACCTATGAGCAAGAAGCACAGGGAGTGAGGGATGTCTAGGCTAGTGGGTTATTATAGGCCGATTTATCCCGATTTTGCTACCATAGCGGTACAGGACGGACCGAACCAAGGTTAGCCAGGGCGGTGATGGGTGGGTGTATGGTAACCAGTGGAGTGAAGAGGCTGAGGGGGATTCAGCGACTCTAGTAAGACGCGTTTGTGGAGGGACCGGGTACATCACCCCTAATTCACCAAAACCTATTGTGAGATGACGCTTGACGTGGGTTAGGGGCTGTCCTGTCCAAGCGTGGAAAGGTGAGGAAACATCCGTGCCATCTGAGCGGCCAGTCACACCCCGAGAAGAAACTTGTTAGTTGAGAGGGAATGCTGGCGATTAAAGGGCTTGGCATCTCTAGGTACACTAGGAGGGGCGACAGTTTACACAGTGACCGATCACTTACCCTCACCGGAGAGTCAGGCCCAAAGAGAGGAACGCCCAGGGTCACAAGGTGGTTCTAATGTGCAGAATTTCAAATTACGTGGAACATCGAGCAGGAAGGCATGGGAAGCATGATATGCCCTGTCGCGTTACCCACTGTTCTGATGGCCAAAGTGTTCGCCCACAGGGTCAAACGCGGGGGAGGGTATGCAGAGTCTCCTGGCTTGTGATTGGCTCTGTTTCTGGCCGCCAAAAAGCAAAACGGCGGGAGCTGCCATTTTCTCGAGCGGGCGAAGTATTCGTCCGAGCAACGAGCAGTTTCGAGTACGCTAATGCTCGAACGAGCATCAAGCTCGGACGAGTATGTTCGCTCATCTCTACTAAGCACTGATGAAAAGGAGGGACTCATCCTGTTCTCCCCTCTACCTGTGTCTGTGAGGTACAGTGGGTGATGTCTTTAGGATGGACTGGAGGAATGAGAAAGTTGTGTATGTATATATACAGAGGGCAGTATGGTGAGAACAGGGAAAGGCTGAAGCTTTTAAACGAGGCAAAGGTAGAGGTACATGTACGTGTAGAGACATGTATAAAGACTTTTTTGCATGCACGGCAAAAAACTCTAACTATACAGGTTAAAAAAAAGATAACTATGCCAGTATCTGTGTATCGCCTCCTATTAAAAGCTGCAAAGAATTGGAGTTAAGGTGATGAAAGTAAATACAGACTTTGAATATCATAAGATTCTAAGGGCTCATGCAGACAGCCATGTGCTTCACCCGGATCAGAACCCAGGTGAAGCACATGGGCAAGTGGAGAAGGGGGTGGGTGACTGCTACTCACCCGTGCCCTACTGTAGAAAGGTAAGCCAGTCCAGTCACAGTGCACACAGCTCACCAGACCATGACTTGGTGCTGTAGGCCTTAATGGGGGCCAGTTCACTGCCTCTGCATGAGGTCGTGTTAATGAGGTCTTGCAGCAAAACACACAAAAAAAAAAAATCGGTTGGATCATTTTATGAAATTTTATTTTCCATGTATGTTTTACTACCTAGCACCTCGGGGTTATGGGATAGAGATCACAATGGCTGCTCTTATCTTTGTCCTGTTGCAACTAAATCTGTCCTGTAGAGTAGTAGAAAAACCTGCGCCAGTATTAAATGTGGAAATACAGGAACTGTGAATCAAGATTAACATACAAACAGGTCTTAATTTCATTTCTTTGCTTGATTCATATTGCACAGGTTAATTTAAAGAAGACATGTCAGCTCGATTAGGACCCTAAAACAACTACAGATCATTAAAGACCTGCGGTTTAGGGTCCCAAATCAACCTTTTTGAAGTTTTCAAAGGGAAAAAAAAATGTGAGTCCAACGTGATGTGAACCCAGCCTTGGGCTACATTCACACAAACTAGTGAAAACAGCCGTATATATGGGTACCATATGTCCTCATTCATGTGCAATACAGCTTTCCATTGAATGGGTGTGCATTGTACCATTTTTGAGCCGTACAAAAAACGTGGCCGTATGCCCCGAAGAAATAAATGAGAACGTTGGGAGATGCATTCTGTCATCCAGCCATCGTTTGCAAGCCCACCGTATTTTATACAGGCCATACGTGCACCTATGGATGAAAAACATCACATATATACAGATTCGTACGGACTCAAAGAGCCCGCAAATACAGGACTGGAGAAATGACACGTTTGTGTGACTGTAGCCTTAGATAGAATCCTCTCATTTACAGCCAGTGGGGGTCATTTACTAAGGGCCCGATTCGCGTTTTCCCGACGTGTTACCTGAATATTTCCGATTTGCGCCGATTGTACCTGAATTGCCCCGGGATTTTGGCGCACGCGATCGATTGTGGCGCAGCGCGCTGGCATGCACGCGAGGAATCGGGGCGTGGGCCAAACGAAACCGACGGATTCGGAAAAACCGCCGCATTTAATAACCGAAATGTGTCGCTGGGAAGCGCTTACCTTCACCTGGCCCAGCTCGTGTATTCCGGCGCGTTCCGATGCTTTTCAGCGCAGCAGCACACCTGGTGGACGGTCTGAGCAACTCATAAATCCCGTCCGGACCCGAATCCTGTTCAGAGAACGCGCCGCTGGATCGCGAATGGGCGGGGTAAGTAAATCTGCCCCAGTAAGTCCATAGTTTAGTGGATAAGTGCACTGTAATATATCTCTATGGCATGGTAGAAATTGGAGATTGTGAGTTCAAGTCCTGTCTGACCCAAAATTTATTATCTGGTAAACATTACATAATTTAGAGATCTTGTGTCAGAATAAGCCCTCGGAGATGTAGAAACACCATATATGGACAGATGATGGTATTTTCTCATGGAGTGGTCTCTGCTCTGCAGACAGCTCAACACAATCTATTATGGAAATGTACTCGCCGCAATTTCTCTCCGGTAGTCTGAAGCTAGCACTGAATGGGTTAAGTCTACCTTTCTCCTATTAGAAAGAAGACAACAATGATTATCAATCGTGATTGGCAGGCTGACCCTCTATAAGATTACCCATAGCTCATGTGTTTTTAAGTAACAAAAATATTTATTTGGGGGGGGGGGGGAGGGTTGTGCAGCCTTCGGACTACAGGAAACAGAAATTACAGTGAGCACTGAATGGGAACTGAAAAACAAAAATAAGGGTGGGATTACAAAGAGACAGAGGCAGTCCCAGCCCCTCTAGTATATAGCCTGCCAGCCCCTGCCCCGAGTATGTCAAGCCTTTAATAATAAGAATTAACACTGTACTCGCCTTTCTGAAGCCCCCCACACACACACAAACACACACAGGTACTCTTCTTGCCTTGGATGCTACGATTCCTCTTCGGGTCCCCACACACGGCCAGCATACAGGGTGACATCAGCCGCTTGCCGATACCTTTGTTTCCACACCGCCGGCATCACGAGGGGAACCGCAAAGGCACCAGAGCATCTGACGTAAGAAGGGGACCTGCGGGGGGTGTCGAAAAGATGAATACAATGTTAATTCTTTTTTATAGACTCGAGTATAAGCCGAGGTAAGGTTTTTTTCAGCATAATTTCTTGAGGCCTCTAAAGAAACTACACACCAGCAAGTTATCTGAAAAAAAAATGCCTCCCAAGGTGGAATTGATAGGGGTGAAATGAACCTTTAAGGTATTACATTTTAGGTTTTTTCCTAAGACCATCTTGCAAAAACTGAAGAAGCACTGGAATTAAACCTGGGGACATTTGCTTTGTCATACACCACTGCTCCAAAAATCTTCCAAATTTGATTGTAAACTTTTAAAGTTTTAGAGTTTCTAGAGCCTAGCAAGGTTTCTATCGCCTCTTCATAAAAAAACACATCTTCTCAGTTTCCCCCTTTCAGCTTACAAGCTGTTAGAGGTTCTGGGTTGGGGTGAAGACAATTGTTCTGCAAAAAGAAGTCCTTCTGGTAGGGTATTTTCCAGAATTCGCCTTGAGACAGGGCTAGAAGTAGAGAAAATTATGACCTTCTCGGCCAGAAGGCAATGATTGCAATGACCATTGTTTTCTCTGCCAGCAAATTCAGCCACAGATAAATCCACGTTCTGAAGATATTTCAGGGTCCAATTTATAAATCGCCCTAAATCTAGCCTCCGGATCTGTCTGGCCGACATAAGGCGACCTTTCAAATTTGAGTGGTCTGAAAGCTTTTTTTCCTTAGGGAAATAATAAAATGTGACGTCTGCTCCACAAGGGGTCCGACAGCGGTATGTGGGACCCCATCAGACCCCTCGTTTTTGTGATCTCATCACTGAGACTCCCACTGATAGCGAGTAAGGCCCTAACATGAAATCATGTGAAAACCTTAGATAAACAAAGCCATATATACGCTTATGGTACCATTGGATCCTTCATCTGGGCTGAATCTTCACGGGGGAGGTCTGTTTCAGGACGACTTTGTCTATCAGGACATCAATCTTAGGGCTGTTATGTAAACTTTTGTCTCCTCCCCGTCAAATATCAGTCAATTTTTAAACTCCTTAGGTAGCTGAAAACGTCTCTCAGGGTCTTTCCACTCCAGCACTAGTTCTGTGAGATAATCGATAATTGGAAAAACTCCACTCTTCTTTTTTTGCATCCTAAGGCTATATTCACACTGCCGTTGCCCGCCCGTGCCGTACCGTAGCGGGCAACGGCAGTGTACGGGGAGAGGAGGAGGAGGTGAGCGCAGCTCACCCCCGCCCCTCTCCATAGCAACCTATGGCGCACGGCCCCGTATTACGGGAAAAGATAGGACATGTCCTATCTTTTTCCCGGGTACGGAATGGTACGGTGCCGCACGTGTGCTGCACCGTACCGCTCCCGTAGGGTGCCGTGCGCCCATAGGAGTGTATGGGGGACGTATATCGGCCGTATATACGTCGGACGTATATACGTCCCCCATACGTTCGTGTGAATGTAGCCTTAGTCTCCAAATAAATCATCTTGGATAGATTTTCCCTACACCACGTCCTCAATTTTTAACGTATCGTGCAACGCTTTTATTAGAGGTTCTACTCCTCTGAAGGAAAGGGATATTTGGTGCCGATTTTTTTTTTTTTTTTTTTTTGGGATGTTCTACAACATTCAGTATTGGGGGGGGGGGGGGAGAAAAAAATGGGGAGAGTACAGAAGATGAGGGGTACAATCTTCATGGTTCAATAAAAGAGGGGTACAATCTTTAGACCCTACATTCCAAAATTTTACACAGCTCACCTTCTGCAGCAAAATCCAGATTTGAATCAGAATTTTTAGGAGGGGTCCCAATCCTGATGATGTCTGAACAGAATTTTTAGGAGGGGTCCCAATCCTGATGATGTCTGAACCTCTTGCCTTGTTAGAGCCCTAACATGAGCCATGAAGGAAGATCTTTCTTCCCTCAGGATTTTTTGACAGACAGTCTATGCACTTTGCTTTTTTTTATAGTTATCTGGAAGTTTAGCACTGCAAGAATAGCATTTTTCAGCTTTAGACTTTTCCCTTTCTCCACGATATTTCTACCAAAAACGAAGAGAGCATACTTAGAATCGCACAGATTATAGTGTGATTATCTGTGTTGTTACTCACAACACACAGAACATGAAAGGGTCCGAAGTCTGCCTCATCTGCCATGGTGGGGGAGACCACTGCCGATCTCCCGGACACCTCCCTCCGAGCAGTACGGACATGACCCGCTTTTATTTCACCTGTCCTGTCTTCGGCCGCGTACAAGTGTACAACTTGCGGTCGTATGTGGTCCACCAATGTCACTTCTGGCGCGTCTGAGGCACATCACATGCTGGAAGATGCCAACGTCTGGGAGTCCCGGCTTCCATGGGTGCCACAGGATCGCAAGGCAGTTGAGTGGACCTGATCCCCAGACCCCACGAACCCCAGAAAAGTTGGAACGGGGCCGCCTTAATCGAGGGATGGACCGACGAATAGCACAGCGAATGGTACGAATCCAGGCGTACCCTCCCAACTGGAGGGAGAGAGGATGCCTCTCACCCTCTGCCCCGTAGGGATAGTAAGACAATACTGGGAGGTCAAGGGAGGGGCCTTTTAACCTCATGCTCTTCCTGTCCCTACAGGTGAAAGGGACAACCTCCGGACAGGTTCTAAATAGAGATGAGCAAGCACTAAAATGCTCGGGTACTCGTTATTCGAGACGAACTTTTCCCGATGCTCGAGTGCTTGTCTCGAATAACGAGCCCCATTGAAGTCAATGGGAGACTCGAGCATTTTTCAAGGGGACCAAGGCTCTGCACAGGGAAGCTTGGCCAAACACCTGAGAACCTCAGAAAAGGATGGAAACACCACGGAAATGGACAGGAAACAGCAGGGGCACCATGCATGGATGCCTCTGAGGCTGCTTAAGACGTAACATCCAAGCCCACAAGAAAATGGCGCAAATGCGTTTTTTCACCATTTTCACTGCATTTTTTTTCCCGCTTCTGAGTACATGGCATGGAATATTTAATACCATCAATATGAAGTGCAATTTGTTACGCAGAAAACAAGCCATCACACAGCTCTTTACGTGTAAAAATAAAAAAGTTATAGATTTTTGAAGGTGGGGAGTGAAAAATGGACATGAAAAAACAGGAAAGGGCCCGGTCCTTAACCGGTTAAAGGGAAGGTTGCCATGGATAACAAATATAACCAGTGTTTCTGGTTTATCATGCTTGAATTTGATAGTAAATTTTGTTAAAATATTTGTCGATGTAAGTGGACACCCAGGCTACATGGGTCCTTAACCGGTTAAAGGGAAGGTTGCCATGGATAACAAATATAATCAGTGTTTCTGGTTTATCATGCTTGAATTTGATAGTAGATTTTGTTAAAATATTTGTCGATGTAAGTGGACACCCAGGCTACATGATACACACTATTACTTAAGAAACAACTATTTTATTTATTATCCTTTTCCTGCTGTGAATGTTTACTTTTTTTCTGGAGTTTGTGTGATTTGCCCACACCACCTCTCCAGTATTTGTCTTATACCTTTTCCTTTATGACCTTTTTCCTATGCCATATGTCCCCATATGGTGCTCAAACACAACACATCCGTGCAGATAGTTTACTTGATCTGTGAGGGTGGAGGTGGCGAAATAGCAGAAGTCTTTTCACACAATGGGGCAAATTTACTTACCCGGTCCATTCGCGTTCCAGCGGCGGCTTCTCCGCTCTGGATTCAGGTCCGGCCGGGATTTAATAAGGTAGTTCTTCCGCCGTCCACCAGGTGGCGCTGCTGCGCTGAAAGTAAACTCATCGCGCCGGAATGCACCGAGCTGGACCAGGTGAAGGTAAGCGGTCCTTATGCGACACATTTTCGGTTTTTAAATGCGGCGGTTTTTCCGAATACGTCGGGTTTTCGTTCGGCCACGCCCCCCGATTCCGTCGCGCGCATGCCGCGCCGATGCGCCACATCCGATCGCCGTGCGCCAAAATCCCGGGGACATTTAAGTACAAGCGGCGCAAAACGGAAACGGGTAACACGTCGGGAAAACGCGAATCGGGCCCTTAATAAATGACCCCCAATATCCCAACTGGGTGCTAAGCAGAGCTTTGGTGTGCTGTCTGCTCCAATTCCGCACCATATATGTGTCCTATGTATTAACTTCACCAATATATTTTCTATTGGGGTCCACTATATTGGCATCAAAATCAATTTTGACAATAACAACCTAGTAGTTTCCTCCTACTACATAACAAGTCGCTGTAAGATGAACAAGTTACTTTAATTACTATTCCTACAGTATAATTACATTTGCACAAACAAAAGAGATGTGACATAAAACTGTAAATTAATACATAAAAACACAAATTCATATAAACAAATAATAAAACAACAACGAAAACCAAAACAAATAAAAAATCTAAAGCACTAGTAATATACTGGGCTAATGACAATAATTCTACACCTGCTCAGTAGCCCAGTATAATCCTCCCAATTGGGCTACCATAAGGCTGGGTTCACACTAAGTATTTTGTCCTACGTTGTAAGGACACGTCAGGAGGATTCCAAGGTGCCCTCACCATGTATGAAATACTGAAAAGTACCAAGAAAATGCCCACACAATGTAGCAAAATCATACAATACCCAAAAATTGGTCCTTACAAAAGGTAGATACGTGAAGGCACAGGCAGAGATAGGGGGAGGGAGACAGAACTTGGGCTACATATACAAAGAAATGAAGACATTACAGAGCAACAACATTGTAAGATGATAAAATAAAAGTGAGGTCCTTACTTACAATCTATGAGGATGAAGGGGAGACACTGCCACCTATATTTACAATATATGGGGGCATTAAAGGGGTTGGCAACAATAGCTCATGTTTTTTGCAATGTGTATATACCGGTAAGTATGGGGGACAGGATATTACGGTAGGTAATTTTCCAATATATATCTATTAAAAGTTCTGTAGAGCTTTCTTGATATGTAAAGTGAAGCCTCCTGTCTTTTGCCTCATCAGCCAGAGATTCCTGGAAATGGCCAACGATGAGGGTCATGTGATTTTATCTGTCCATGAGCAATTGCCCTGCCAGGACCATATGATAGTATTAATGAATATAAGATCAAGATCCTGGCAGGGCGATTGTTCATGGACAGATAGAGATCACATGACCCTCCATCTGCGGCCATTTTATGGACAGGAATATCTGGATGATGAGGTAAAAGACAGGAGGCTTTACATATCAAGAAAACGCAGAACTTTTTATAGACGTAGGAAGTTATATTTGCCCTAACAATGCCCCTCTCTTCAAGCAGGCATATCACAGTTAGATTTCTCCACTGATACAGGGCATCATGCTTATCTGCTGAGGGGTTCTGTGTTAAATGGTTGACCACTTAACCTGATGTGTTTGCAAACTGTGTGTGTTATGTAGGTAATTTACCAATCTAGTTC